>JAGSMP010000136.1:1200000-1758243 GCA_029286625.1 Parnassius orleans
TCATATAGTAACAGCGACGGTCCCTTATCTGCCTATTCATATTCAGATCCATGACGCCGATAAGCAGACCGTCCTTCGTACGAGACAGTCCTGGACACCTGACACCGTCGGGCCCACAGAAGTAGCTGGATCCGTAGAACAGACCCAGATCTTTGTGTGCCGGGTTCCCATCAGCGGAAGTGAACTCGTTAGGGAACTCCTCATACCCAACCCTGTTGATAGCCGCGGTGAAGTAGCAGTTAGTGATCGCCGCGTTCCTAGCCTCTATATTCCACATGTACTCGCTGCCCGCTTCGCCTGCTACTGTCGCTGAAGGGTTGAAGACTATCTCTGCACCGTTCAGACCGAACATCATCCAGTTCAAAACATGGTGCCGGCCGAAGCAAATGTTCACGGCGATCTTACCGTAACGTGTAGCAAAGACCGGATGGCCAGTGTTGCCCTCCATGTAATAGTTCGATTCATTGAAGTCTCCGACTCTGGGGATGTGGTTTTTGCGATGTTTACCGATAACGTTACCAGTGTCGCTAATCACGACGGTTGTGTTCCATAAGATGTCGGCGTGATTCTCATCACGTTCAAGGATCGAAGACACGATTACCATGGCGTACTTAACGGCCAGCTCGCGGAGAAAGCGGGTGGTGGGACCCTCTTCGGCTGACTCGGCGAATTCGCACCACGGCTGCTTTTCGCGAGTGCAGAACGCGAAAGGCATGTTCCACAGTTCTTGGAAACATAGTATATTAACGCCCTCTTGTCCCGCGACATCGATGATCTTCTTCACTTTCGCCAAGATTGCGTTTTTCTGCTCGTTAACGGGACGATCGGTTGGCGCTGCTATTGAGTGTTGAATAACTCCTACTTTCACTATCCTTGGTGGCCTTGTGTGCTCCTTCTTCGCGGGAAACGCGTAGGCAGCAATTTCGAAGTCCGCGTCCTTAGCAGCAGCGATAGAAGTATCCTTGAGTTTCACCTCATGATGATCTCTCCTGCCGTAGTAAATTCTATTGAACTCCTGAAGGTCGTGACCGGAGAGGTTGTTGTTGATGATAGCTTCAAGACTGACTGTCTCGCCGTCCATGATGCAATGCCGTCCGTTGACAAGTCGGTGCCGTGTGCGACTATTACATCTCGATCATTCTCGCCCTTTAAATAGGCTCACTGGTGCTTCACAAATGCATTCAAAACGTCGACTGTTGTCCGACCATATCGATGACCTTTGGCCATATTATGTGATAAGTCTAAAACAATATGGGAGTGAAAAATATTCGGCTTATCTTATGTTTACTTGGACACAAGCAACACAAGTAAACAAAAATATTTATTTAAATGTGAAGTTAGCACTAATGCTTATAAAGAACCTATTCAAATAATGATATGAATAATTTTAAATTGGATTAACAGAATCAATATTAATATATGGAATGGTAAAATTTGGATACCAGCAATGCCAATATTTTTTTATATTTAAATTTATTAGTAATGCCACAAATTAAATAATAAATGTAATAAATAATACTTAAGTAATACCATTAACATCTCGAACTCAGCTTACTTAAAGAGGATATCGGAAATATTAGTAATATTTCCGATAATCTCTTTAAGTAAGCTTGAAATCAAGCATTTCCACATTACGTACATTGCTACGAGTAGTTGAAACAGTTAGTCGAATGACGGAATCGAACCCACGATTTCAAGCTCGCATTTCGTACCCTTAACCTGATGATAAATGTGTTTCGGATCGACTATCAGCCTAGTTAAATTTACGAGATTGGTGTTAAAGTTATTTATTACTAGCGTCTCGCCCCGGCTTCGCGTGTATAAGATCTACTAATGTAACATTATTTAGATTTAATATAATCAAATACCAATTATTTTACAATTTTTTTTAAATCTCCCAAGTTTTTCGGATAAAATATAGCCTTGATCACTCTTGGATCAAGTACTTGTACTATTATCTATTCTGTGGATCAAGTGCTGCAATCCGTTCGTGAAGTTTCATTACAATTATTGGTTCAGCCATTCCGAAAATTAACCAGGACAGACAGATAGATAAAAATTATTATTCATGTAGTTTGCAAATATGCCCCTGAGCGCTCAACTCTTCAATTTTAATTAAAGACATTTATTCCGACACTTCAGATTACAATCACAAATTACAGTACAGGTGAATAAACAAAATTAATACGAAAAAAAAAATAAAAAAAAAACTGAGGATATAACAACAATTCATGACTTAATAATCGAAACAGATGAAGTGGCGGAAGGGACCGCCTCAGCGTAAGCATTTATATGTATGTATAAATAATAACAACGTAACAGTCGTCGCCCTGTATCAGCGGGGTAAGGGAATCACTACCCCTTATCATCCCGTAGGTATCGTAAAAAGCGACAGAGGAATGAAAGAGGAGATCAGCAACAGTATCTTCCTGATAACAAATCATAATAATAAACAAGCCAACCCGCCTGCCAAGCGTGGCAACTATGCCAAATATCCTCCTTATGTGTAGGCCTATGTTCAACAGTGGACTTTGGTTACTTTGGTAGGCTGCAGTGAATTAATGAAAGACCTACCCAGTCCTAACTCTAGATATTTTTTTTTATAGACTAAGGGTGACAAACGAGCACACAGTCCACCTGATGGTGAGTGAATACTGTGACCCATAGACATCTACATCTATCCTCGATTAAGAATCAAAATGCACTAACATGAATGCCTCCTTTCCAGTAAAAAGCGTCTCCGGTTCTCTACACTTACCATGCGAAATAAAACAGCATTGAACTGTTATTTTACGCTGGTATTCTTTGAGAACGTAGTCCCGCCCCGGCTGACCCATTCTTGCTACAACCATAATATAGCTGCAGAGTGGCTCTACCACGTATAAAAATACAAACGTACCTGCGATTCCCCTGATGTTGTAAGGCATGGACGGCGATCGACACTTACCATCAGATGAGCCTCATGCTAACAAAAACATCTAGCAATAGCAAGTACATCAAATAATAACGAACAAGTATCTAGTAGACGATATAAATGCAGCCATCATAGACAGGCCCTTAAACCAGTCGCCAATAATTACTCAGTCAGTACACGCAAAACCTGTCTAATGTAACTACGTTAAAGAATTTACTATCTACTAGCGACTCCCCGGCGTCGCACGTTTGCGATTCAATGAAGAGTCTTACTCCCTAGCATCATCATCATTATCATAGCCTATCAAAAGTTCACTACTAAACATAAGCCTCCCTTATAGATTGCCTCACAGGGGAGATTTGTTTCCATAGTTGAAACGCTTGGCAGGCGAATATTTTTTTTATACGCTAAGGGTGACAAACGAGCTCACAGTCCACCTGATGGTAAGTGGTTGCTGTGGCCCATAGACATCTACATCTATCCTCGTTTACGAATCAAAATGCAGATGCGTTGTCACTCGTGAGGTCTAAGATGGAATGCCTCGTTTCCAGTAAAAGAGTTCTCCGGTTCTCTACACTCACCATACGAAACACAGCAGCGTTAAGCTACTATTTTACGCTGGTATTCTGTGAGAGCGTGGGCCTTTCCCGGTCGAGCCGACCCATTCGTGCTAAAACTATACCAATAATATAGCTGCAGCATGGCTCTACCACGTATAAAATTGGCAACCACAGTTTTTTTTTATTATATTGAGCTGTTATCAGGATACTGCAACGCATCTCCGGTTTATTCCTCTTTTTCGTCTCTTATGACAACCACGGGATGATATGGGGTGGGAGCTGCCACTACACTCTCTAGTAATATTAATGTAATCTATGGGTGCTACGTTAAAGTTAATATTTAGACTGTAGAAGGTTCGGAGTAAATTCATAGTAAAACTCATCGCGCCACCTACTGGAAAGGGCGAATAACATCTGTTAGGCCAGCTAGCTATTACATAAAATATGCATAATCACAAAAATTATAAGAGAAATTATTATAAATGAGAAGTGTGGTTTGCAAAGTGATGTAGTGACCAGGATTAAGAAAGGGATGCTTCGGTGGTTTGGTCATGTAGAAAGAATGAATGAGGAAAGAGTGACAAAGTACATTTATATTGCAGAAGTGAATGGCAAAATCGGCAAGGGACGCGCTAGACGGAAGTATATCAACCAAATTGACGATATGATGAAGATGGGCCAGAGTAGAGTAGAGTCGAGAGGTGTGTCAGGATCGTACCCAATGGAAGTCCGTAGTCTGTAGTCTCTGCCTGCCCCTCTGGTGAGACAGGCGTGAGAGTTTATGTTTATATTTTATACATAAAAACTTTCGCAATTGAAATCCGTATCAAAGTTCAGTAGTTTTATTTTTAAACGAAAACACAGACAAACGCCGCAAACTCTGATAAGCCACTGTTTTATATTTTATGATAATATTCATGAGGCGTTCGCCACTACGCAGCGTATTTACATCGCAAATGGTTACGTAACATCCACTTGTCACATTTGCTATAGGTACTTACATTTTATAGTTTTAACTTTATTAAAAACATGGAGTCGTGCTCTAACAAAACACTTGACAAAATTGTTAGAGAGAATTTAAATTTAGAACAATTGAAAGAATTCAACAGAATTTATTACGGAAGGGAAGATCATTGTGAAATAAAATTAAAACAAACCAGTTTAACAGCTAGTGAAAAGTATAACCTCGAAGTTGCCGCATATACATTTCCAGCATTAAATGAAGAGGTTAGAAAACCAAGAATAGTAAAATTAGGGTTAGTACAGCATTCAATTGTTTTATCTACTAGTGAATCAATACTAGAGCAGAGGAAATCTATTTTTAATAAAGTCGAAAATATAATAACCGTTGCAGCGTCTGAAGGTGTGCAAATATTATGCTTGCAAGAAACATGGTCAATGCCGTTTTTCCTTTGCACAGGAGAGAAGGATCGATGGTCGGAATTTGCGGAGTCGGCTGAAAATGGCGCTAGTACGGAATTTCTTAAGCAATTAGCAAAAAAACATTCGATGGTTATCGTCTCTCCCATTTTGGAGAAAGATAATAATGGTGTTTGGTGGAACACAGCAGTGGTTATAGATGAGAAAGGAAATTATATGGGGAAACATCGCAAAAACCATCTCCCCAGTGTTGGAAGTTTCAGTGAAACAGCATATTATGCCACCGGTAATACTGGCCACCCAGTGTTTGACACAAAATATGGGAAGATCGCCATCAACATTTGTTATGGCCGCCATCATGCTTTAAACTGGCTCATGTTTGCTTTAAATGGGGCAGAAATCGTTTTTAATCCATCTGCTACGGTTTCCGAATTTGGTGAATTGTTTTGGGGCATTGAAGCTCGAGCAGCGGCCGTCGCTAACAGTTATTTTACGTGCAGCATCAACAGAGTTGGTACTGAAGAATTCGAGAAAAAAGACGGTAAAAAAGTATTACGTCATTACTATGGGTCGAGTTACGTGACAGCTCCTAATGGATGCAAAACGCCTGGGCTATCTAAAGTCAAAGATGGCCTTCTTATCGCCGAAGTAGACCTAAATTTATGTAGGCAGGTGAAAGACCATTGGGGATTCCAAATGACTGCACGTCTAGAAACTTATGCAAGAGAATTAAACAATGTGCAATAAAGGCATTTTTATTAAATTTAATCTATAATTTAAATTTAACTAAACTACTAGGTACATAATTACTTGCTATGCTAATTATAGGTACTAAGTATTTTATGTCTATGTGCTTTAATGTTTGTTGCTCACTAACAGTTATAGAGCTGAATATATAATAGTATGAATAATACACTGGATACAATTTGTCACAATAGTAGGTCATAAAGTCAAAGAGCTACTCTCTTAAGTTTCCACATTTTCCTACTATAATATCATATTAACAGATATCAAATAGACATATAATTGCTAACATTTTTTATCAGGCGCCAAACCAAAATATGAATAAATTAAGCTTATTCTTAAACATTCTTGTGTGTGCCAGCAATGGTTTCTAAACGTTAAGTTGTGAACTTAGTAGGTCCCCAAGTTGTCTTCTTTTAATAAACCTTTTAGAATTTAATCTGTCAGACGTAGAGATTATGGCAAAACATTCCAGTAGGTAACCGCGTTACAGCCTATTAAAGTCAATTGCAAAACATAGGCCTTCCCCATAGATTGCCCCATAGGGGGATATTTGCCATAGTTGCCACTCTTGGCAAGCGGGTTGGCTGCCGCAGTTTTTTTAGTCGTTATTAGGAAGACGCTGCTGCCCATCTCCTGATTTGTTTCCCACTGTCGTGTCGCCTCTTACGACAACCACAGGATGATATGGTGTAGTGCATATTCTTACACCGCCATTACACGGTAATCCCAGTAACGGGGCGACCATTAATTTTAGATTTGGATATTTTAGGTGTGACAATTTCGAAGCCGCCAGGAAGTTATCGTTGTGGCCTAAATCAGCTAAAAGATCGTATGCATAATTCTTAATTTTTAATACTTATAATGAATTTTAATTTACCATTTATATTTATTTATGTAATTGTCTTACAATTATAACATAGTCTCACAAAGATGTCCCAGTAACGTAGCAAGGGGTGAGGCGATATTTTTGGATCTAGCGGCTACAGCAACCAGTGCGACGCCATGCCCAGTACTATTATTTAAAAAGAAAAGAAGACTGATTTAAGGCCTAACATATTTAATTCTCTATAATTTCTTTATAAAAACGCACCCTAAAAGGTTAACGCACAAGAACTAAGCAAAAATATTAGTAACATAAAAACTAGGCTTTCTAATCCTGACATTATAATCATGGCGTCCTCAATTTAGGTAGGGATTGTGAACAACAGTTTTTTCTATAACCACCTACCACCGGGCTAATAGCCGGCGTTGTTTAGTCGCCCAATGTGAACGAAGCGGACGCCAGACGCCACATGCCTAGTTCGAGGTGGAATTGCCGTGCATACTTTGGATGCGTGTTGTTTGACTACGGTGGAAGTGGTGTCCTGTCCTGCGCAGCCGAAGTGGAGTTGTAGGGACAGGGGAGGGGAGTGTTGGTATGGTAATGTGCCACTCGCTCTATCGTCCGCGACACTGGCAGGCCCATACCATTTATGCGGTGGCGGTGGTCGGGCCACGGGTGGTGAAGTGTGCTCATTAATAGCGATTAATGAGCACACTTCACGAGTTATCAGTACCAAATTAATAGCAGCAAATCAAGAATCAACAAAAATCTTTGTTTAAAATTAGTTGGACTGCTTTATAAATTCACCATCAACATTTTTGCTATTGATCTTTAATAACAACGATATAAGTATTATGACCAAAAAAGAAAACAATTTTAGCCATAAAAGAATAAAAATGCGTTTTATGTTTCTAGCAACATGCTATTATATTTTTTCTCACTTTCATTTTGGTACTTCTATGTAAAGGTCGCGCTATCTATTAAATAATATATTTACACACTTACACAGTTCCTATTATTTGAACCCTTAAACAAAACGTGAAACATACAAATGTCCCTTGAAACTGAAACAGAAACTTTTTTCATTCAATATAGATTATAAATAATAGGTACCTACTAACTGTACCTCTGTCATGGCAGGATAAGCAAGAAATTCGGCAGGCCTTTTTTTTAAAAAAAAGGGGAACATCCATTTGCACCACAGAGATCAAAGACAATACGCCATTATTCGCGTTTGTGCACGCAACCACAAGATATTCTAATCGCCTTCTACGGTACATACATACGTACTCGTACGCTCGCACGTAAAAGCATTCTGACAACCAAATTTTTAACAATACCATACATATTTGATGATCCACCATCAAAGTACGTGGTTTTGCCACGTTGGTAGAGCCACGCTGCAGCTATATTATGGTAGCAGCACAAATGGGTCGTCTCGAAAGGGGTGGGACCGCGCTCTCACTGAATACCAGCGTAAAATAGAAGCTTGATGCTGCTGTGTTTCGTATGGTGAGTGTAGAGAACCGAAGACCCTTTTTACTGGAAACGAGGCATTCCATCTCAGTCCTCAGGGGTGAAAACGCATCTGCATTTTGATTCTTAATTGTGGATAAATGTAGTTGTCTATGGACCACAAGCATCTACTTACTATCAGATGGACTGTGTATAGAATAATTAGAATAGAATAATTTTTTTATTCAATATAGATTACATGTGTAATTCTTATTGAAAGTCATTTTTACTTTACCACTGTGCTCGTTTGTCACCCTTATTCTATAAAAAAAAAGTGCTGTACTGCTGGATACGTTATGTGCATAATATGTATCTAGGTACAATTGTGCAACATATGTACCTACTCGTAATAATTAACCAGTATGATATCCTATTTAAAAACTGTGCGTCTGAAAAGCAATCAAGCCAATACAGCACGCGAAAGATCTGATGGGTAGATCTGATACTTAAGTTCCTATAAAGTCTCTTAATACGTAGTATAATATACACAATAAAAAAAAATTATTTATATTACCTATACTACTGTGTATTTATGTCCATGTATCAGCCAGAAGATATACCTATCCAGTAGCAAAAATTAAAAAAATAAAATAATGTATGAAAATAATGGCAAAAAGCCAACATCACGCGGTGTTCCCAGGCGGTCACCCATCCAAGTACTGACCGCGCCCGACGTTGCTTAACTTCGGTGATCGGACGAGAACCGGTGTATTCAACGTGGTATGGACGTTGGCAAACGTGATATTGTAATTGGGTAACAGAAATAGTACTTAGTACTGGTATCCTTACTGTTAACATTTTGACAAAAGCTGTTTTTGCAATTTAAGATGTTATTGTTATCTATTTTAGTCTCATGTGTTGTGTTTCTAAAGTCTGGCGTCCACTACAGCAGAAATGCGATTATGCGATAGAAATGCGAAGAATCGAATCGAAATGTTCATTCATCGCAAATTCTTCATCAAAATAGGTCGTTTTTGCGTCATGGGCAGTTCGGATGAAGAGATGTTTTTATTTCATCGTGATAATGTGGATCTTCATAATTAAACAATTCTGGATATTGTTGGACCAGTGATATCAATAGTTTTTCATTCATTTTTATTTAAACAAAAAGATTTTTACGAAAACGAAATAGAAATTAATAAAAATACGTTGGAGCGCATCCACTTTTCCGCGTCGACTGATGCCTCCTCTAAACTACTCGCGAAGTAACTTCGACGAAGTGCTCGTCGAAGTCGATCGCAGTCCGAAGAACGTGACTACCGTGACTACACACTCGTGCTACTTCGCGAAGAGCTCAGTCTAGGCATGTCGATTCACTTTTAAAAAATCGATCTCTGAATTGATTCGAATCGAACATACTAGAATCGATTATCGATTAAATCGAGCATTAAAAGATCGATTTTCGATTAATCGCGACATTTTCAAACATTAAGTTTCCAGAACTTGCGATTTTTTTCTTAAATAGAACTTTTATAATTACATTTTATGTTTTATAATTATGCATTTGTTGCAGTTCATTGTATCTACAGTATATAAATTGTCAGGCGCTAATAAAATATGTAAATAAGGATTTGAAGAGCCGAAATAAACTTCCGTTGGGTTTGGATAAAACAATTATATTATGATCACCAATATTTAAGAGACCAATATTGAAGAGACCAATAATTACGATAACCACCACGTGTTCTTTACTGGCTTAGGTATAAACAAATAGGCTGAATCTGTTACGTGAAAAATAGCTCTTCATGTTGTATCAATGTGTTGGTCTTTTACATCAGTATTTTACTAGATGGTAGGATTCTTTTCTGCTTATTAGTCCGTCAGGGTAAGTACGATCCTCTTACCAATTTCAGTGGACATGCTGCAGTGCATGCACTGCTGTGTTCTAGTCTGATTAGAGAGCCAGTATAATAATAGGCTGTGAGGCATTCCATCTTAGATGACAACGTATATGTAGCCTTCTTTGTTTCATGTTGTTAAAATTCACATCAGACTAGGCTGTATGGTTTCAGACCTTTGCCTGCCTTAATTGGCGAATCGTAAAAACTACAACTAGTAAATTTAGTTTTTTTTGTATGATGATTTTTTCCAGATTTCGATAGGCCATAGGCTTGATTAGATAAAACATAGTAAATTATTTTATTGATATCTGTAATGGCGACAATAAATGCTTAATAATTCCATCAATATTTTTTTCACTATTAAGTACATTTTGATTTACTCTCAAGATGGTACGTACAGACGCTAGAAGGCATGAATTTATGTAATCATGGATTGGTTTATTAAGATCACCCAGTAAAAACTAAGATACCGCAGCCAGTTTAGGAACTTTATCGCTAGTTCTTGAATCAGATGAATCGGTCCGATTCGAGGTTTTGGATCGATTAATCGAATCGATGTGGTGTTCCAAATCGATCTGAAAAATCGATTATTTTACTCTAGAAAATCGATTTTCAATTAATCGATTTTAGATCGACATGCCTGGCTCAGTTATCTTGAGTCTCCCGCACCCTTAACATGAATAACGTTCAAGAGACAGCTGCTATAGGTACCTAATTGTGAACAGTACGACGTCAATGCGTTAACTAAATAAATAATTATGTAGAAAGCTACATATTTAATATTTATATATAATAAAAATTATTCATAACTGGCGTACGCCGAGTAGTGTAGTGAGACGCTTGTAACTTCGGGGTACTTCGCGAAGTCCTTTGACTCTGGCGCAAAAACCAGAGACAGCGATCGGAAGTCACCTGAGGCGAAGCGAGCCCTATTAACCTCTCTACACTATTCGCCTCGTCCAACTTCGATCTACTTCGCGAGTTGTGTAGAGGAGGCATAAGGCGCGCCGAGTTGAATCGAATCGCACCGGCGAAGAAATTCGCCCGTCAAGCAATTCGCGCGGTCGTTAAAAATAATACTAATCTGTGAGTCCGGAATCCGGAGTCCGGATTCTATAATTAGAGAAATGGTTAATGTTAATTGGACGGGTTGGTTGGAATCTAAAGAAAAACTCAACAATTTGCAACAAACATTTAGTTGAGAAGTATAAAAGAAAAAGTAGAATAAAAATTTTTATTAAAAGGGGCCATTTCTACATTATTTGTACCAGTAAGTATAATATTGTTATAATAAGACTTCAAAAATCTAACTTTCGAAACTTTAGATAAAAATAGAGACAGATTTTTATACATTATAAAACTGTAATACATTAAAGATAAAAAATCTTGAGATCCTATTTAAGCCATTATGAACCCAACTAAGTATCAATTTATCAACCAAAAAATGTATAACCTTACTTCACCACCCGCACCTCACGGTCACACTATTGAAATATTCATAGCATCACACTATTTGAATTTTAACACACAATGATAAAACTTTTAGCGTAGTTAGATATAATATATTTAATAATGCTCTTGAAGCGCCACTAGACACCCACGCATGAGACGCGCGGTTCAATGTGACAGGATAGTATAAATTCCATAGAATTTGATACTCACAACGTTCGATGCCCGATTCATGCTTGATGGCCGACGACATTGTACCGAAGGCTTAAATAGTGTGGTTCATCGCCTACAGCGTTAGTCGTAGAGAAGAGGAACTCGTGGTTAAGTAATAGCTGCGCGGATCAATAGATCTGCGAGATTAAGTTGTACTTGCCGTGGTCAGTTCATGAATTAGTGACCATTTTCTTAACATACCGATATTGAGAGAACAGAGAGTGCATCTGTATGCTCAGACACTTAGTGAACTTTACTCTGTTAAGATGATTATGTTTTTAAAATTCATGCAGCTAAAATGATAATAAGTTTATAATTACTTTATATTTTTCAGGGACAGATGTAAGAATATAAACATGAAGCATGATGAAACCTCATAAACATTTCGGTTTTTAAACAGAGCAATCTTATTTAACTGATTCCTACAAGTTTCCTTACATAAATTATTAAGTTTACATTCATATTTAAGTCGAATGTTAAATAAACTTCCATAATGTATTTAATTATTAATGATTAAATGTTTGTAATTATCGAAAGTAATACTTATATGAAAAATAAAGCAGCCATTATGTGCTCCGTGTCCCCGTTTTTTATTTCCCCATCAAAACATTATATAAAATATAAATAGATATATACTTAGTTAAGTATCTACCTATTTATATTAACAATATGTTAAAAAAGAAATTCCGGTCTATGGTAATATAAAAATATTAACTGTCTATGGCAGTTAATATTTTTATTAACAATATGTTAAAAAGAAATTCCGGTCTATGGTAATATAAAAGTATTAACTGTCTATGGCAGTTAATAGGCGCCTTGAGATACCATCGCCAACTGTCAGCTGTCTGCTGCCTCAAGTTGCCGTCAAAATCTCCGAAGGGCTGCACAATTTGACGCATCAACATATTGTGAAGCAGTGTACTATGAAGGATAATTATACATTGTAACTTCAGGCTCAGAAGGGCTAGAACCCAGAGCCGTAAAGCCAGTTATAAAAAAAAGACCGATGATATTTTCGGTTTATACAAAGGTACTCTGTGGATGATATGTCATTTTTCGTTTTCAATTCTCATGTTTAGCTATTTGGGCTGATTGTTCATATTTTACGATTCCCTTTAAAAGGAACAAATAAAATTAACAGATTCCACGCCAGTAAATCGAGAAATTAAGCTAAAATGGTACGTTTAATTGTATTTTGTATAGCTTTAAAATATATTGTACAACGCCGGTTATTCTTCGATTCCAGTGCGTTTAATATTCATATTTGCAAAAAATGTATTTATTTAATAATATATTTATCAATAGTGTATTTGTGATAACAACTAAATACGAACATAAATTGGACCGAGTTGTGCAGAAAGTATCCAACCCACAAAAACAATGTTATTCCCATTTGAATGATAAATAAATTTTTCGTGTGGCAGAAGCCCTATCATAATGTATAATTTTAAAGAAAATTGATTGTAGATTTATGGATTACTTATTATTTTCCAGAAGTCTTTCATAAAGACATGGATGGATGATTTGATATAGGGTACCATTTTTACCCTATATCAAATCATATATTGGATTTGAATATTTGATATTAAATCTATATAATATATAACCAATCTATCGGTTGACATTTACTTGATTCTGTAACTCTGTAAGAAAGTCAGTACTCACTACTACATGTGATACCCAATTTTTGTTGGAATTGGTTTGCTTAGATTTATAGATGTTGTAATATCTAAGTATATAATAAAGTTAAAGTTACAGCCTACATATGTTCCACTGCTGGGCACAGGCCTCCTCTCACTTCTGAGAGAGTTTTAGGGCAAGGAAGTGTACACCGCGCTGCACCAGTGCGTGTTGGCGGAATTCACGTGTCTTCGAAATATTTTTTGAAGTAAAAACATCTTTAAAATCGTTGTGATTTGAAATTTAATGAAACGAAAAAGCGACACTAAAAAGAGACAACCATATACATCCATAGGATTTAGTCTGCGAGAGAATGAGATAGGAATACATTATGCAGTGTTTTCTATTTATTATATATTTGTGTATGGAGATTATGATTATTGATTATGCACATGATCTACTAGCAGCATAAGGGACGAAATTTGTTGATTAGAAAATATAAATAAGTACATACGATGATGAAATTGAAAACTTGGAGTCTATAATATGAAATGTAATATACATATTATATGTAGAAAAGAACTTTTAAACTTGGTAACAATATTATAATAAATAAACCCTTCAATTATCCTACTCCTAATACTCTGCATTCATCATATTCTCTCAGTTAAGTTTTCTAAAGGTTTTACTTCTACCAAATGTGAACTGCACACATTTTTTTTTATTTCTCAGACATGCCGGTTTCCTCACAATGTTTTCCTTCACCGCTGAGCATGTGGTAAATCAGCACTTAAAATTGTAATTAACTATTTCATTGGTGCCGATGGGGATCGAACCTAGGTTACTATGGTTACTGTGAAATGTACCATGGCTCTCAAGTATATAATAATATATTAAATTTGTGTTTTACTCAAATATAATATCTTGTCATAAAAGCTCTACCACATATTTGCTACTTAAAAACTTATCATGACTAATTTTATTTTGTTACTGAATAAGTATCAGCAAAAAACCCAGAAATGCAAATTTACTTTACACTAATGTAATACCTATAACAAATTACATGGGGAGATATTTGTATGAAGATAATTAATAGTATTTTTATATTTACAGTCAATTTTAGCCTACAATGGAGGTGCAGTAGTTGCCATGAAAGGTCAAGATTGTGTTGCTATAGCTACTGATAAACGATATGGTATACAAGCTCAGACTGTCTCTACCAACTTTCCGAAAGTCTATCAAATGGGCCCAACCCTGTTTGTTGGCCTTCCTGGTCTTGCTACTGACACACAGACAGTGTTCCAAAGGCTGAAATTCAGGTAACGCGGATAACAGAATACAAATTTTCAATAAATATTAAAAAAATTGCATTGACTACTGTTATACTTTGTAAGGTTTAGTCTATTTCCTTTAATTTTTAAATTGAAATTATTGTTATTTCAGAATGAATTTGTATGAATTAAAAGAGAATAGAATAATGAGACCTAAGACTTTCTCTGCAATGCTTTCTAACTTGTTATATGAAAAGCGTTTTGGACCCTACTTCATTGAGCCTGTTATTGCAGGCTTGGACCCATATGATAACCAGCCCTATGTCTGTAATATGGATTTGGTAAGTATATATTCTATTAATTTTTATTTCTATATATAATGCGCAAATCTCACATTGAAACTATCTCCAATACTAATGTATTTACTGGCTCTTGTAACATTTACTTATCTACTGATTAAATACTTGATTATGCAATAAGTTGGCACAGAAATATCCCACCCAGTCTTATGCATTCAGTGTTCTAAGAGTGAAAAAGAGAGTAATACCCATTATATCATGAGGCTTTCAATTATTAGTTTTAATTTCAATTAACAGTCGATACCTATAGTAAGAAACAGATATAAAGAGGTATATGATGTCTGATATAGTTCTGCTATAATTTTCAACCTACCCATTAAGTAAGGAGTGTCAACAGACAAATGACTGATGGTTATCTGTCCATAATCTTGTATGTATCAATAGTATGTACCTTTGCTGTAATTCTTAAGTTCATTAGCTAGTCATTTGTGAATTAAATTCCATTTTAATAAGTTGACTCTACTTAGCTTCAGCTGTAATGTAAATAGCAGTATAAGTAGTGAGCACAACCTTGACCTTCACAGTAGTAATTCATAGGCCCCTGATCAAATACTAGTGTAGATAACGTTAATGTGTTTTGTAAAGTAAAAGTTTTGTAAAGGGAAGGTTACATGTGTAAAATCCACTTTACTATTAATCCTTTGTGCTCATGACCTATTGCTTTTATTATTTGAGCTGGGCTGATATCTGCAACACCACATCTAAGAGTATGTTGTGCGTGGGGAGGAATTATATATTAATTGACCCAAGCTCCTCGAGGAATCTTAGCACATTTATAATGTTATTAAAGATCTCAGGAAGCAACCTCAATGATTCAAGATACTTAGCTCTAAAGTTGACAACCGCTGTGCAGTCTAGTAGGTTGTGAGTAGTCATTTTCTCATTTGTTGTTTTGTTATTATTATCTACAGTACAGCAGTTGGTAAATATTCTAATAGATATAACAAGCATTGTCTTTAATAGGTTCACAAACAATTTTTTTAAAGCATACTTATTGGGTGCTTTCCTGATGTCATCAGACAAGAAGTTCCAAAAAGTAAATTTCAATGTTTCTAAATTGTGTTTTCTATGTATTAAAATAATAATTATTGCTTTACAGATTGGTTGTCCAAATGAACCTGAAGATTTCGTAGTATCAGGAACTTGTTCTGAACAGTTGTATGGTATGTGTGAAGCACTGTGGGAGCCCAATCTGAAGCCAGATGAATTATTTGAAACAATCTCACAGGTGTGTTAAATGTTGTAACTTTATTCCCCAAAATGTTTTCCTAGTGCAAGTAAATTATCACTTAAAATAATTATTGCAATTGACAAACTGTGATGCTGGCTGGCATCAGACTCATCTCAGAAATAAGAAGAGGCCTATGCTCATCTATACGGTTCATATAGGCTGTTACTTTAATATTTTACATTACCCCAATTTAAAAATCAAGTGATTATTTGGGCATTATTCATAATATCCAGACAGTTTGAAAATGCCCAATATGAATAGGCAATATGATAAAAACTATTGAAATAATTAAATTGCTTTGTGAATAAAGTCCGTTACTTATTTGGCAGTGTAATAAAAAAAATCTTTTAAGTTAGGTTAGGTTATGACCAGACAATGTGATAAATAATGAAGTTTTAATCGGAATTAATTACGTAGCCCAATTAGACTTGTCATTATTCATATTGCGCTGGCATTATAAATAGTGCCCTAAGTAATCACTTGGTCCATAACATATACATAGGTGTAGAAGTATGAAACCGGAATTTTTATGACTTTGTGTTGCCTTTTTCCATAATTCGGTCTTTTTTCACATAATTATCAATTAAATCATTTGCTGTTGGTAACGATCAGTGTTAATGTTTTCACCAGGTTTTAGCAGCTAACAATAAATTACACCCTTTTGATCCCACCAATCTCAGAGCATTGTGTTCTTTCCAGTGATTTGGTCTTGCAGTGGATGCTGATGGTTCGATGGTTCACCCATAATTTACGACGCTTAGGATTCTCGAAATATATCCATTTTTCATCACCTGTCACGATTCGATGGAGAAATGACTTTCTTTTGTATCTGTTGAGCAGCATTTCAGAAATGGATTTTCGATTTTCTTGCTGCCTTTCATTCAGTTCATGCGGAATACATTTTCCCACTTTTTGATTCTTTCCCATAGCTTTTAACGGTATGAAGACGGCTTTCTGCGTTACATTCATTTGATCCGCGAGTTCTTGTTGAGTATCATCTTCATCCAATAAGGGTTGCAATTCGTCGTCTGTGAACTTTTTCGGTGGTTTCCCACGCTCTTCGTTTCTCACGTCTAAATCACCACGTTTGAACTTTTTAAACCACTCAAATCACTGTGTTTTACCAGAAAAGAGCATGTTCACCGTAAGCTTCGACAAGCATTCGATGTGATTCCGCGGCAGTTGTCTTTAAATGATAACAGAAAACCAATGCTGTCCGCAAATCGTAGTTTGTAGGCACAAAACTCGACATGGTTATAGAAAAATATACTGGTGTATGGAACTTTGTTGTTGTGTTGAAAATCTTCTTCAGCTGTTAGAGGTAGATGATGAGAGGTAGAGAAGCGGTCTTAGGGTCCCTAAACTTGATGGCTAGCACCATCTATAAGAAATTCAGGTTTTATACTTCTACACCTGGTATATTCGCTGAATTATTAATGTATTTCTGTTCCACAGGCTTTAGTGAACGCGGCGGATCGTGACGCCATCTCCGGTTGGGGCGCAATCGTATACATCATCGAGAAGGATAAAATTACCGAAAAACATGTAAAGACGAGAATGGATTAGTTATTAACTTGTACATCTTCAACTTTTTAATAAATGTATTTTAAATTTTATTATCTTTTCATTGTACATATATAATGTAAATACTAGAAAATTAACGGTGCCCACAGCGCAAGTTATCGACACTATCGTTTTCGTATTGTCATTGACTAAAATTGTATGGAAATATGAAAAGTGCCCCAAGTGGAAGTAAATATAACTGTCAATACCGGTTGGAATTGGATCGAGTAAGCGTGAGGTTGCGTCACTCTAGCGGAGCGTCATCATGTCGACGGTGGCGTGGTAGAATTGAGGGTATATCGAGAAACGCGAGTGCGCGGGAGATTCCGCCTAAGTCATTCAACGAGAGCGAAGACTCGTGACAGTATCGAGGATTTGTCCGTTGTAGTGATTCTTCTAGTGCAGGCGAGGAAGTGTTGCTAAGAGGCTGCCCTGTTACAGTGAGATGGATAGTGTTGCTGTTGGATTGCATATATAACTAGTCAGGTCATAAGTATTGTCACACAGTAAAAACTTTTCTTTTAGAATGCTGGCCACAAAAGTTTATTGAATTCAATTTCGAATTGTTCATGAAAATAAAACTGTATACTTTTAGAATTTTACTCATTTTAAATATGGAGGACGCTTAAAGAAGACCGTGTTGCAGTTATTGCGTTGCATCGTTGCGGTTACGCGCCAATTCAAATTTTGACATACTGAAAAATTTGAATATAACCAAAGATTCGTTTATCGTACCATCAAACGATACAATGAAGACTCTAGTGTAGATGACAGGTCAAGAAGTGGTCGCCCTCGGTCTGTTAGGACTCAGCAGTGATAAAAGCTGTGAAGGCGCGAATTCAAAGAAATCCCAAACGTAAGCAGAAACTGTTGGCCCTTCAGATGGGGTTAAGCAGAACCACGGTGAAAAGGGTGTTAAATGAAGACTTAGGGCTTCGGGCATATCGAAGAAAACAGGACATCGTTTGAATGCTCGTCTAATGGACCTGAGATTGAAGAGATGCCGCGCTTTGTTGAAGCGGTACGCGGGAAAAAATATCAGGAAATTCTTTTTCGGATGAAAAATTTTACCGTAGAAGAGAGCTACAACAAACAAAATGATAAGGTGTACGCACACAGTAGTGAAGAAGCGAGCAACCGTATTCCGCGTGTCCAACGAGGTCATTTTCCATCCTCGCTCATGGTATCGTTGGGAGTTTCTTATTGGGGCTTAACAGAGGTACATTTTTGTGAGAAAGGTGTAAAAACGAATGCAGTTGTGTATCAAAATACAGTCCTGACGAACCTTGTGGAACCTGTTTCTCATACCATGTTCAATAACAGGCACTGGGTATTCCAACAAGATTCGGCGCCAGCTCTTAGAGCGAAGAGCACACAAGACTGGCTGGCGGCGCGTGAAATCGACTTCATCCGGCACGAAGACTGGCCCTCCTCCAGTCCAGATTTTAATCCGTTAGATTACAAGATATGGTAACACTTGGAGGAAAAGGCGTGCTCAAAGCCTCATCCCAATTTGGAGTCACTCAAGACATCCTTGATTAAGGCAGCCGCCGATATTGACATGGACCTCGTTCGTGCTGCGATAGACGACTGGCCGCGCAGATTGAAGGCCTGTATTCAAAATCACGGAGGTCATTTTGAATAAACTTTAGTGTCATAAGAATCTATGTTTTGTTAAGTTCATTTTGGTATATAAATGGTTACATAATGAATAAACTTGTTTCAATTATTTTATATTAAACATGTGACAGAATTTATGACCTGACTAGGTATATATATTACTTTGTGATTATGACAGGGATTTATTACGGTATAGTTGAACTGTACTTGCTCTATACTGAACGTATAGTGCAGTACGCTGTTTTATTGCTGATTAATTGCGTAAGGAGAAGAGGAAGTTATAATTTTTAACAAAATTAACCTTCTGATGTATTCCCGATATTTCCGACAACTATGTTTTGTCATACATAGTCACTGGATGGCAATACGAATTTCGTAGGTACGATATTATAGAAAACAAGTCGTTAGTCGAAAGTAAGTCCCGCCGCACATGCTCACACTCGCAGTGGTTATCACGCGCCTCGTGCGAGTGGCAGCGTATAAAACAAAAAGTATACGAACTCAGTACTTGCTCTAAGTGTAGCAGACACGTACACGCCCGTGTACGTGCGAGTGCTCCTAGATATCTGTTGCTACAACAGGTCCCATCCGCAGAGATCGTGATCCTTGGCGATTTTAACGCCCACCACGCCGAATGGCTCGGTTCATTAACCGGTTCGTTTAACCGATCATGCGGGAGATCTGTTTATGACTTTGCCTTGGCATATGGTCTGACACAACTGGTTACTTCGCCTACGCGGATTCCAGATGTGAAGGATCATACACCTTCCCTGTTGGACCTTCTGCTGACCTCTCATCCGGACGGATATCAGGTTTCCGTCGATGCCCCTCTCGGCTCTTCGGACCATTGTCTGATCCGGAGTGTGGTGCCACTCACGCTCCCCCGCGGTTGCGTTCTGCAGGTTGCCGCCGTGTTTGGCATTACAGGTCGGCGGATTGGGACGGAATGCGGTCTTTCTTTGCATCCTACCCATGGGGGCGGGTTTGCTTCTCGCCGGATGATCCCAGCGCTGTTGCTGACTCTGTCACTGATGTGGTGCTACAGGGAATGGAACTATTTATTCCATCATCTGTGGTACCCATCGGAGGCAGATCTTAGCCTTGGTTTGGTCGCTCTTGTAAAACAGACTGCATTACGCAGTAAGCAGGAGTGCTATCAGGCCTGGGCTGGGGCTTCGGCGGCTCGGGATGTAAACACCAGCATGCTTAAAAGAAGTATAACTTCGCCTCCAGGTTCTAAAGAGTTATTGCCAAGGCAAAGTCAAAGCACACAGGCAGAATTGGCGAAAAACTACTTCGCTTTCCTTCGGGAACCAGTGCATTCTGGTCTCTCGCCAAGGCTGTCCAAGGAATTTCTGTAAGCCATCACTACCAACTCTGCACAGGAGGACGACTCACTGGCCCACGTCGCAAAAGAGAAAGCCGACCTTTAGGCTCCCTTTTGCGTCCAACTTGACTCTTGATGACGGGGAACACACCGCCGACCATCCCGCGGTGTGAGTGCTCCATGCCGGATGTGCGGTTCTCACAGCGCTCGGTTCGCAAAGCACTCCTCTCCTGGACATTCACAAGTCGAGTGGGCCTGACGGAATCCCCAATTGTGCTGAGGACGTGTGCTCAGGTTGGCACCGGTTCTAACGCGTCTTTCCGGTACTCCTACTCCCTAGGCGTAGTCCCGAAATCATGGAAGACAGCTTTTGTCCACCGATCCTAAAAAGGCGACCGCTCAGACCCGTCCAACTACAGGCCTATCGCCATCACCCCTTGTTCTCCAAAATAATGGAGTCCGTTATAAACTGCCAGCTCATGCGGTACCTTTTTTTTTTTTTTTATAGGAGAGGGCATGCGGCTCACCTGATGGTAAGTGATTACCGCCGCCCATGAACACCAAGGAATTGCAGATGCGTTGCCGGCCTTTTAAGAAAGAGTAGGCTCTTTTCTTGAAGGTCCCTAAGTCGTATCGGTCCGGAAAAATCGCTGGTGGTAATCGATTCCACAAGGAAGTTGTGCGAGGAAGAAAACTTCTTCTAAATCGCACAGTGGTGGACCGCCAATCATCCAGATGGTATGGATGGTATCTCGAGTTCTGTCGCGATGTGCGATGGTGAAATTGAGCGGCTGGAATTAGTCCGAACAATTCCTCAGAGCATTCCCCGTGGTACATGCGATAAAATACGCAAAGAGATGCAACATCTCTACGCAGTGCCAGTGAGTCAAGCCGATCGGACAGAACTCGGTCGTCGACGATTCGAGCTGCTCTGCGCTGGATGCGGTCAAGTGGAAGGAGCTGGCACTGGGGAGCCCCTGCCCAGAGATGGAAACAGTATTCCATGTGGGGCCGAACTTGCGCCTTGTAAAGTTGCAAGCGGTGTGCTGGCATGAAATACTGTCCCGCTCTGCTGAGCACGCCAAGCTTTTTAGAGGCCAATTTGGCCTTCTCTTCCAAGTGACCACGAAACTGCACATCACTCGATATGTCGACACCGAGGATTCCGTACTGGCGGTCACTAATCAGCTGGTGATCCTCAAGGTACCGCATGAGCTGGCAGTTGATAACAGTTTCCATTACTTTGGAGAACAAGGTGATAGCGATAGGCCTGTAGTTGGACGGATCTGAGCGGTCGCCTTTTTAGGGATCAGGTGCACAAAGCTGCCTTCCATGAGTTCGGGACTACGCCTAGGAGTAGGAGTACCGGAAAAGACGCGTTAAAACCGGTGCCAACTCCGGAGCACGTCTTCAGCACAATAGGTGGGACTCCATCAGGCCCACTCGACTTGTTGACGTCCAGGAGAGAAGTGCTTTACGCACCGAGCGCTGTGTAAACAGCACTTCCCGCATGGAGCACTCACACCGCGGGATGGTAGGCGGTATGTTCCCCGTCATCAAGAGTCGAGTTGGAAGCAAAAGAGAGCCTAGCAGATCGGCTTTCTCCTTTGCGTCATGGGCCAGTGAGTCGTCCACCCTGTGCAGAGATGGCAGAGATGGCTGACAGAAGTTCCTAGGACAGCCTTGGTGAGAGACCAGAATGCACGTGTTCCCGTAGGAGGCGAACTAATTTCTCGCCAATTCTGCCGATGTGCTCTGACTTTGCCTTGGCAATGACACTTTGAAGGACCTGGAGACGGAATTATACTTCTTTTAAGAGCGCTAGTGTTTACATCCCGGACGTTGATGCGTCAGCCCAGGCCCGGTAACACTCCTGCTTATAGCGTGATGCAACTTTACAGGAGCGACCAAACCATGGCTGAGTTCTGCCTCCGATAGGCACCACAGATGATGGAATAAATAATTCCATTCCTGAAGTACCACATCAGTGACAGAATCAGCAACAACGTTGGGATCATCCGGCGAGAAGCAAACCCGCCCCAAGGATAGGATGCAAAAAGACCGCATCCCATCCCAATCGGCTGACCTATAGTGCCAAACACGGCGGCGAGCTGCAGATCGCAACTGCGATGGGAGCGTGGTGGCACCGTGCTCCGGATCAGACAATGGTCCGAAGAGCCAAGAGGGCATCGACGGAGACCTGATATCCGTCCGGATGAGAGGTCAGCAGAAGGTCCAACAGGAAGGTACATGGTCTTCCACATCTGGGATCCGCGTAGGCGAAGTAACCAGTTGTGTCAGACCATATGCCAAAACAAAGTCATAAACAGATCTACCCGCATGATCGGTTAAACGGGAACCAAGCCATTCAGCGTGGTGGGCGTTAAAATCACCGAGCATCACGATCTCTGCGGAAGGGACCTGTTGTAGCACGGAGTCTGCAGCCATTTGGACGTGGTCGATGAGTTGGTCTGTGTCGGCATTACCGCTATGGGACCTATAGAGGCACCCGTAGACGCGAGGATGGTCGTCGCTGTCTACGCGCAGCCATAGGATGGACAGGTCCGTACCTTCAAGACTGCCGCGGCGTCGATAACAGATATCCTCTCTGACGTACACGCAAACTCCACGCAACAAAACGCACGCAAACCTTGAGGATCACCAGCTCATTAGTGACCGCCAATACGGTTTTCGTCGGGGTCGATCAGCTGGTGATCTTCTGGTCTACCTGACTCATAGATGGGTGGAGGCAGTAGAGTCCAAGGGGAGGCATTGGTTGTAAAATGGTGTTAAAGTAAATCGATTGGTATATATATTAGCAAAGAATGAAAAAAATATTCTGGTCCCTCTTTTGTTCAGAATCACGTGTTATCCAAGATTCTATTTGCATAATAATGAGTAAGTGTTAAACCATTAGCTTGTTTGCAGCCTTGAAGGAATCTGAAGTTTTAAAGTACTGTAAATTGCGAGCATCAACCCGAGAAAAGTACTATAAAATCATCTCGATTTTTGAACAATCTAAACAAATGCTGAGGTTTGCATTTGCCATTAGTCATTATATTATAATGTAATGCTCTTTTTTGTGTTTATTAGATAAATTTATTCGAATGGGGTTGAAAATGCCTGTCGGATTCCATCATTTAGAAGATCCATAAGTTCAGAGGAAAGTTTCAAACCTGTGATTGTGTGGTGTGATTATATGTGGATTACTGAAGTCCCAAACTGATAAAAGGTATGTTGTGGTGATAGCTATATGAGAAGCCACATACTTCGAACCCTACTTGACAACAACCTGTTTTAGAAGTTTAACGAATTAATACATACGATAAAATAAATCCCAAGTGGCTGACTTTTGACCTACATAATATTATCTTCCACATGGCACAAGTTCCTTCTAATTTCTAACAGCATGTTAGCAGATCACACAACAAGGCCTCAAAATTCTAATGTTGGGTTTAATATGTTCAGTCAAAACCATAGACAAGACTAACAATACAAGGGTAAAGGTATAATGAAAATAAAATAAAACACTTGTGCTTCAGAAACTTTATAAACCGAATATTACAAAAGTAAAAGTTTTAATTTTTTTCCATAGACATTTTGTCTTTACAAGAGACTAGAGAAATAACATTTCAATTTCAATCGTGTCGCTAGAATGCCGATTGTTTATAACGAAGCCACCAATATCGTTTACAATAATAAATATACGGCTAGCGACTTCCGTCACCGTTAACAAAAAAAAAATAATAATAAAAACTTATCAGTAATACAACTACTAATTAAAATACAACTATCGACCTAAACAATGGCAACACATATGACATATTTTAATCATTTCATGACTAACACATTGTTCAGGAATCTTATGTTGGTAAAGGTGATATTGAACAGTTCATTCTCGGTGAATAATTTCTAACGTAAGTTCATTCGTGTTGAACGATGGAAAGTTACTTGTGTTAACATGTTTGTTTCATTTCATCGTTCATTCATTTTGATAAACACTTTTGTTCGGTGAGAGTTGATAAATATTATGAAAAATCCTCGCAATAGCGACTGTCGCTTATGTATATGTCGCAATCTGTATGATGAGCGTCGCTTATCGCCGCAAGCGCAGTTTTGTGGTACGAGGAATCGCAGCTGTTGTCAAGCGCGAGACCGGCGAGCGAACCGACTCGGCGACCATATTGTCATTTGTTCTGTTATAATTAGCGGGACACCATTTGTAAAGTGTTTAGTAAGCCTGTTTTTTTATCAACCCTCGCCGAACAGACTCTAAGTCTGAATAATATACTTAACACTATAGATCAAAAAGGCGTCCATATATAAGTAATAAATCTTGCAAGAGAATAAAGTTCTTGAACAAAAAAAAACAAAGAAAAGCAATCTCAATCAACAAGTTATTGATCGTTTTTTAAATTTATTCATATTTAGTTCAATACTGAATGACGCAGATGTAAGTTATCGGACATAAACTCCTTTTATTGGGAAGGCTCAATGCCGATGGACGAATAAACGACGGTTTTTACTTTAAATGAATCATTAAAAATTAAAGGCAAAAACGAACCGTGCAATATTGCCTTTAGTCTATTTAGAGCATCGAATTATCCAGTAATGTGGCGGGAAATTACACTCGAAGTGACATTTGATTATTAAGGCTCATACACACAGATGTTTTGTAGTTATACTGTATTGACACAGCTTTAGCATTTACTATTGAACATTTCCATTATTTGAATGCCAAAGTTACGTAATAACTAATAATAAATGGAAAGCCTAAAGTAAGATTGAATATATTTGATATGAGTACTTAAACTAGTTCTGTTGCAATGTATCAATATAGTTTTCCAGAAGATTTAGGTTATTGTGTCACACAGCGTTCACTCCATTGAATGAGCCTTCAAATTATCAGTAATTTAATGGAATACACAATATATAGACGAGTAATCTTAGAATAAAACAGCCGTAAATCGTCTATAAAACTTTATATCGAAGTTTTACTGAGGTAAATATTTAGCCAATTTTTAACACTAGAAAATTTCAATTTCAATGACATTTATAACAATTATCACTATTATTATATTATATATTTTTAATATTTGTTGATACTAATCTACCCGACAGCGGAACATTATAAAAGCTAATAACGAGTTATGAATATTATTGCGAATGTGCACTTGTTGATTTAATATCAGTTCGTGAGAGTTGGATCCTGATAGAGCATAGCATAGGCAACGGTTTTAATATTTTGTTTGTAACTTAAGATATTTGAGAACACCGTATAATTACTGAATAAAGGCATAAAAAATCTTATTTTAGAGAAATGACTCTTCTTTTTCCAAGGTCTCTCGCAGTAGGGACTTGTTAAAGCGATGACGTAGCTTTCTTCACATTCAAAAAGTGCTTTGTAAAGACCAACTTTGTCAACCAGCTTTGTAAACGCGACAAAGAGGGGCAGGCAGCCCATTCTAAACTGCGACGACCATATTATGCGAAAGAGCTGGTATCAGTAAACACGATTAGCAAATTTTCTTTAGTTGTAGCGCTGAATGTGTTGTTTTTGTATGAAAGACGTTAAGTTATTGCCCTAAATGCTATAAATATTTTGTAAAAGTTTCATTTAATTTCAGAGTCCGGCCCTGAGTTACATTATCTAGTTTAGATAAAAGTTATCTGGTTGCTATTTAAATATCACTTTAATGCCAGATAATATTCAATGTTGTAAGCCGCCATCTTGTTCAAGAAACTTGGTTTAAATTCAGAGCTCTAACCCATGTTAATGCAGAATATTTAATGAGCAATGCAATAAGTCGTAAATATGATATATAAAATTATGAATAAGTCCTCCAGACCGAATTTTGGTCACGACGGCCAGTCTGAACGGAGACAAGCCATCTGTTCAGGACAGGATTACAGTGTAATGACCGTGTGCCGCAAGCACAGGTGCACTCTATTCTCTCACTGTCATAGTCGATGGGTCGGCAATCCGACACGACCCGAGACTTCAGGCGCAGGACAACTATAATTGTGACATTAAATACACTTGATACACCCCAAACACGAATGCAAATTTTTTTATATGCATAAACGACGTCTTCTTTACGACAAATAGAAAGGGATAAGACTGTCGAAAACAGTAAAATTACGCCTTTAGCTATTCCGCCCCTATTAATCACAAAACCCACTACTAATCATCACCCTCGTCGATTCGCGATAAAAAATGTTAATTTTTTCGGACATTATCGGTTTAGAAACATATGAACTAAAATACAGATAAAGTAGATCGTAGCATTTTACATTCGAATTATTTTTCAATGCAATTCGTCAAATCACACAAGTGTCGAGATTACGACAAAGCCCGTTCACGGACAGGTTGTGTATACAACAATAATCAACCTTATTCTCATAGCGATACCACGCAAATTGTCTATGCCAAGATTAGCGATGCTTCTTTTAGTCGACGTGCGTTTGTAAAATTAAATTGTTCACTTCGAACAACACCCTGTTAACTCCATTTTTGTCTTCATGAGAACTGTCTCAACAATGCTGCCAACCTTCCAACATATAATACTACAAATAATCAATTGATCTTTGGAGATTTTCTGTAGCTGTACATTTCCTTATACCATTTTTGAACAGTGAGAAATAACTACGTATTTCTCACTTGAAACTAAAACATTTAGTATGAAAATAATGCAATATCAAAAAACTTTATGAAATTTTCAAGTGGTTCGCATTTGTTTTTGCGTGTACCTACACCCAATTATATCAAAACAAATAATTAGATAATACAATACATAATTGGTAAATAAACATTCTAAACATAACAGACTGCACTGTGAAAGTCAATCATCAGTAGTAGCAACGCTGGATCTCACTTTACATTCGAAACAAAGCATGTACTCTCCCCCTAAATAAATCAACGCACTATCCCAGAACTATCCCCCATCCTCAGTAGAGTCATAAATTATGATCACAATAAAAACAACATAAATAAAAAGATCCTATAACACGTACGTAACTAAAAGAAGCATGGCGATTCTAATTTGCGTCTAGTTGCCTTCGATCGCTTTAGCAACGAACTCTATGAATCGTTTGCCGTACTGCTCGGGGTCGCAGGTTGATATCCCGTCAACGTTGCTTCCGTACTTCACTGTTTTCGCTGCTTTTGCCGCCTAAAAAGAAAAAGTTATAATTTTAATTTTTAAGCCAATTTACAACAGCGAACTTGATAAATAAAGAAATTGTATAGCCATGTAGTGGCGGCATAAGGGAATCCAGCACCCCATATTATCCCGTAAGGCTCGTAAGATGCAACAGAGGGAGACCGAATTAGGAGATGGGCAACAACATCTTCCTGTCGATAACTGCAATCGCAAATCCCCCTGCCAAGCGTGGCAACTATTGAAAAACCCCTTTTGAGCCACTCGATGGGGGAAGCCTATGTTCAACAGTAGACTTTTGACAGGCTACAATGAATGAATGAAAAGGAAGTGCCTCAAATACAGAACATTTTTATTTAGAGTGAAATGTGTTCCACTCTACAGCTATAAGTATATTGTAATATTAATAATTAATACTAGCGATCAGCCCGGGCTTCGTTCGGGTGAATTTTGGATCTCGACAAAAGCGCCGCCTACCGGGTCCAATTGTGAATCTAAACCATCCAGGGACCCACTCGAATACATACAAGAAATTTCATCAAAATCGGACCAGCCGTAAGAGGAGTTTAGTGACAAACACACGTACAGAAGAATTACGTTATATATAAAAAAATATTATGATATTATGCATTTGAAAGCTTTAAAGCCATTAAGGTGAAACATACGGTCTGCTCTCGGCCATATTCCCGCGAGATGGCGCTGAAGTCATCATTTTTAAGTTTATTTGGGTTTTTGTGTAATTGGAACATTATTAAGTCGTAGAAGTAGCTACCGCGGTACTCGGACATTATACTTTATTGTACTAGGTCATATAATTGCCTCAAAATCCACACAATTCGACACAAAACCCTAAAATAACATCTGTCATTGAATATAGTGTCGTTTACACCATAACCAATTATTACAAAATTTGACATTAAATAACACGTAAGAAACTATTCATAAACAAGAGATAACAACAAATCTAAAACACGATTTAGTATGCGATAATAACCAGGAAGGTGAAAAAATATTTCCTAATTTCAAAGCAGTCAAATTTCATTGGTGCCGGCAGGGATCGAACCCGGGTTACTCTCGTACTGTAGCGAGCGCTATCCACCTGAGCTACCACGGCTCGTAGACATGTTTGCCAATTTTTAAACATTATACTTACATTTATTTCTATTCTACTTTTATATAGTTTAATATTTTTTTTTTTTTGATAAATATTTTATTAATAAATAAATAATTATTAATGTAATAATCATAAAATAAAAACAAAATTAATAATAAATACATAACCATTATTTTCATCTGTTATTCAAGGACCAATCAACTAAAAAAAATCCAGGACTGTAGTCCGTAGCAAACGATACGACGCGACCTTGAGCTTGGTACTACAACAAAATAAAACAAAGTAATAATAATTTGTGTCTGTCTGAAACTGTTTGCAAAATGCGTAATAGGTATTTTTTACGTAACCAGGCAAACCTATATTTTGCAAAAGTTTGCAAAATTAATTTTGTGACTACTTTGGTGGCTTACCGATTTATAATTTTATTTATTGTTGACCAAAATAATATTCAAGCAAATTAAAATACGAAACACTGACTTTGTAGTTTTGTACTCAACACCGACACGTATGACGTAGGTAATTAGTATTGTGACGAGATTAGAAATCACGGGCCAACTTGCTTTTCTAATACCACCGAAAATAAAATTGCATATTTTGAATAATTAATTACTATACCTACAATAAATTACATATATTCTATTATATTGGAATCAAATACATACTAAAAATATTGCATATTGAATCAATGAAAATCATAAAAAATATATAACACGCAAGAAATTCCGCGCAAATCCTATCGCGTGAAAATCGAGAATTACTTCAGAACGTATTTATTACAGTCAAACAAGCGAACGAAGATTGGCAACGCTTTATCTTCTTTCAACGTAGTGCATGTAGGTCAAGGTTAGGAAGAGCGGCATCGTTGCACGAATAATGGTTGCCAAGCAACATAAATAAAATTGTTTACATTGCCGACAAAGTTCGTCAGTTTTATGTTATTTTATTGGTTTTAACGAACGGTAGAAAAGGAAATAAATCAATTTTGCATTATAAGATATCGATTTATAAAATTATAATATCGTCTGCACGCCATCTAGCGTGCCAATGTCTAAACCATGCCTTTAGATATAGTTTAGACATTGGCACGCTAGATAACTAGATTATTTTAAACAAATAGTGTGTGTATTAAGCGTATATGTCCAGACAAAAATGTATGGACGGGCTATCGGAGCATCCACCTTAAACAAACGAAAACAATAAAAATAATCTAGTATGGATAGTTATACAAATAATTACCTGTTTCTTAACACCGTAGTGCGTCAGGACATCGATTAGAGCGACGAAATATATCTCCTTTTTAGGTGCACCTAATATAACAGAAATCACAATTTTACATTTTATTTCAATTTAACATTATTATTATAGTTGGAATTACACCAAATTCATTAGGCGACAGGACTTCCTTTCAGCCCTATTAACTATTTCTGCAGTCTAAAAGCAGTGCTTGCACTAGTGTAGATCGGTCTAAGGGTGCAGAGAGCCAGTATATTTACAGACATTCTATCTTCATTCTAGATCTGTTGCAGGGGTCTATGGACTGCTGTAGCCACTTACCATAGGGTAAGTTAGTTTGTCATTTCAATTTAATAAATAAATGTCTACGGCGCTGCGAGCCTCTAATTCGACCGGCACGGAACAAGTTACAAATAATTGTTCCATATCAGTATGTATGTAAGCGCTTCCCTCTAGGATACAAGTTTTAAAAAACTTAAAAACGTAACTTAAAAGTAGTAATTAAACGAGGTCTTTGACGCTACATGTTTGTTTTCGACCGTGTATTGGCGTAGTAAGAATATCCACTAGCCCATATCGTCACGGGGGTGTCGTCAGAGGCGACAGAGGAAAACAAACCAGATGAAGGGCAGCAGTGTCTTCCCAATAACAAAAAAAAACTGTGTAACCTTAGTGTACATTAAACATTGATAGTTTTGATACATAATAGTTATCAAAAGCAAAAAAACTATCAATATGCAATATCGAGAGTATTGTAATATAATTGGATTAAATAGCAGTTATAAATAATCCCTATAATAATAACCGTGTAATTGCGGTGTAAGAATATCATCCCGTGGGTGTCGTAAAGACGACAGAAGGAAATTGAACCCGATTGGCAATAGCATCTTCCTGATAACAGCCGAATTAAAAATTAAAACTGTGGTTGCCAACCCGCTGACCAAGCATGGCAACTATGGAAAATATCCCCCTATAAGGCAATCCATGGGGGAGACCTACGTTTAACAGTGGACTTTTGATAGGCGATATGGTAATGTTAATGGTATATAAATAGAGGTTACTGGCTGAAAATACCATAGGGCGGTAGAAATATAAATAAATAAGTAAGTGGAAGAATAAATGGACGCACAGTATTCAAAAAAAATATCTCAAAGGCACAGGGAACTAACTTCTCGCTTTAAGCTTAATAGTAAATACTTTAAAATATGTAGTTCCATACTCGTTACTCATAGCACTTATGGTGTCTAATAGAAAAGTTTTCGACATCACTCAACAAACTTTACACATGTGGATATAAAAATTAAAAAATACCTTGATTTGACAATTCACTATAAACAAGTATTATAATTTAATATCGAATTAGCATAATAGGTGAATTTTGTGTAAATACAAAATTCACCTATCACATTATCTCACCACATCCGAGGTTGACTGGAGAGTAAATAAATAAATTAATAATTATCGATAGTAATTGACTATTAATAATTATGATACTATTTATAAATGTTTAACGTTCTCTACCTAGCCTAGGACTTACTGCGCATTTGAAAGCTTCCCACAGCATTCGATAGTCGTCATTGTGGTCAGTCATGATAACATCTATTCATAATAAAATAATATATAACTCACCCTCCTGGCTGGGAATCGCGTATATATCGAGTTCCGGTATGATGCCCTCGTAGCGGAGCGAAGACTGGCGAGTGAAGCCGCGCGGACTGTCGGGTGGCGTGTTGTAGCCCCACCTGGTGAAAATATATACCGCTCAAAAAAAAACAATAGACAATTATTAGATTTTACACTACTGCCCGATGAGCGCAGGACTGGTCTTTAATTTCTAAGTAAAGGCCTGTAATCAACATTTACCTCATCCAGCGGTAGTCGCAAGGTGCCTAACGTTAAATTTTAACGTTAAAAAAAACCTTCATTCATAAAAAAAGAAACTATGAGAGATCATATCAGAAAATGATATGTTTATAAAGAAATTAAAATGATAAGTATAACAATTTTACTTCCACATAATATAGTGGTTATGTGCAGGTAAAATTGCTTTGGCAAGTGGAACTTCGTGTAGAACAATATACTCAATGTCTTTCTTTGTATTTTTTAGTCCTATTTTAAATTTTGGATACAAGCCTTCTAAAATTGCTTTAAATGAGTTAGAAAAACGAGAACACAGTCCTGATGGTATGTGGATGCTGTGGGCTATAAGCATAGGCGTGATATCGAATAGGTGTGAAAACGGAGTGAATGGGAGCCAATAACCCATCACCGTTGTGCCGGTGTGAGGGTGTTGTAGGAGTAAGAGGACATTACATGTTGGCATAGTATCTGCGTGAGTGTGAGCGAGAGCGCGTTACCTGTCGCCGTGGTGGCGGTTGTCGGTGTCGCTGTCGGTGTCGGAGTCGGGCTCGCTGTCGGCCTCGGCCTCGCGCTGGCGCGCCGCCTCCGCCTCGGCCTCGCCGCGCCCGCACTCGTGCACGCCCAGCAGCAGCGAGTAGTCCATCAGATGGAGTTTCGTTAGGAACTAAACAGTTAGTGAAACGTCTATTAACACAAGGCGGTAATAAACATTTATTGGTTCTGTCAATGTCAATATTTATACCAAAATAATATATCTGTACAAATAAATAAAATTGAAGTGTCTGTTTGTAATGTCAAAATAACAGCTTTTTAATAAATGCATATGAAAGTATTTATAGTACTTTCAAAAAAGAAACAATTTTTAAAATTTTTGTCTGTTTGTCTGTCCGTCTGTCTGTCTGTTTGTTCCGGCTAATCTCCGAAACGGCTGGACCTATTTTAACCGGATTTTTACTGGCAGATAGCTGATGTTATAAGGAGTAACTTAAGCTACTTTTATTTTAGAAAAAGAATTAGGGTCCCGCACAAAAAAATTAAAACCTATGAAATCCATCGTTATAAATTCCATGTCAGCCTACAGTAGCTCCAGTCATACCAACTATAACAATATAATAAACTCCCTTTCTTATCAAATCACATAAGAGCTGATATTCTTGATATTCAACTATTCGAATTAACTCTAGCAGTCGGTTTTACGATATATGGTACTTGTATTTCCAGATGGTATGAATCCTTTTCTGGCTAACATAGTCACTATGTCCTTATTTATTTCTATTACAAAGGAGCATTACACATATTGCTGTTTTATTGGTTGATGGGTATTGACGCAATATCAAATACAGGCTATAAGAACCATTTCATTTTAATTCTCAAATCTGACAATTAATCCTAGCGGTCAAATTTTAGCCACTTTATGTCAAGTGGACTATGTTAATATTATTGCAATATATGTTCATATTATCGCTAAAATAGATATTCCATTAATATTTTATGTGTTTGTATCAATTTTAGTGGTACGAATGGCATTGATTGTACAACCATTTTTGATAAAATTGATCAATGTAGATGACGATACGTAAGAAGATATAATTATGTAAAATATTATTCTGCCATAGAGGAAACCATTCTATTTCGAAAACTCACAGAGTGACATTTGACAAACAAAATTTAAATTTTTTAAGTCGATAAATAGAGAGTTCATACCTCCACGTCAGCGGTGAGAGTCTCGAGTAGCTTCTCTTTAGCGGCGTCACCGATGTCAATCCTGACGCCTTGCTTTATGAAATCGTTATCCTTGAGAGTGGGCAATTCCTTCTCCAGCTCTTTCTCTGACGCCTCGCGGTCCACCGTCGATCCCTTCAAATCGTACTTCCTAGAAAAAGTAAAACCAAGGGTAAACATTTTGCGTACAACGTAACTTTTTCTAAAGTTTAATATGAATTTTGCCATTATAAGTTTTTGTATAAAGCGTAATAAACTACCTCGCAGTAAATCTATATTACTGTGGTATAGTTGTAGCACGAATGTGTCGGCTCGACCGGGGAAGGACCACGCTCTCACAAAATACCAGCGTAAAATAGCAGGTTATCGCTGCTGTGTTTCGTATGGTGAGTGTAGAGAACGGGAGACCCTTTTTACTGGAAACGAGGCATTCCATCTTAGTCCTCACGGGTGACAACGCATCTGCTCTTTGATTTGTAATCGAGGATAGATTTAGATGTCTATGGGCCGCAGCAACCACTTACCAGAAGGTGGACTGTGTGCTCGTTAGTCACCCTTACCCCATTAAAAGTCCCTAAAAGTTCATTATACAGTATACGTCAGTGGATAAAGAATACGTCGAAAGTATGACATAACGCACACGGCGTACAAAAATTGCTGCTTACTAGTCCGAGGTATCTCGGGTCGGAGCAAAATCATTTATCGGGTGTTTCTGTGAATAAATTCCCAGTAGCAGCCCGGAATCAGGAAGTTGGCGGTGTTTCACCCACGTGCCTCAGAAAGCACGTAAAGCCGTTGGTCCCTGCGCCTGATCTCTCTCCGTTCGTGTCGGATTGCCGACCCATCGGACTATGAAAGTGATGGAATAGAGAGTGCACCTGTGTTTGTGCATACACTACTATCCTGTCCTGTGCGGATGACTGTGCAGATGGCTTGTCTCGTTGATTGGCCGCCGTGACCGAAATTCGGTCTAGAGGACATAATTATTACTCCGCTGAACACTGACGACACGGACTTGCTCGAAAATAGCGGGAGTTGCCCGAAAAAATATAATAAAATAATAGAACTATACGGGTCATTTGAATTCTGATTCTGACGATCAAATGTATACAGCTTCACAGACCTTCACAAGCCTTGTCCGTTACTTACGCAAACCTTAAAACGAATGGTTGTAGTCTTATCGTAACACTTGGAATTGACTATTGCATTTAGACAATTATTTTTAATACTGTACCTGTGTATATTGAGGTGGTTGGAGAATACATTCCTGGTGGCGACAAGGTAGTGCTCAATGCCGTCTACCGTCAGCCGGTACATACCGAGGTACTGCGGTAGCAGGGTCTTTCCGTGTCGCTCGACAATATACTGTGGACAAATTATCGAAATGACAAATGCGGGACAACAACGTCTTTTTCGTTAACGCTACCACCTTAACAAATAGAACATATATTTATTTTTCCACTCCATATTATTCTCCAACAGCCCGTAATTTCGAGATTTTCAACAGGCCAGATCAAAAAGACAAACCCATGATCAGAAAGATTAGACCCGTATAGCATTCCTTTTCACTCAGAATTAAAAAAAATGAAGTTAAGACACTTTTTTCTACTCGGTAAGTTTCGCTAACTACATCCTTTCCTCCACCATCGAAGACTTTGCATCACATTATCTGACTTTATAAATCCACGACTAAACGTAGACATTTCTGAGAAGCTAGAATTACATTTCTTTAAAGACTTGCCCACGATACCACATACCACGTTGGGCAGCCAGGTTAGTGAGCGCAGACCTGAAAATCTCCCATTGTCAATTCTACTCTCCATAACTACAGGCCACATCGCTACAAATGTCAACAATATACGCAGTATAGCTATATAGACAGTATAGTAGATTACAACATGTATAATTTTTTTTTTTTTTATAGAATAAGTGTGACAAACGAGCACACAGTCCACCCGATGGCAAGTGGCTGCTGTGGCCCATAGACATCTACATCTATCTTCGTTTCCGAATTTAAATGTAGATGCGTTGTCAGCCGTGAGGACTAAGATAGAATGCCTCTTTTCCAGTAAAAAGGGTCTCCGGTTCTCTACACTCACCATACGAAACACAGCAGCATTAGGCTGCTATTTTACGCTGGTATTCTGTGAGAGCGTGGTCCTTCCCCGGTCGAGCCGACCCATTCGTGCTACAACTATACTATTAATATAGCTGCAGCATGGCTCTACCACGTAAAAATAATATATTAAAATATAGCCACTACCCCTAGGATATATATAGGATATGGATCCTATGGGTGTCGTAAGAGACGACAGCGGGAAATGGAACAGGAGACGGGCATCTTCTGATAATAACTCAGAATAATAAAAATTACGGATGCCTGCCCACCTGCCAAGGGTGGCAACTATAGCAAATATCCCCCAATGAGACAATCTATGGGAAAGGCTATGTTCAGCAGTAGACTTTCGATAGGCTGCAATCAGTGAATTATTGAAAGAATAAATAAATGATTGAATAAATATTACACTATGAGTGTCTTCAAGGCAAGTAAAAAAAAGTAAATATACAGCCTATATAGTCCCACTCCTGGGCACAGGCTGCCTCTCATTTCTAAAAGGGTTTTATGGCTATGAAATGTCCACCGCGCTGACCCAATGCGTGTTGGCGGACATCACACGTCTTCGAATTTTTTTTTTAATTTTCAGTCATACCGTTTTTCATTATAATTTCCTACACCGCCGTGCGCGTGGTAAATCGGCACTTAAAATTGCAGTTAACAATTCCATTAGTGCGAGCGGGGATCGAACCGGGGTTGCTCGCGTTCTGTGAACTTTACAGCGATCGCTTAGCCCCTAAGCTTCCATGGCTCTGTTATTCCTAATCAGGCTTTTGTTATATTAGTTCTATATTAGTTCTTTTAAAAACGTTACCTCCACACTAGGATTTTCTCCTGTATCGTGGGGCAGTTTACACATAAATTTCACAGGACAAACATCCAGACCCGGAACAATTATTCGTACGCCATACAAATACTTGTTCCGTGCGGATCGAACCCGCGGCCCTCAGCGTCGCAACTCATTGCTAAGCCACTACACCACGGGCCGTCTTTATGCTTAGACAGTGCGATTTACCATCTAGAACTAACTTCATAACCACTTACCACTGGATGGAATCGTAGTCGAGCATGGGCTTATAAGGAAAAAAATCTACCAAATTTACTATCATGGATTTGGTAGGTACACTCTTGCCAATTTGCAAATTGCGTCAGCTGCTTATTGAGAATCTTTTTATCACTTAAATTAGATTCCTAGAAGTTACGTGTCGCAAATGCTTCATGAGGATTACGAAGCAGAAACAGAAACAGATTTTTTTTTATTCAATATAGATTATAAATAATACTTATTGAAAGTCACTCTTTTGTTTAATTACCACTAGTTCGAAAAAAAACCTCTGTCCTGGGAAGAACCAGCAAAAACCCCAGCGGGACTTTTTTTTTAAATAACAGCTTACAATCATGTATGTTACACAATTAATCACACAAAACAAATTAGAAATAGCTTGGTAGCGAACACCTCATTCCCAGGGGTTATTATCATCTATAAAAAAAGTAATTATTAAATTATTCCTTCCTACATTAACTGTTATCATTACGTAAACAATATTCTCTATATTCGTACTAACATCATAATGGCTCAATTTACGGTTACCGATACCGTTACAGCCTATAAGTCCACTGCTGAACATAGGCCTCCTCCATAGTTTGCATCATGGATATCTGCCATAGTTACTACGCTTGGCAAGCGGGTTGGCAACCGCAGTTTTTTATTTTTAGTCGTTATTAGGAAGACGTTGCTGCCCATCTCCTGATTTGTTTCCCTCTGTCGCCTTTTACGACACCCACGGGATGATATGGGGTACCGTAAAACCTGGCAACTTTGCCATTTCTGGAAGGACTTAAAAGTTTAGGACCAATTTTCCAACAAAAAATGAACTGTCAGACTGGGCGTCAATGTTAAATGTGACATTATATTCTTAATAGATTTGGTATTTATTAGGGATTTAAACAAAAACTAACATTACATAGACAAAACACTCAAAAATAGAAAATGGCAAAGTTAACCTCACTTTGTGGCAACTTTGCCATCGGGGTTTATAATGAAAATAATAGGATTTGACTTCAAGGTTGAAAGTAAGTTTACCTTATAATATAATACACAACACCCAGGGTTATGATTTGCTCCTTTAATTGTGTTGCAAATGGCAAAATTTACGCTTGTGACAAAGTTGCCCTTTCATTTTTAAATTTTTCATACAAACTTGGAAATATGTGTCAGGGTTGTCAAAAATCCTTGATTACGTACTTTATTTAATTTTTTTATTTAAATCTTGTCACAATAATTTCTTAAGCAAAAATCTAAAATAAATTAAACAAAAATACTCTCATCTAAAATTTAAAATGAAATTGGTGCAATAATAAGCTTAAATTAACTATAGTATAGATAAAAAAAAGCTTGTCACAATCATTTTCAACAAGTAACTATTCGTTTTATTTGTAGTCATCATCATCAAATTATGTCAGGTAAAAAATAATTATTGTAATAAAAATAAAATAATAAATAAATGACACTGTTTTTTGGATGCAAATTCATATAGATTCTCTTTTCTTTTCCTTCACTTTTAATAACAATGAATTGATTGACGACTCATTTGGTAAAATCGGTCGGCTGCTACGGTGAAACATGTAAACGTTTTAGAGCCACGCTGCAGCTATATTATGGTTGTAGCACGAATGGGTCGGCTCAACCGGGATAGGACCTCGCTCTCACAGTATACCAGCGTAAAATAGCAGCTTAATGCTGCTATGGTGAGTGTAGAGAACCGTAGACCCTTTTTACTGGAAATGAGGCATTCCATCTTAGTCTTCAGGGGTGACAACGCATCTGCATTTTAATTCTTAATCGAGGACCAATGTAGATGTCTATGGGCCACAGCATTCACTAACCATCAGCTGGACTGTGTGCACGTTTGTCACCCATATTCTATAAAACAACATCGATACAAACATACGTACATAGAATGTCAAGTACAGAACCCTTTCTTTAAATAGTCGTAATCGGTTAAAAATATAGGTTGAAAGTGACAACCCTTGGTTGTAGAAAAACATGGCAAAGTAACCGTCACATCGTGGCATCACTGGTACAGTAACTTTGCCAAGTTAGTTTTATAGATAAATATTAAGACCAACATGTTAAAAACGATATATTACATTTGATAACCATTAATATTACGTTACTACAAAGATATACATACCTACATTCAGTATTTCAAACAAAATCAACAAAAGTTCTGGAGCACTGAACAAAGAGGTAATTTCGCCGGCACAATTCCGCGTTAAAATAAAATGTCAAAATTAACTCTCATGTTGCTATTTCTTTTATTGTATTTTCATCCAAAAAATGGCATATCTCGAAAAACGTTACGTTTTCCGTGTTAATCGTAATTTTGTACCAGTACACCCCTGATGGCAAAGTTAACTTCCATTGGTAAAGTTGTCAGACTTGACTGTAGTGGATATTCTTACACCGCCACTACACGGCAAAAAAATTACTCAAATATGGTTAATGATTGACAACCTAATATATTAGGTGATAGTGGTAAAAATATTCTGAGGTTATTGTATCAATTTTACAATACTAGCGATGCGGCCCGGCTTCGCCTGAGAGAGCCATTTATTGTATCAATTTTTCGCTTTTTTTAAATATCCAAGATTTTTTTTAACAAAATATAGTCTAGATCATCTCTCTATCTGTTCGTCTGTTCCATTAAAATCGGTTCAGCCATTCAGAAGGTTAATCCGGAGAGACAGTCAAAAAATAAAAATAGTAATTTATGTCGTGATGACATGCAAATAACCCCTAAGCTCAATATAAGGCAGTAATTTCAATATTACAGACAGACACTTCAATTATATTCATATGTATAGACTACAAAAATGATATATAGATTACAAAAAGCGTAGCGACGCCTATTTAAATATAGTTAGTTGTCGGAGTAAAACAATTGCCGTAAATGTCCGTAATACTTTACTCATGTGTTTATCTTCTGCTTCTTTGTATTGTAGGGGTGATGGTTTCCACCTATAACCTCCGCTACTAAGAGGGGCCCGTTTAGGGCTAGCGCTATTAAGACTGGAAGTAAGCAAAATCGTCCTTGTGGTTCTGGCAATGAGGGCTAATTATCTTCCACTCACCAGATGTCGCTAGTTGACACTGAGGTGAAGTTTTTTTGTTACACAATGTAATTTATAAGTTCGTGTTAGGTTTAAATAAAAGTTTATCAGTTTCTAGAGTATTATATTAATACAAAAACAATGCCTCAGTGGTTTGCACTTTAATATATTTCACTTTTTTAACATTTTTAATTTTTCTACTTTCATGAATAACTGTAGTTTGGTTTATTTATTTTTAATCTAATTAATATAAAATATAAATAATAGTACACAAAGAAATATTAACCTTTACATTTTTTGAACAAATTAACTTCCCCGCTATGAAATCTGTCAAATATTACACATCATTTTTAAGTGGCGCCGCCCTGGTGGCAGAAAAAGTCGTGAATACACCCTCATTGGTGATACAGAGCACTTGAGGTATTAACCGTTGAGTGTCGAATACCTTTTTGTTGCGTAGCAGGAATCAAAATTATTTAACCGTGGCGTTAAGTGATTTACTGTCTAACACAATAAAAATAGCGTCAATGAATTGAAATTATGCTGTAACCTTTTGATTCGCATTCACCTTAGAGTAGGTATAAAAATATAAACAATTTTGCTCTGTACTCAAAATAAATCTTCAACTGTCTATTGCATATCTCGACAATAACATGAAAAAATAAATATTCTACGAAAAAGCTAGATTAGATAAGTATTTGTTGATTTAACAGTTGATTTAAGCTGATATCTATAGAGAAAAGCCATGCATTTGCCGCCAAAAAGATAGATCTTTCTTTTAAATATTTTTATTCACGACATTCTTAATCTAACGTAACATGAAGTGGGAATGTAAGGAATATACATCACAGCCTATCAGTATAATTACAGCCTATCAGTCCTACAGATTGCCTCATAGGGATTTTTACTGTTGTTACCACGCTTGGCAGGCAGATAGGTATCCGCAGTATTGTTTTATTATTTTGATTGGATATCGGGAAGACACTGCTGCCCATCGCCTGTTTTAGTTGCCCTCTGTCGCCTCTTACGACACTCACGGGATGATAAAGGGTAGTGGATTTTTCACTTACGCGGCAACTAAACAGCGAAAATGTACATATTAAATTTAATTAAATGAGTACGGTGAAGCTGATTTCACGTTCTCTATATTTTAATGATGTACAATAATTTAATACTAAATCGTCTTCTAGATGCAAATCCCTTACTGGGAAAATTTTTCATAATCGCCACGCTTGACAGGCGCATTAACGATCATAGAACCTGGCGACGAATTCTTAAATTGAAACTAATATATTAATAAAGCAATATTTGTAATTACGTTGCAATTTAAACTACTAGAACTACCAAGCTGAACCATATTTTTTTTCATAGAATAATAGTAAAAACGAACACACATATCACCTGATGGTAAATGGATACTGTGGCCCATACACATTAGAAATCTACATCTATCCTCGATGAAGAATCAAAATGCAGATGTGTTGTAACCTCTGAGGACTAAGATGAAATGTTTCGATTCAAGTAAAAAGGATTTCCGGATCTCTACATTCACAATACGGAACACAGGAGCATTAAGCTTATATTTCACGCTGGTATTCTGTAAGAACGTGATCCTTTCCCAGTCAAGCCAACCTGCAGCTGTAGCATGGCTCTACCACGTAAAAAGTATATGTACGCATTATTATTTTTTGCGTGTGTAGCAACGCTGTTGGCTCAAGCAGCGAACAGACGACCTACGAATAATTAATAACGTATTATAAAACCCCATGTATTGTAATGTCTTTTAAATTACTCAAGCACTTTATCATTTGAAAGCACAAATGTCGTTGCCCTTATTTCTTGATAGACGTACAGAATAAAACAACGTAAAACTCGTTACCAAAGACATTAAATGATCTATGATAGAATAGGATAGTCAATAGTCATTATCATAAAGACGATTTAAATTCTTTCCAGGTTCCATCAGTTAAACATATGTTTTAATCACCGTAAGTCTATCGTTAAACTCGCAGAATACAAAATTTTTACAAATACCAATTACATAAGAAGAGACATTTTATGTTGCGTTTTGCGAACGCTAGTTACAGATGCTTGGAAGTCTATATAACAGATAGTACTTTGAAATAAAACTAGTTAAAAAGTTGGAGCAATAGTACTAAGGTAAATAAAACAGTAGAGTAATTTGTATTGGTGATGACCGTGTAGTGACGGTGTAAGAATATCCACTACGTCATATCGTTCCGTGAGTGTCGTAAGGAGATGGGCAGCAGCGCCTTCCTAATAAGTACTAAAAATAAAACTACGGTCCCGCCTGCCAAGCGTGGCAGCTATGGCAAATTTACCTCCTATGAGACAATCTAGAGGATGCCCATTTTCAGCAGTGGACTTGATAGGCTGTAATTAATGAAGAAAAGAATTGTTTTTAAATATGTTTTAAAATATTATCACCTTAGTGTAGTTCTCTTTACTTGGTCCTTTCAAATAAATCGTGGGCACTGTTGTTCACATTTGAATAAGTTTTATATGTTTAGTGCTTTATCAATTTATTAAAGCCTAGTGTCGGATGCTACTTTCGTAGACACTCATCTCAGGGGTACCTCTTTTGGAGCCGGGGCGGCATCAGAGGCAGCTGAATTAAGTAAGTGGCGCAAATATGACTCTTTGAGAGATGACTACATATTTGTGCTATTTGCTGTAGAGACTATCGGTCCGTGGGGTCCACTTGCGGTAAAGTTCCTAAAGGAACTGTATCCGCGACTAGTCGTCGCTGCTGGTGATAAGAGGGCTGGTTCTTTTCTCGCTCAAAGGCTAAGTATAGCCATTCAGCGAGGAAACGCAACGAGCGAGGAAACGCAACTCGCGTTCTTGGCACGATACCACTGGGAGTAGGACTGTATGACAATAAAAATTTTTAGTTTTAGTTTTTCTTTATTATAGTTTTTGTAACCTTTTAGTTAAATTTAATTTTATACTATGTTTTAAGAATATAAATAAAAATATAATAGAATAATAAAAGAAGAGAATATAATATAAATTTATTATTACATATTATATTCTAATAAACAGTCATCACAAACTATCCAATGAGAAAACCATTTTTTCATTCAACATCCTCTCCATCCATCTCATCCATCCACCAAGGCAATAATATAAAGACGAACAAGTAATTTGATTTGAAGGTCGGATCGTTTAAAACATATTACCCGTCATCTTAATGTCTTTTGCACATAGTTACTATATTATTCTAAACATATCATCAAGATTTTTTGTAAATGTTTACACGAGACGTTCTCATTTTGGTTGGATTACCATGCTGGTATGGTATAAGGAATCATCCAGCTCATGTCCAAATAGGTTTCGTAAGACGACCAAACACTCTATTTTGTGGAAAATGTCAGAATGTCAAGAAAAATACTCAAATCTGTTATGGGGAGTATCAGAGGACTGTCCAGAGGTGGGTGAAGATAAATCCTCTCTGACTACTTGAGAGTGTCTCTACAACAGTTGTCACTAACGGTCTGTTTACTACTTCATATAAATAATAAAAGATATAAGTACCGAACTTTTAACTACCGCGTGACTAAAGGTTTTCAACACATTATTACAGCGTCACGAGTTCAAAATGTTATTCGTGTATGCAATTTTTAGCAGACTTTAAAAAAAGTTAACAATTTAACTGTTTGTTTATTTTTTTTTATTTGTATGCACGAGTATGTTATACCCTGCCGTCCCAGCGGCAGCACACCTACATATTTTAATGTTTCACTTAAGTTACATTTCACTACATTGCCAGGCTATTGTTGTTCTTTTCTTTAAGCTTACGTAATCATGTATGTCGTATTTGTTAGCCAAATGATTAAATTTAATAAAACATAATAAAATGAAGTGTGTATGGAGTGGCTAATTGAACACTTTTCGACGCTTCAATTTTGAAGCGCTAGTAACGTAACCTTTTTTATATAATTACAGGGTTATTTTTCAGAGTAGCCAAATTTTAAACTTAAGTTGAAATAAAGTAAATAAGGCTTCTACTTTTATTTGAAATTATCCCAAATTGAAAGTGATTTATGGGCAACAACGTTTTGCCTACCGATCGACACTTACGAATGTGTGCGTACGCAGTAAAATCAGTTAAAATAATGCATTACCACGCATTTTGAATTTAAAAGATGAAAAGGACAGAATGTTTGAGTTTCTTTTTATTACTTTTATTCACCATTTGCCTATATTACTTATTCTGAACCTTCTCTGCAAATTTGGCCGGTTATTGCAAAATAACGTCACGATTACGTCAATTGTGAACCGATTTTAATGATTCTTGTTTTATTAAGTAGATTATACTTCAGGTGTGGTCTCATATAAGTTTTGAGAAAAAGTTCCACACCTAAGGGTTGTAAATAGTCGATGAAGTTTTTAATCGAACTATTTAGTTGACACTGAGATTATGATATTTCGTAATCTACTCTAAGGTTTAAACAACATTAACTTTTAATAAAAAGTAAAAGCCGACTGCAAACGGGCTTTAATCCTTATACACAATGTCTTAGCGCCGACTTCAGAATGTGAAATTAGTTTTATTCCCTGTTTGAAGTTGATTTTTACTTTTTATTAAAAGTTAATTTAAAAAAAAAACGATCTTTGAATTTCAACGTAAATTTACATTCGATGTACGGTTAGTTCTTGCTAACCGTAGGTCCCATTAGGAAGTTACGATAGTGGGTCCGATAGCTCAAATTTCAACCCATCTCTATGTATCATATAAGGAGTGGAAATAAAAATCCAAATTTATTTTTCCTTTTCAATATTCATATATTCACCTGCTACCCTAATACATTTTTCGGATCTTTCAATTAACTTATGTATACCCTCAAAAAAAAATGATTTGTCTTTGTCTAAAAAATACGCCGAAACTGCTTCCTTGGGATCAAAGACATTTATTCTCATAAGAATTTAGATAAATTCACTTAAATGAGAAATACATTAAAAACAAAATACATATTGAGTGTTAGGTAGTAAGTGGTCACCGAGCGTGCCAGGCAAAGTACACAAATATTTTATGTTACAAAAATAAATAAATAGTGCGGGTAGAAATATTACCATCATAACAGGATCGAAGATCGGCCGTGCAAACAAAAACAAACGGGGCAGGCGAACACAGATACATGGATTTAATGCTGTTTAACTAGAATTGACTAGCCATCACAATGAGAATGATTGTAATATTGTGATGGCTAGTATATTTTTATTAATTATTAATATGAATGTTTAATGATGGTTGATAACCGTAACCATGGTTATGGTTTTTACTATTTATTTGTTCATTATATATTTATTTGTTTGTTGTTTTTTTTTTATTATTAATTAGTTAAGGTGTTATTATAGTTTGTGATTTTGTAAGCTATTTTTTAACAGTATTTTAAATGTTAGCATATTCCTTGATATCTGTAGGCAATTTATTATATAGTTGTGCGCTTTCATAAGTAATGTTCTTTTTTCCGTAGTTCGTTCTTGGCCATCGCAGAATTAAGTTATTAGCACTTCTTAATATTTTAGTTTGCACATTTTTCTTTTTTGTAAATGTTAAGTTAGTATGTATGTTTTTATTTAAGATTTTTCGTATTAGTACGCAGGAAGAGTATTTGTATGATTGTTCTATATTAAGTATTTTAGTATCTTTGTATATTTTGGTTGTAGATGTCAGGAAATCATAATGGAACAGAATTTTGATCAACTTGTTTTGCGCGATTTGAACAGAATTGAGGTTAGTTTTGGCAGCTGATCCCCAGATTTCTACCAGATATTCGATGTGTGGCTTAGCTAGGGAGTTAGTTATAGACAGTGTAACGGACTTTCTGTGGAATGCAGCGAACTATTCCGCGCAGTGCTCCGGTTAGGGATATTAGTTTTTGTTTTAATTTTTTCAGGTGTTCTCTCCATGTTAGTTGGTTATCTAAAGTAAGGCCCAAATACTTCTCGCTTGTTACTCTATTGATTACGATGTCATTAATTTTTAGAGGTGTGAGATCAGGTATTTTTTGCTGCAAAAATTATATAGTTTGTTTTGGTTATGTTTATTGTAAGTAGGTTTGAGCAAAACCATATATTAAGTACGTTTAGATCGTTTTGCGCGTCTTGATTAATGGATTCAATACTGTTACCGAAGTAAAATAGGCTGGTATCGTCCGCATATAGTGATAGGTTTCCTTTTAGTTCTAATGTGCTTACATTATTAATGTAAATAAGGAAGAGCAATGGTCCTAAAATTGAGCCTTGAGGGACGCCGTACGTTATCTGTTTTGGGTTGCTTTTGTATTCTGCAAGTTTAACTATCTGATAACGGTCGGAGAGGTATGATTTAAGAAGTTCAAGAGGCTTTGCTGTGATACCTATATCGTGTAGCTTATCCAAGAGAATTTTATGGGAAACTGTATCGAACGCCTTTTTTAGATCAATGAAGATGCCAAGAGCAACCTTTTTTTCATCTATATTGTTTTTTATTTTGGTAACAAGGTCTACAGTCGCTGATAGTGTGTTGGATTTGGGTCTGAAACCATATTGTTTGTGATAAAGAAAATTTATAGAGTTCAAATAAGTCTCAAGTCGGTTGCAGATAATTTTGTCGAAAATTTTAGAGACAACGGGAAGAAACGATATAGGCCGGTAGTTGCTTGGGTCGGTTTTGCTGCCAGATTTATGAATAGGTGTAACTTTGGCGATTTTGAGACTACTGGGAAATATACCTTGTTCTAAACAGCTATTTAAGCATCGCGTTAGTTCTGGAGCTATAAGGTTTTTTACGTGTTTTATGGACTTAGTATTGACGTTATCAATGCCTGAACTAGTATTTGGATCTAAGTTGTTTATTATTTTAATTACCTCGTCAACTGAAGCCGGTGCCATTGCTGTTAGTCTTTTATCGTTGTTATTAACTTTTGCATGAAAAAAAAATTGAAATGAAAAGAAGTTGTTGAAGCATTCGCAGATCTCTTTTGTATCGGTTACCAGAGTTCCTCCTATTAGTAATTTGGGTGGTATCGATATTTCTCTAAATTTGTTATTGCTGAGGTTATTTATTAATTTCCACATCTTGGCTGGATGGCATTTATAATCTGTAAATTTCTTGTAGTAGTACTCTTTTTTCATTCTTTGAATTTTGTTAACACAATTTTATCCCCAGCTTGGTGTGCAAAGTTTTTGAGACTTTGTATTTCGTCTTGAATTTTGCTTTGATTTGTGGCTATGTCTGTTATTCGCTGCTCAGTCGACCGCATAGCATCTCTGATGTCTTGAATTTCACATCTTATCATTGCGATGTCATTCCTGATTTCATTAGCACTCTCTTTCTGCGCATTAATTGATGAAGTTAAGAGTGTCATCATTTCTGTCATTTTTTTCTGAATATCAGACAGTTGACCTTGGACCTGATCATATTCGCCGGTGGAATGCGTGCGTTTATTACGGAAAGTAATCGTAGAGGGTTCGAAGACTGACGCACTGGGCATGTCTGATAGGTTTGGTTGGGAATCACTACGCTCAAAGTTCGTTCGCTTCCAGTTGGTGATCGAAGTACATTCATATTCGCTTCAACGTAACAAGCACTTTGGTTTCTATGACGCACGCACTGAGATGTCAGACCGAGTCGAAAAATTCGAACCCGTGCCGTTTACCCGAGGGGGTGAGGAGTGGTTACCGCCGTTATCGCCGTCTACTGGTCACGCGCAGAGTAAAAAGTAGTAACACAATGCACTCGCGTGATGTATTACTTGTTTTATGTTATGAGGTAAAGGTTGAAAATAGTTTGACTATTACAATTTATTTTTTAAGAATAATCAGCAACACGTCCGCCTCGCACGCTCGCGTACTACTTCAAAATTCACTTCTTCATCACTTAAAAACTTTTTCTCACGAAGTTCTTTTTTTAAGTTTGGAAATAGATAATAATCACTGGGGGCCAGGTCAGAACTATAGGGTGGGTGTGGCAAAATTTCGAAGTCCACCTTCTGCAGGGCAGCCATCGCAACATGGCACTTGTGAACAGGCACGTTGTCGTGCAGAAGAAGGATTCCTTTGGTCAATTTTCCCCTTCTTTTCTCCTTTATGGCTTCCTTCAATCGTTCTAGGATTGAATCGTAGTAATTTCCGGTTATGGAGACACCTTTATCTTTATAATTAATCAATAGGATTCCTTCCGAGTCCTAAAAGACTGTCGCCATGATTTTCCCAGCAGATTGTGCCACCTTAAATTTCTTGGGTGGTGGTGTGCCTTTTTTGTGCCACTGCATAGAGTCCTGTTTGGACTCAGGTTCATAATGGTGAACCCAAGTTTCGTCACCAGTAACAATTCGAGCCAACACTCCATCTTTGTCTTTCATACAGAGGTCCAAAAATGCACGAGAACACTCCACGCGCTGTTGCTTTTGAGGCGGCGTGAGCATTCTAGGCACCCATCTTGCGCTGACTTTAGTCATGCCAAGATTGTCATGAAGAATTTTGAAAATGATTGTATCTGATACTCCAACCATTTCTGCGAGCTGTTTTTTCTTTAGGCGGGCATCTTCTTATATTAATTTTTCGACTTTTTGAATAATTTCCGAAGTGGTCACCTCGATCGGCCTTCCTGGCCGTGGGTCGTCTTCAAGTGACTCTCTGCCTTGTTTAAAAAGGATATGCCACTTGTAAACCATAGTTTTACTTGGACAAGAGTCTCCGTAAACGGATGACATCTCTTCCAGTTTAGTCTGAACTGATTTTCCGCGCTTGGTAAGGAACTTTATAACGGCACGGAACTCGATTTTCTCCATATTTCACAATTTCTTCCCGATTGACTTGTTTGGTTGACGATAACTCAAAGACTAATGATCTAATTACAATAAAACCCGGTATTTATACTAATAATGAGTTGTTCAATTAGCACGTAATTCAGCGACGTCCCCACTTATTACCTACCTACCCATTCCGCGAACTTAAAAACGCACCCTCGTTTGTTACGCGATATTTTCGTCGATTGTGAACCGATTTTTATGATTCTTTTAGTCAATATGTTATACTTCAGGGCTTGTTTCATATGAATATGGAGAAATAATTCCACCTCTAAGAGTGGCAAAATAGGGGATGAAGTTTTTAATGTAACTATTTAGACGACATTGATATATTTCTTATTCCACTTAACGGGGTAAAAAACAAATTTTCTTCTATACACTATGATTTAACACCAACTACAGAACTTGATGTCAGATTTTAATTTTAATTTAGAGTTAATTGTTATTCGACGCTTACCGGCATAGTGAAGACCTGATTAAGATTTCGAATAAATCTATATTGTAGTTTTTTTTTTTTCAATATAAAAATAGTACTCACAATTATTAGTAAACACATCGGAAGTTGATATTGAGGGTGACCGAAACGCACCCACACCTATCTATTTTTAATATCACTGAGTGCTTCTGTGTTTGCTCAAACAAATGTGTCAAGTACACTTGCGTTTGATATTCCTGCTCACTTGCGTTATTATACGGAAGTTGTCGCCCCTGTCAAAAGTAAAAGCATAACACCGTCAATACTTACTGGGTGATAATGCTTGAGGAACGAGTGCATCCTCTCCACCTCCTCCGAAGTAAGGGTCTTGAGAATGAACAAGCGGTCATAGCTTTGGTAGAACTTGGCGCCCGATTTGCCGGACGAGTCGTCCGGAATCGGCTGAGATCTGTCGACAAAAACCATACGTGATTTCATAATCTGTGGTTTGTAGAAAGAAATAATAGTTTTAATCTGTGGCTATTTTAAACCTTATTAGCACTGAAAAATAATATGTTGGCCTAAACCTTGACCACCAAAAGCTTTTGTTTTTACTTTCTCCCCAAAGTTGAGTAAATGAGCAAGTTCAGATCGGTTGTTGTGACGATGAACTAAAAGATATTTGATGATTCCATTTTTAAATAATTAATGTTGAAATGATCGATTATACATACACTCAGGAAAACCAAAAAGTATTAATTTCTGTGTTTTCAAACATAAAGAAAGAGAGTAGGAAAAACTAAACACTAACACAAGGAAACATTTGCTTATTTTTAAACATTATGTAATAACGAGGAACGACAACGTACATATCTGGTTAGTGAAGTACAGTTCTATTTTCACACACACATTAACAGTTAACACTATTAAAAACAGATGATTTTGGTTCGTGTTTAATCTGTATATTATAAAATATTATAATTATGTGAATACTTCCTAAAATGTAATATTTTTTATAGAAGTAAGGGTAACAAACGAGCACACAGACTACCTGATGGTAATCGGATATTGAGACTCATGGACGCATCATTTTGACCATCGAAGATCGATGTAGATCTTCGATAATCAAAATGCAGAAGCGTCGTCACCGCTGACGACTAAGATAGAATACAAAACATCATCATTTGTTGCTATTTTTTTCTTAATAAGATTGACAAACGAACACAGTCCACCAGATGGTAAGTGAATGCTGTGGCCCTATACATCTAAATCTATCCTCGTTTAAGAATCTAAATGCAGACGCGTTGTCACCCCTGAGAACTAAGATGGAATGCCTCATTTCCAGTAAAAAGGGTTTTCGGTTCTACACTCACCATACAAAACACAGCATCGTTAAGCGGCTATTTCAGGTTGAAATTCTGTGAGAGCATGGTCCTTTCCCGTTTGAGCCGACCCATTCGTGTTACAACCGTAATATAGTTGCAGCATGGCTCTGTGGTTCTTCCTCAAATCGGCGGGGATCGAACACGGGTCTGCTCGCGTACTGTAATATTTACAGCGAGCGCTTGACCTCTGAGCTACCATGGCTATAAAAACATGATAATAAATGTTTCTTTAGCAAATTAAGCGTTAATTACCAATTACTACCAGTTAGAAATAGTTACGTGCTAAGCCCAATTGAGGCCGCACATTACAATAGTGCGTTTTAAGAACATTCATGTTGCTGTAGAAGCGCCATCATTAATCAAAAATAATTAAAAGTAGGCGCTCTGGTACGATTCCTTTTGTAATTTGATTCTTCAAATTATGTAATGAACAGTGATCTAATTTTCAAGTGACATTGCATTTTTACTACATAAATAAAAAAAGAATCGGCTAAAAAGAAACATGTTCAAAATTAGAGAAATCGTCAATTTAGTTAAGAGATGAGAACAAAAACGAACAAGCTAGTAGCTAGTGATTTTTAAAATATCTTTTTTCAGATTATCTGAACAAATGTCACGTATCTAATGCAATGCTACCGGACATTTTAAGAATTTGAAATATTTTCCGTTAAATTTTTTTTTTCTGAATTGCAAGTCGGGATGATAATTAATACACAATCCATTTTCCAACCAAGTTTCATTCATATAAGTGAATCCAAAAGAGTCCAAAGACAAGTCATAGGATTAAAAATGCAGATGCGTGGTCACCGCTGAGGGCTTAGATGGAATGCTTGGTATCAGTATAAACAGTCTCCGTATCTCGTTCGTTCACATAAATTAATCCAAAAAAGACCAAAGACAAGTCATAGGATGAAAAATGTAGATGCGTGGTCACCCCTGAGGGCTTAGAAGATGGAATGCTTCGGTACCAGTATAAACAGTCTCCGTATCTCGTTCGTTCACATGAATGAATCCAAAAAAGACCAAAGCCAAGTCATTGGATGCAGATGCGTGGTCACCCCTAAGGGCTTAAATGGAATGTTGCGGTACCAGTATAAACAGTCTCCGTATTACGTCACTAACCATACGAAACACAGCAACATTATGCTTCTAATTAATTATCGCTAATACGCTGTGAAAGCGTGTTCCTTCCCCGATTGAGCCTACCCATAACACCTGCCTTACACACCTGCCATAATACACTTGTAGTGTGACCATACCATGCATAAAAGAATAACATTAACAAAATATTCTTGTCCAAAAAGGTACCAAACCTATTTATTAGTTTTAATAGAAAGCTTCATAGGCTCACAATTTTGTTCGAGTCGGATAACGATTGAGATCGCGATTTCAAGAAAAATAATTGAAAATCGGTTGTCCCTGCAGGCCATCCCTGGAACTTCGCGCTTATTTTAGAGTGCAACGCTCGAAAATCTATTTAATTTTTGTTTTTTTGGTTTTTATTTTTTGAAAATCTTTGAAACGGCTTGACTGTAAATTATTACAAAATGTATATATATAGACTATAGTTTCAGTTCAAGCTTCACAGGCTTACATTTTTGTTCGAGTCGGTTATCGATTGTACAATAAACTCACAGGACAAAGACACACTCAGAGGTCGTTTCCATAGAAAAAAAATACAAAAATGCATGTGATTCCACGCAACGGAAAAAAATACAGAAAGATAATATTTATGACTTTATAACTTTTAAAAATACATGTATCCTAAAACCCTAAAATTGATCTTCAAAAACCTTTTCTCATTTCAAACCAAATAAAATAAAAATACACTGCATAAAATCAATAAATAATACAAACAAAAACAGCCTCATCAGATAGTGAAGGACGAAGTGAGGTCAAACTCGTTGTTAATAACTTCAAAGTAAACTTTTATTATGAGCACAATATTTTAAAAGGTAAGAATACAATGTTTTCGGTAATCTATAGACAAATAATCGTCAAAGTGGGAAACTAAGCATCATTGCATTGTAAAAAACAAGAATGAAATGACAAAGTCTTGTACACATCGTCACAGCTTCAACGTTATATCTACAGACATAAAAGGCAGATATTACGGATTTTCATTTGGCACGATCCTGACACAAACCTCGATGGCTAAAAGATATTAACATAACACATAAAAAACTCTCACGCCTGTTACCCAGGGGTAGGTAGAGATTACCGATTTCATTTGGCCCGATCCTGACACGCCTCTCTCACCCCTTTCACATCCATATATCTATCTACGCATTCATGCTCGTCGATATAATTTGGTCGATAAACTCCCTTTAGGACGTCCCTTGCCGGCTCTGCGATTCAATTCTGCTTAAATTTGCTTTGTCATTCTTTCCTCATTCATAAAGACCACGAGTTCAAAATTTTATTTAAATTATTTGCAGATACTCGTAATATTAATAAAGTCACAGATAAGATAGAAATATATCCGAAGACCTTATTAAGGTCTTCTTGTATCACAAATTCGTTATAAAATCACAAATATTTGCAGATATTTTTTTGTAGTAACTTTTGTCGTGTACTTTTGTCTTTTGTTTGTTTTGTACTGTAGTAAATTTTGTCCACTCCACCAAATGCATTGCTTTAACTTGGATTCACTGTATCCGGCCATTTAATATTTATATAAATACAAAAGTGTGTGGATAAATAATGTTTCACATTTCCCATCATACAAATTGAATTTCACCAGGAGACATCAATCGTATGTATAAACTAGGGATGTTACGGATATGATATTTCGGATATGGATACGGATACGGATATGGGAATAATATTATATCGGTTTCGGTTTCGGTTACGGATATAAAATTATTTCGGATTATCCGTTAGTTTCGGATCGGATAAGATTTTTGAGGTATTTAAGTAAAATACAAATAAGTAGGTAATCATTTGGCTTTATATCTTGGTTATCATTTGGTATTACAATCAGTCATTTATTCAAGTAATTAACAATTTTATAAGAATAGTATACTAATTAATGTAGTTACCTACATATTTTTAAGTTATCTACTTAAAATGCTATTACAAAATTATTATAATCAAAAACAATGCTATTAGTTTTTTTCTATTATATTCTTCAATATATTTCTAGGAACTATTACAACGCATAAATCAGTCTTCTTAAGTCTTTGCATATTGAAGAATAAAAACTAAAATCTGAACATAACATAACAAAATATTTACTTGTCTTTCACTTAATGATTTCTTTTAATAGTCGAAACTAAGCAAAGGTAAATTATACTTAACAAAAAGCAATTTCGCAGCCTTATCACCAGAAAGTCGATTTCTTAAGGGGTCATAAATTAACCCAGCTGCACTGAAAAGCTGCTCACTTGGTACACTTCCAGGAGGTGGAGAAAGGTACTGTCTTACTAAATCACTTAAGCAATGGTACTTGGTATGCATTTTCCACCATAAAAGTGGATCTTCATTGAGGTCAATCGTTTCTCCCTGTTGTATTCATTTAGTAATGTCTTTTAACAATAAATTGATTGTGCACATCATCACCACAATCTATGTTTTGCTTTCCTCGTCACTTAAGCTTAATATTTCAGCTAGACAAGATTGAATGTGAATAGTTGCTTGAGCTTGTTGTCGGAATCTCATTCCGTGATCTCTTAGGTGAAGAAGGACCTTCATCACGAGAAGCTTTTGAACACCCAAGAATCCCCAGAATCTCAGACTGTACCTGTTCCTTCGTAATTTCAGTAAAAAACTTGAGTTTAAACCGTGGATCTAGATAAGTAGCTATTGTATATATTTTATTATTTTCAATATCCTGAAATCTGACATTGATGTCTTGGATCATTTTCGTAATCATTAATTTGAAGTTCTCAGAAGTCTCTTCTTTACTCTTCTCTGTTTCTAGTGTGTTTTTAAGAGTATATATTAATGGAATCACTGATGCTATTGTTGCAGTAGCACTACTTAACTCCTTTGTAATTTCTTCGAACGGCTTTAGTATTGCAACACACTTTTTCAAGTCGAGCCATTCATCAGCATTAAGAATTGGTATATCATGCGCGCCCGAATACAGTACTAAGGAGTCTTTTAATGTCAATATTCTTTTCATCATATAATACGTCGCGTTCCATCTGTGAAAAAAGAAAAACAATGTCAAATCAAATAAAAAAAAATTACATAATAGATAGGTGTATAAAATAGAATAAAAAAATCTCACCGTGTGGAACATTCCTGAATTATACTTAGTCCTGATTGGTTCAGTCTTTCTGTTTGAATTTGTTTCAATTCATTTTGCGCGATTAGGGAGTGATTGAAGTGAGTTGCAATTTTCTTGCACTTCGTAATTACTGACGAGAGAAATTCTTCGATTTCCATCGTTGATCGCACACATAATTGTAGTTGATGAATAGTACAGTTTGCATCAGTGAAATTGGCCATATTCATAGCTTTTATCATATTAGATCCTCTGTCGCGTAAAATACAATGAACTGATTCCGTGCTTAAGCCCCAATCTTTCAAAATATTGTTTAAATTATTTGCTATAATTTCACCTGTGTGCCGACCCTCTAATTGTTCACACTTGAGTATTATAGAAACTCTTTCATATTTATTGGTGATGCCATGAGCAGTAAGACTAAGTAACGATACATTTGAGCTGGGCTCTGACCACACATCTGTAGTAAATGACAACTTTTCAAATTGCTTAAGTAATCCCAGCACCTTTAATTTAATTTTATTGTATATATCAGTACACAGCAAATTAGTAAAATACTGCCGACCTCTTAGATGATAGCGTGGTAATGCTGCCTGCATTAATCTTTGGAAGCCGACACCTTCCACAAAGTTAAATGACAAGTTTTGTAATGCAATCATTTCAGCTACTAATTTATCAATTTTTGCTTGACATTACTTTCATCCCAGGCGCCTTTATTTTTTAAAGAATCTGTTATTGACAGCTGTTTTTTACACTCTTGTAATGGTGTCAGCTGTTTCGTGGTATGTGGTATTTGTTGGATATCTTTTTCTAGTAACAAAAGTTCTTCGTACTTATCACCGTGTTTTGATTTAAGATGAAGTTTAAGCGAAGTAGTGCCACCTCCTTTTCGTGAAAAGGTTTTATCACACTGTTTACATTTTGCGGAATCTGCATTAACTTGATTAAAAAATGTCCAAATTAAACTAGACTTAGGTCGCATTTGGTCCAGATTAGGTAAACAATTTAATAACACAACACTTTTCTTTCACTTCGTCGAACTAAACTAATTACTCGTACCTAAATATAAAACTGACTGACGGGACTTATGTATGACTGCAACATAAATAATAAACAAACAATGCAAGAGTAAGAGACACGCGCCGCTAATGTAAAAAAGAAACCTGTTATAACAAGTCTCATTTAGACTCAGCCCCTACCCTTATCCGAAATTATCCGAAACTTTTATATCGGATTCGGTTACGGTTACGAATAGTTTTTTATTTCGGATATCCGATAGTTTCGGTTACGGTTACGGAGCTCCATAACATCCCTGGCTATAAACTAACGTGTGACTTTTAAACGGGTTACCGCCTTGTCGTGGCGTAGGGTAGGGCCTTAAGTACTCGTGGCTAGATGGCAATGGGCCATTTTCCTAAAGACAAGAATAGAGGGAGGAGTTGTCCTCTCCCGAGAAGGACGCGGCAGCTGGAGCTGGTAGGGTTACGGATATTTGCGGAAGCGTTCCCGAGGCACTGCCGATAACTAGCGAAGGTGGAACACCGTGGGATTTTAGTTGGTGCGATATAACCCATCTTCGCCCCGCTTTAGAATAAGCGTAAGATTATCCACTGTACAGATTAACACTAATATTTTATAGAATTCAAATGCTACAGTTTTCGTATATTTTACTACAGAGTCAAATCAAAAAATAAGTTAAATCAGTAAAAAAACACTTTTGTATTTCCAGATATTTGGTTAAAAAGTTAAGCTTGAAATTTTGAAAAACAGTAATAATAGCTGAAAGTGGTTTATAGAACCTTATGACTATTTTAAAAACCTAGATAGATTTATGTATGATACTCGATATAGAAAAACAAAAAATTAGTTACGGTACTTAACGATATTTAAAAAAATATAGTTATGATATATTCTTATTTCTTATATCAAAATTGACAACTATATTGACAAAATATACTCTAACATTTTTATCTAATTTCACCAAGAGTTGCTATGAGACTTTAGAACACTGTGTAATTAATAAGGAAACTAATAATCCTTGTATGACACTAGAACCTAAAACAAAAGCAGTTTACGCTCTACCCCTACATTTTTGTTCGGCACAAAATACCACTTAAATCGACAATTGTGTTTCAAAGTGCAAGTGGTGATAATTTGCAGTAGAGTGAGTAGTGTTAGAACTTAAGAAAAGAGAAGGAAAAAGTAATTTACAGATTTAAAATGGCACAGAGATGGGATAAGGATACACATGTGTACAATTATTGGTAAATCAAAAATTAAGAGATTTTTTACCCTATATGAGTCAAGGCAGACGTTATATAAGTACGGAAATACTACCCTTTGTGATTTTTAAGTGTTACAAATAACGGCGAAATTGCAGCCAGTGTCTTTGTGGGATATGCAAATGATGCGTTTTGCTGTGTCAGTTCAGAAGGCACACTACATACTGTTATTGATAAAAAAGGTAAAAAAAAACTCGTACAGCTGCTAAAAACTCCGCTGACCTCAGGCGTTTAATCGTCAAGCCACGCTTAACGAATGCACTCGCATCGTGGAATATTCCCTCTTGGTGCGTTTCGTTTTTCATGTTGGCAAAGCAGGATGGTGCGGTTTCGGACCGCCGCAGTTTACTGGTAAACCTCTTCATTGCCCGCGAACACAGGTAGTTATCTGGCTTTCTAAACCTAAGGACCATAGGATGGGGTAGGAAAAGGGATACCAGCTCGAAATAATGTTGGAAATTAAAATCGATATAAATACATGTAATATAAAAATAACCATAAACAAGAATGTAGTAAGTTTTCACTGACAATAAGTGTCCATTTATTCAGAATAATTTAAAAGTCAGGCATTTCTTACCTTGTGAGAGACTCCTTATAGTCGAGGTCGTCGATCCCAAATCTCTCTCGAAGATTCCTGAATACCAATGGACAGTATTCTTTTACTTTAAAATGGGATGGCATGTTTTCTCTGTAAAAATTTTTTTATTTACCTTGCACATTTCTTATGTATAGCTAAGTACATAAATAAGTAGTATGATTTACTTTTTTTAATTAGAAAGGTAACAAACTAATACAGAATTTGGGTTTCAAATGGATGATGGGGCTCATAGACACCAATATCTATCCTTGATTAGGACAAATATAATAGGATTCTCTTGTTTGGTGTTGTAAATATCCCCCTATGAGTCCCTCCTTATAACGGCCAATTAACCAGTCACTTGAAAAATAATATCATTCAATAACATTTTACTTTTATAAGATATTTCTTGGTTTTGCGTTTATTACAACAACACGTAATGGATATTTTTGATAAACTTGATGACCTGGCAATGGAGGAAGAGGTTCTGATAAATGAATTAATAAATCTACCTGGAAAAAAAATAAAAAAAACTATTGGTAAATCCAATTGTGCATGCCCTATGCGCATTAAAAAAATTACGTATAACATGATTGTACGTAATTTTTTAAAGTAGTTAAAATACACACAAGTTTTCACTAATAACCTTATTATTATACTTCCAATTTTTCAATAATTTTATGTCAAACTTCAATTAAAAAAAACTTTGGAAAATCCAAAATTGCATGACACATAATGCTCATTCATATGATCATCATTCAGATCACTCCATAAAGTCCAAGACGTATTTAAGTATATTTATATATACATCCTACTTACTTTTAGTACGTAGTACTATTATTTATTCTGTGCTTTTAAAATATTGTAATAAAAATCTCTGATTATAATAATAATCAAGTATGTATCAAATTTGGTTTTTCGAGTATTTTGTAGTTGTACAGCGATCTTTTTGAGCACAAGCCGCTGCAAATAACCGATACAGTATCCACTCACGACGGCGGCTGAGCCCGAAGTGAGTGAGTGAGTGAGGCAGTCTATTTAGTAAAATAAATTATTACAAGGCTGCTCAAAACACCGAAAATTTCGGGATTTCTCAGCCGGAAAAAATTAATTATAACTAAACAAAACAAAATTAAACTGCCATTTACATTCTATGGCTTCCTACATGATAGATGAAGAGATAAAAAATAGATTGAGTTGAAAAATTGATATTTTCATAACTTATCGTGTTTACCGTGCTTTTTATATCATTTCTATGTACAATCTGATTGTTAGCTACGATTTCATGCGACAAAACGTTGGAATCTTGATTTTTAGGCCCTAGTAGAACATCCTACGCGCTTCGCGCTTAAGCCATGCCAAGCATAATCTAGAGCGTAAGAGAATCCAATACCCTTATTTAGATTAACTTAGGGTTAACTTAAGTTAAGTTAATTATGGCAAAATCCCTCTTACGAGGCAATCTACAGGGGAGACCTATGTTCAGCAGTGAACTTTTGATCGGTTATAGCGATAGTGATGATTAAAGGCTTGGGCGTCTTCGTCAGCCACCGTAAGTCTTTTCTTCTAAAGTCTTGCACATTTCATTCATCTTCCACATAAGATCCTCTAGAGCACATTCCAATTTATTAAAATAACTTGAAATCCATCCTGCGAGGATGAAAACCACATTCGCATTCAAATAGGTCATGCTTTGGCATTTCCTTCTCTTCCTCCATGAAGATGATTGAAGCTACAAAATAAACATTTGTATCTCTTTTTTTTTAGTCTTCAATCTTTCTAATGCAGATTTATTTCCTTTTAACGATAATAACTTTTGTTGGTAGTCTGGCAATAAAGAGCAAATATGCAGTGTATCAAGTCTAAATGGATTGTATTTTGTTACACTTCTTGTGACATATTTTGTAGAACCTTTATAAAACAAAGGGCCAGAAACTAATTCATTAACTTATTAACACAAGTAGAACTGATTATAATCTCATTATTTTTACATTTACTACTTCGACTGTATGTTCTTTTTTGTATGTGTGTTATGCGATATCTTATACTTTTGAAGTTGGGCTTTAAATTTTCTATACACATTTCTTAGCACTAACCTCTAAAGCTTTATTCTTTTTAGTTCTTTGAAGTCCACTTTTTTCTTCTGGATAATTCTTTCTGAATAATTTTTTTTGAGCTTTGTACCAAACTTCTGTGCTAGGGTGGCAAATGCCTGATTTATTTCTTCTTAAGGCCCTTTGCTGCTTCCTCGATATGTATTTGCTATACAAACTTTCTGTTCGTTCAAAATATAGGAAGAAAAAAGAAGAATACAGTGGATAAAGAATGGTCTCTTACTTAAGCTCTGCTAATTTTGCCAACATCTGTTGTGCAGTATGTGGCTGGGCATTGTCATGAAGAAGCGATTCACCAATCTGGGTTGTTTGAGAGCCAGCTTTTCCATCTTCATTTGCAACTCGTAACAATAATGGTCAGTGAATAGCACCAACAGTAGACCACCAAAAATAAACTATTGGTAAATTGTACCTGTCTTAAGCGCATTAAAAAAATTCGTATAACATGATTATATGTAAATTTTTAAAGTAGTTTAATTACACACAAGTTTTCACTAAAAACCTTATAATTATTACCTATAATTACCTATAATAGCGAGCTGCCCCAGGGGTAGTTCGCAGTCGGGGCTAGCGCGTTCTAGGCGATTGAATGTTTAAGTTTTTTTAACACTGTTTACGTAAATATTTTTTTGTAAATACTTGTTGAAATACTCGTCGAAATAGTTTTTGTTTAGTATTTAGTATATTTAATTGTAGGATAAAATAGTTGAAAAAGTTTTAATGTAATTTAAGAATAATATATATGTATATTACCTATCTATTTGATAAATTATAATGGCAAAACGTCGTTCCTACTATAATTGTTGCGGGGATGGATACTTAATGATCAATTAAAAGGATTCAGATATACCATTTTTTAAGTTACCGAAGAATAATGAAAGGTAAATTTATTTAATTTTTTTGGTAGATAGGTACTTATAGCGAAAAAATAATTAAGTAATAATTTAACTACAGAAGTAATACCTAAGTACTTTATTACAAATCTTAGTTGAAATTTACTTCACTACCCAAGTACCTAGTTACATACTTATACTCGTCTTTGTAATTAAAATATTTTAAGTTATAATAGCACAAAATACTGAAATTAAAAGTTTGTTTACAAGATTTTCAACTAAGTAGATTACGATCATATTTCTGTTAGGAATCGTATTTCGGGTTTATTTGTTGTTTACGCTATCTACCTATACGAACCGGAATGGACCTTGTTTTTCCATAAACGCAGTGTAATTTTTTCCTCATACCGTGACTGAATTGCTCTATACACTTGTGGATTCGCAGTTTGGTAATTTGCAACAGCTTGCGTGTGTACATCGGGATTTTTTTTCTGATAAGCAGACACAGTTTTACGATTTGAATCTGGTTTGTTCTGCCTATATCTTTCTTGTGCACTTTTTAATTGACTTTTTCTTGTGTAATTAGTAAATCTCGACCTTCGTTTATTTTTCTTTTTTTCATATTTTAATGTCGACGATACAGATTGATCGGTTCCGCTGGTTGGAGATGATATTTCACTGTTTACAAAAGACGTAACAGTTAAATGGTCAAGCTCTGAAAAAGGATCACGCTCTTCGACAGGTCCATGCGACGCTGTGTAATTTTCTTCGCAACAATAGGCAGATAAGCGTCAAAATGTTCATTAGATAAATCATGGCTAAATCGTAATCGCCTTACTGGACAGATATCTGTTCCGGACTCTGTGTATAGCAGACCGTTTCGATATACTTCAAACCGAAACGGAAATATTAATCCTGCAGCTACCAATTCACAAAGTCGACCGTAAGTTTCATTTTTTAACATATCGGCTGAATATTCATTTGTTGTTGAATAATTATCGCCATTTCTGTCGTGGGTCATAACTGAAAACCTAGGCCAATCATTTACCACAAATCTAACAATTTGTGAACGCAACACCATCGCATTTTCTTGGGTTCCGTACATTAAAAATGAAAGAGCATGAAACAAACAGGCGCCGTCACCTATAATGGGGACGACAGTATGTTCTTCCATTTTTCATTTAATACTAAGAGTTTCTGTAGTTATTTTTTCAGTGAGAAAAAATACTTCTATCAACAATACCTCATCACAAAGCAAATCGAATTCCAAGTTTGAACAGTGGTTGTAAGAAAGACAAAATCAAGCAACTAATCCGAAACAGGAAGCAAATCTTAAACCGTAAGCAAGCAAACAAAGTCGAAGTCTAGTCAAATATCCGTTAACAGTGAATAGGTATGTGCTACAGGTTGAAGCGCTCATTCACCATTCACTTTATATTAGTTCGAAAAAACACAACGTTACCGCGTTCTAAAACGATACCAACGCCATCTATTGGTAGGGATTGGAACTTGAAGATCAATACAAAATAGGTAGGTACCTAAGTATTTCTTTTGGTTTGCCATTTTATTAATTTGTAAAAAAATATAGTGGGTTTGGTTGGTTATTTTCATTGTTTTTTAATTTTTAAATTAGTATTTTTTTGTTCAGGTGTAATTTTGTGCAAATTTTTTGTACAAATCTTCTTATCTATTTTGTTTTATGTTTTTGTGCAATAAAAGTATATTCTATTATAATAAATGAAGTTTAAAATATTTATCAAAATCATTTACGTTATTTACGACCCAAAAACCTTAAAAAGACACCCAAGTCACCCAACCCATGATGATTTTTACATACAAACATACATCCATTCATTCTTCCATCCATGTTGGTTTCAAACCATAATCGATGCCATTTTCGTAATTAACGTCCCAAAAAACCATAAAACGACACCCATATTGACATTTCAACCACATCGCACCCCCACAGGGGATGATGGTAGGTATTTCCTGTCAGCTACGTTGGATTTTGAAATAGTTGTTGTTTTCGTAATCAGCGACCCGATAAACCATAAAAACGATACCCATGTTGATTTTCAGAATTTGTCACCCCTTTTCCACCTTTTAGGGGTTGAATTCTGAAAGAGCCTGAAACACTTGTTTACTCATTTATTGATAGAAGTACTTCTGTAAAGTTTCGAATGAAATAGTTTAACTAATCTTGTTTCCCCATACAAACTTTCAACCCCTTTTTCACCCCTTAGGGGTTGAATTTTCAAAAACCCTAGTACACGTAATTGTTTATTTCTAATCTTTAACATAAAAACAAAGTTTCAGGCTTCTAGCTCTAAAAATGATGGACTTCCATACAAACTTTTAACCCCTTTTTCACCCCCTTAGGGGGCGAATTTTCAAAAATCCTTTCTTAGCGGATGCCTACGTCATTACAACTGTCCGTATGCCAAATTTCAGCGAAATCCGTTCAGTAGTTTCGGCTGTGCGTTGATAGATGAGTCAGTCAGGTTTGCCTTTTATATATATAGATATGTTCAATATGATTGTTAGATACAATTTCATGCGACAAAACGTTGGAATCTTGATTTTTTAGGCGCTAGTAGAACATACCTACGCGCTTTGCACTAAAGGCATGCAAAAACTGTCACCATAAGCTTATTCAATGTAACCACTATGATGCACACTTCAGTCATATGCGACACATTCAATCATGAATTGAATGGTAGCAAAGCGGTACAAACAACCAAGATCATGTCGAAGGTTCAATGAAAACTTCATCTAACTTTACAACATGATCGCATCTGTCATAGTGTGAGTGTTGATGGTTGCGACGGTCTTAACAACCTAGACTGATTGTCTGTTAATTATTGTCAAGGAAAGGAAATGTCAGTAAGTCAAATATAGTTGAAAAAAATTAAATAAATTTATGACCGAGTTTATATAGCTGCATGATAGAGTGAATCTCTTTTATATAGATTTATATTTACAAGCTTTTAGTCATCACAGAGTTCGGAGTAGAGTTTACTTAAAAATAACCACATAGTTTTCCTCAAAGCAAATAAAAAATATGTGACTACAAAAATAGCAATTTTAAGAGAATGTTTATAAAATTACTTCTCTTCAAGCCATACTTTCCAATAATGCTATTACTAATATTGCATCTTTTTTTATTCATTTTTATTTATACATAATGCAATGATTTGTACATAATTTAATGATTTATGCAGCATGACACACCTCTTTCCACAAGTAATGACAGACAACAACCACTGTTCAGTTTTTCACAGTTCATCCTTCGACTAAGTCGCAATGAATGTGTGCTAACCACACTGTCATTGCGACAACTTGATTAAAGGTCCATACTACCATCACTATCTGAATGGAAAAATAATAATTATAATCTATACACATATATAAAATTGAAGTATATGCTAACTGCATTATATAGAGCTGAGGGTGTTATTTGCATGCAATTAAAACATGAATAACCATTTTTTTAATTTTTGTATTATCTCAGTTACCTAATAATGTTATTCCTTGTAACACAATAACAATAAGTTATCTATTATAAAAAAGATAAAAAAATGTTTCTTACTTATTAAATAAGTGATTGTCAACTTTGAGCTTTGAATATGCTCGAAAATCATCCGGCAGAAGCATAACTGGTATAGTAACATGGCTCAGTTCATTAATCTGCAAAAAGGAAATATTTAAATTTTAATGAAACTAAAATTAACAAGCAATAATATATTTATACGTAACTAGGGCACCCAAAATATTTTGGCATTACAAACGACCCTTAGTCAATCACGGTAATAATGATAACTATTTATACCCCCACAATGGTAGAAAAAGACTTGAATAAGTGCCAGATATATACAATACATGGCATTCAAACAAAATTATGACATTTATTCGACTAAATATCATAATTTCAATCCAGCTACGATATATAGCCTTGCAGGATTCTACAAGTATCATTGCATTAGAAGCGATTAGTTACTCTTCTTGCTGGTATGTAATATATTATAAAATGAAGCAGTTACCGTATGATTAACTCCCCACATAAAAACGGATAGTAATGGTTCATTAGCACGAAACAATTTCACTTTTTGATGTTTAACACGAATATGTTTCTTCTTTAACTTGCTCAATCCAGTGCTAGGTACGGACATTTTGGATTTAGTTATTAATCAGTGCAAAATCACTTATTATTATATATAACACACAATCGTGTTTAAATCATTTTTAGACGGCAAAACAAGAAACCAACACAAAGTTAAATCTTTATGTATAATTTAACACAGAAAACAGAAAACACCCATCAATACAGTGAACGGCTTTTTGACCATAGATAAATAAATTTCTGTAATAAATTTTGACAGCAAATATTTTTTTTAATTTATTGTATGACCATGGACAAAGAGCATATAATCACTACGTTCTTACTTTTTAATTTTTTTTTTGGAGTTTATGGCCTGGTATCTAGACCTTTAGGCCAAGACTTAGGTATTTTTATTCGGTTTATTATGATTTCCCCAAATGTTTATTCATCCTTTCTAGTACACTACTTCACAATATGTTGATGCATCACATTGTGCAGCCCTTTGGAGATTTTGACGGCAACTTGAATCAGCAGACAGCTGATAGTTGGCGATGGTATCTCAAGGCGCCTAAGCAGATAGACACCTTATCTTGAGAATCACATCACCATCAGAGCACTTGTTTCACCGTTTCCACTTATAGTTTACATGCGCAGACACCTAATACACAAAATCGCACCACTTTTACATATCAAAATCCACTTCAAACCATTATTCAAACAATAATTCAGGAGCAGCAAACCGCCGCCGATCAAGTTCCCGCCAAAACTCTCTTACTTTTTAACCATGGATACAGAGTTACCATTACATCTTATTGAAAGTCCAGCGCTGACCACAGGCCTCTCTTATAAACTTAGATTGAGTCATAAGTAGATATTTGTCATAGTTACCATGCTTGGCAACCATGGAATTTTTAACTACTACAGTTTTCAATGCCGGTAGATGTTGGGAGCACTATGCTCGAAGTTGTTGATGAGTATGTTTACCGGGGACAAATATTCCGACTAAGTAAGTCCAACTTCGACCGAGAGGTCAATCGACGGATTCAACTCGGCTGGGCAGCGTTCGGAAAATTACGGCACATCTTCTCGTCAGGTATACCTCAAAATTTGAAAACGAGACTGTACAACCAGTGCGTGTTGCCAGTGATGACCTATGGAACTGAGACGTGGTCCTTCACTGCTGGCCGTATGAGGAAGCTGAAAGTCGCTCAGCAAGCTATGGAGAGGGCTATGCTCAGGGTTTTTCTGCGTGATAAACTTAGAAATGAGGATATCCGCAGTAGAACCAGAGTGACTGATATAGCCCAACGGATTAGTAAGCTGAAGTGGCAATGGGCCGGCCATATAGCTTGAAGAACCCACAACCGATGGGGAAAAAAGGTTCACGAGTGGCGGCCTCGTGCCGGTGGACGAAGTGTAGGGCGACCACCACTAGATGGAGTGACGACCTGGTAAGACATGCAGGAAGTCGATAGATGCATGTGGCTCAGGACCGTGCTTTGTGGCATTCCTTGGGGGAGGCCTATGTTCAGCAGAGGACTTGTGAAGGGCTGCAATTATGTAATGATGAATAAACTTAACATAAAAAATGACAAGATTAACACGCAGATAGCAAAATAATGCTGGTGGCTTGGGACCGTGCTTGCTGGCACTGAAAGGCCTATGATATGCAGTGGATTTGCGATGGGCTATAGCGATAGTGACAGGGAATCACACGATCACTCCTTACCTTAATGACAATGATAAGTGTCACTGAGTGTCACTCACAGATGAATTATCAAATTCTTAAATATCAATTAAAGAGTATGGGTTAATTCTAATAAAAGAAGCCATAAAGGAAAGAAGAGGAAGATGAGTAAGAGTGGGAGTTTAAGTGGGAACTTGACCGTCATTCGAATTCTTGCTCGTTTTTTCGTTTTAATAATGGTTTGCTTCAAGTGAATTTTGCTACTTAAATTCTATACAATTATTTTGTATCAAGTGTTTACACGTCGTGTGAACTATAAGTGAAATTTACGAAACAAGTGCACCGATGTTATAAGACTCAAGTTATATTGTCTGCTTAGACGCTTTAAGAACGTGAGGTATTATCATCATCGGCTGTTCATTAGGTTAAGTTTTGGCTGTCATCGAAATCTAAAAACTTAGGAATGTAATGCACCATCACATTGTGAAGGAGTTTTATAAACAAATTGAAAAGGATAATTTCTTATTATTTGGCTGACAAAACTGGTAAAAATATATAATGGAAACAATGCAATGAACTCAGACCAATCTTTAGTTATTGTTCTGCGGAGTAATGGTAATTGGAATTTAGCATGAATTAAGCTTGGAGCATAAACTTAAGACAGTAATAAACGGCCATAGTGCGCAAGAGAGCCGAAAATTCCTTATGGCAATATACCACGATAGAAAAGGATAGCAAATCTCATGGCTCTGTGAGTGATTTTGAAGTCCGCAGTCACAATTCAGCAAGCAAGGAATGAGCTCCTAGGGTTTTGGATATTTTTGGGTATATTAGTGGTTATTTTTAGTAACTAATTGCCTTCTACAATGGTAACTTGTTTTTTGAGTGACTGCGGTGTCAATAATAGAAAGGATTCTGATAATTGCACATTTCACAGGTAAATTCTCAAGACGTCGTCAATGTTATGACGCGTTTATTTTTGGTTAAAATTTATGATAAATACTGTTTAAAATATAGAATGTTTTGAATTATTTTGTTAATTTTGATATTTTGCAAAGAAAAAAGTCACGTTGTTGATAATTGCATGAATTTGGTAAATACATTTTTATACAAAATAACTTTACATGTACGCTAGGGAATGACTTAACTCATAGACTTAGAATATACTTACGCCAGTATATTCTAAGTGTATGACTCAACTATATCAAAATTAATGTCGATATTTATCTTGATTGTTTATAATGATATCGATAGAGTTGCCCAAACTACAAGAAAATAAATCCTTGGTTTGCGTTCTATAAATGAAATTTTATTTTGCCGTTTATCAAACAGATTCCCTCCGGATTCTATAATTAGAAAAAATGGTTAAGGTTAATTGGACGGGTTGGTAGGAATCCAAATAAAAACTCAACAATTAGCAGCAAACGTTTACTTGAGAAATATAAAAGAAAAATCAGAAGAAAAACAATTTCATTAAAAGGAGCCATTCCTACATTATTTGTACCAGTAAGAATTATATTGTTATAATAAGACTTCAAAAATTTAACTTTCATAATTTTAGATAAAAATAGAGACAGATTTTTATACATTATAAAACTATAGTACAGTCAGGTCTGGCAACTTTACCAATGGATGTTAACTTTGTCATCAGGGGTGTACTGGTACAAAATTACGATTAACACGGAAAACGTAACATTTTTCTAGATACGCCATGTTTTAGATATAAATAGAATAACTATAATTCACAGCATTGCTTTCAATATGGCAACATGAGAGTTAATTTTGGCATTTTATTTTAACGCGGAATTGTGCCGGCAAAATAACCTCTTTGTTCAGTGTTCCAGAACTTTAGTTTTTTTTTTGTTTAAAATACTGAATGCAGGTATCTATATCTTTGTAGTAACGTAATATTAATGGTTATCTAATGTAATATATCGTTTTGAACATGTTGGTCTTAACATTTATCTATAAAACTAACTAGGCTATGTTACCATACTAGTGATGCCACGATGTGACGGTCACTTTGCCATGTTTTGTTACAACCAAGGGTTGTCACTTTCAACCTATATTTTTAACCGATTACAATAATTGTGCGGGACAAGTGAAAATAGTGAAATATAGACACTGATAGAACAATGCATAAATAGTCATAAGCGTTTGATATTATAGTTTAGTGAATTATCATTATACATAGTTTAAAGTTTTATGTTATAATTTTATGGTAGAATTAGTTTTAAGTTATGTATTGAATTTACAACTTTAATTTAGAAATGTGTAGCTTTAGAAATATATGACTTTAATAAATAAAACAACACAATTGTTACGCGACTCAGCAAGGTAATAACATAGCATCATGCCTTGCTCTCTCGCGCCGCGCTCTGATTGGTCGTTGCATTCCCCCGTCTTATGTACCGTATTTGTCGACCTAACCGAGGGCGTATAAAAGAGGGGCCATTTCCGTCGTTCGACATTCATTCCGCTTACCGCACCGCTCTCGAGCGGTCGTGCTAAGTAGTCAGCGCTCACGTCCCCGTACGTTGAGTGCCTCTCGCTCTCGCGCCTCCGCCCTCCTGCTCACGCAGTGTAGAGCAGCCGCCTTGGTGAGTTTTTTTTGCCTTCGCTTACCGTTCTTGCCCCCCTGCCGCCTGGCAGGGAGGTTTTGACCGCTTTGTTATTGTTATTGTTTTTGTTTTTGTTTTGTTACTTCTTTGTTACTTTTCTGTTATTTTTCTTTTGTTTTTGTTATTGTTATAAACGGTGTACTACTGTTCTTGGGAAAGTCACGTCTCTTGTTCTTTTGAGAACAAGCCCCTGTTCTTTTGAGAACAGGGATCTTCCCTCCCGTACTGTTTTTTAGAACGTCGCTCCCCCAACATGTCCACACAGGACCTCATCAGGTCCATTGTAGCCGCCCTGAACCAATCTCTTGGTCTGGGCATCAACCTGGACGAGACGGCCCTCGCCGCAGTCCAAGCCTCCCTTGCCCCTCAGGCATGTACCCCCCCGGCCCCCGTCGCCCCAACGGCTGCCCCGCAGACCGTCCCACCCGCGTCCCACGTCGCCATGTCAACGGAGAGCTCGTGCTCCGACTCCTCCACGTCCTCCCGGAAGAGGACCATCACCCCAACCGGCTACACATCCAGTAGCAGTTCCGCCGACTCCGACGGAACTATGACCGAAACCCCCTTCACTGTAGTGAAGTCGAAACGCGGCCCAAAACGCGCCGCTAAGAACCGCTCCCCCGTCCCGGCAGCCCCTGCCGCCACTTCCGTAGCCCCCGCAGCTCCCACCGCTGCCTCCACCTCCGCAGCCCCCGCCGCTGCCGCAGTACCCTTACTGCCGCTCAACCTCCCCCCGCTCTCTAAGCCAGCAGCTCGCTGCGCCCCAAAACTCGCCAAGAATCAGGTCCCGCCCCCTGTCTTCCTTAGAGACAAGACCCAATATACTAGACTGTCGAAAATCTGCTACGATAGCAAAATCAGCATCGATCAGGCCACTAATCTCAGTGAGGCCATTAAAATTCACACGTCTTCAATAGAAGACTTCCGTCGCCTTACAAGGCTATTCACAGCACAACGCGTGTCGTACCACACGTTCGCTCTCCCTGAAGAGCGAAAGGTCAAGGCTGTCATCAGGGGAGTTCCGTTCGAACTCTCCAATGAAGAAATCCTGGAGGACCTTAAGTTAATTAACGTTTTAAGTTTTAGTTAATTAACCAATTACAGGGGATGTCCTCGCGCTCCTCGGCCCCGTCTTTTTAGACCTCCACCGCCGGTGAATGAAAACACATTCCCGGCACTCCCGTCAAGGATGCCCCGTCAGGGCCCTTCCCAGCCCCCTCGCCCTCACAGGGCCCCCCTAGGCCCCTTATGGGCCCCCCTATACCCCTTATGGGCCCCCATGGGCCCCCCCATGGGCCCCCCTAGGCCCCCTATGGGCCCCATCCAGCCCCCTCCGGGCTTTTCTCGGCCCACGCAGCCACCAATTCTCCCCTGGGGCCCCAAAAAGGCCGACCCTCCGCGGACTTCCTCCGCTCCTCAACAGGCGCAACCCTCAATGGTTGATGACCTGAATACGGTTTACTCCGCTATTCAGAGCATCGACATTGGCGAGATCGCCATACTAGCGCGCAAACTGCGTGCTGCTAGGTCCCCTCAGGACCGTCTCCTCGCTCTAGCGGAGCACCACAATCTTCTGAGCTCGTTGTAAGTTAAGTTAATTTAACTTAACACTACGACGGATCACTCTGCCCTCCCAAAGTCCCACGGACGTATTAAGCCTAAGGGCTTATCACTCGTCTCTTTCAATACTCGCGGTTTGCGAAATAACCTCCCCGAGCTTAAGCTCTTCCTTCGAGATCGCGAAGCCGACCTCCTCCTCCTACAGGAGACCCACCTCAGACCCCAGAATCTCAAAGGTTTCTCCATCAAAAAATATTCTCTTCTTCGTAATGACAGACCTGACCGCAGAGGCGGCGGTACTGCCATTTACTTCAAGAAGACACTACACTGCTCTCACATTCCCACTCCGCCGCTTATCAATATGGAAGCCACGGTATGCAGGCTGGCCTTGACCGGACATCCGTCCATCGTCATAGCCTCCTGCTATATCCCCAGTGGAACTCTCCCCCTCAAAAAAGATTTTGAGGCCATCCTTGCGTTAGGCAATTCAGTTATTATGTTTGGAGATTTTAACTCCAAGCATACTGATTGGACTTGTCTTACCACTACTCAGAGCGGCAAGATACTGCTTGATATCACGCAGTCTCTCGACCTCACTGTCCTCAGTCCCCTCGGTGTCACTCACTATCCCGACAACACCGACCACGCTCCTGACGTATTAGACTTTTCAATAGCAAAAGAAGTCTTGTCTCAACCTCAGGTCAATCGAGACCCTTGACGATCTTGGTTCCGACCACCGCCCTGTCTCCCTTATACTTGGCCATCAGCCACCTCCCCCAACTCCCTCCACGAAAACCTTCACTAACTGGAAGGGCTTCAAGACGTCCCTAGCCACAGCATTGGACTCTCCGGACTCCCCTATCCCCCTTTCTTCGGACTTATTCGACAGTACCGAAAAAATCGACACCGCGGTCGATTCACTCTCCACCCTTATAACATCCTCCCTTAAGGAGAATGAAAGGGTCGTCCCGGTTGCTAATAATAATGGTCTTCCCTTACATATTAGCAACCTAATAAAAGCCAAAAGAGCTGCTCTCCGAGGCAGCACTCTATCTACCGAATATAGACGTACGGCCAATCGTCTTCAACGAGAAGTCCGTTCACGCCTTACCGAATTTCGAGACCTCGAAAAGAGTAATCTCATGGAGAATATCTCTCCCTCTCATACAGCGTACTACCGGATGGCAAGAGCCCTCCGCATAGACGCTATCACTCATATCCCTCCTCTCTCTCGCCCCGACGGTACTATTGCCTTCGAGGACGAGGAAAAAGCCGAGTGCTTTGCAGACAGCATCGCTGCTCAATGCTCTCCCAGCTCTCAACCCACAGAGCCCTCCCACATCCAGACAGTGGAGGAGGTCCGCCGCCGGAACTCACTCCCCACAGTCTCTGACCCTATCACTGTGTCCAATGATGAGATCTCATCCCTCATCAAAGGACTGAAGCCCAAAAAGGCTCCGGGCGCGGATGGCATCTCCAACCAAGCCCTAAAACATTTTCCTGAGCAGGTGTTAACCCTTTTAGCTATTATCTTCAACGCCTGCTTCAACCTTAGTTACTTTCCCACCACGTGGAAAGAGGCAACTGTCATTGGTATCCCCAAGCCAGGAAAGCCTCACAATCTCCCCTCCAGTTATCGTCCCATCAGCCTCCTCAAGGCCATGGGCAAACTATTTGAACGAGTTATCCAAACTCGCATGAGGCGCCATCTGTTTCCCACAGACGGTGACCCTCTTGTCATCCCTCACCAATTTGGTTTCCGAGCGAAACACTCTTGTCCCAAACAAGTTCACCGTATTGTGGAATACATCCTCAGCGGTTTTTATCCTCGCCGTCATAAGACCATCGCGGCCTTCTTTGACATAGCAAAAGCGTTTGATAGAGTCTGGCACGAAGGCCTTATCTACAAACTACATAATACAGGTCTCCCTGATCGTCTTGTTCGTCTCGTGGCCTCCTACTTGAAAGACCGTACCTTCCATTACAGACACGAAGGCACGCTCTCCTCTTCGCGCCCAATCAAAGCCGGTGTCCCTCAGGGCTCTGTACTCGCCCCTCTTCTATATATCCTGTACACCAACGACATTCCCATACCGTCGAATGGTGTACAGATCCCTCTTTGCAGACGACACTGCCCTCTACTGCAAAGGCACGTCCCTACCCTTTATACGGAACAAGATCCAAAAGTCAGTTAATGACTTAGGAGCTTGGTTCCAAAAATGGCGTATCGATATGAACCCGGAGAAGAGCTCCGCCGTTCACTTCGAACATAAACGACGCCGCTCCACTACTATTCCGCCAATCAGTATGTTAGGGACCCCGGTCCCCTGGCATACGTCCGCTAAATACTTAGGTGTCACCCTTGACACGAGGCTCACTTTTGAGCCCCATGTCAAGAGAGTAACTCGTAACGCACGATTTTACCTGGGTAGGCTCAACAGTATGTTGGGCCGACACAGTAAAATGTCCCTCCGTAATAAACGGACCCTTTATAAGGTCTGTATACGACCCGTAATGTCTTACGCGGCCCCCAATTTTGCTCACGCTAAGCCCAAAACCCTGAACAAACTTCAAGTTGTTCAAAACCTTTTTTGTCGTCGGGCTACGAACGCACCTTGGTACGTCCGTAACGCCGACCTCCACCGAGACTTAGAGCTCCCCACAGTCCAACAATTTCTTAAAAAACTCTCTGAAAACTTCTTCAAAGCTTCAGAGTCCCCCAATCATTTCATTCGTGAGGCAGCTTCCTATGCAGCCCCACTTCCCTCTCGCTATCGAGTCCGCAGACCGAGAAACGCTCTCTCGGACCCCCCCAACAAGCTTTCGGCCGACCTGAACTGCCTCTTGGCGGCTCAGGCAAAGCCTTCTTCATCCAATATTTAATATGCCTTAGTAGGCACGTCTCTCAGCGGCCTTTCGCCGCCTGCGCCCTCTTTTCCCTAAAGAGGGTCGCATCAAATCTCGGCAGTAAGGCCACTATGGCCAATACCGTCCCCAAGGTGGTGTTTAGTGGGTAGGCACTTAGGTTAGTTAGGTTAGTCAGTGAGTCCCACATAACCACGCAGCCGGCTGCGTGGTATGTGAAAATTCACCTCCCTCCCCCGCTTCCGGAGGGTGCCTTTTGCATTGGGCGCAAAAAAAAAAAAAAACGTCGTTCGACACAGTCGGCGGCCAGCTACATAGGAAGAAAAACTCCAAATATACAAGAAAGAAGATCTCAGTGGTTTTATTCCCCACCAACCCAGCATACAAATGAGCCTATAGGGCACAATAATTTTTTTTGTATAAATATTACTTTAAATAATTAGAAAATAGAATCATAAACCGAAACACAAAAAAAAATATTTAATAATTAATAAATACACAGGATTACAAAAACATGTAATAATTAATAATTAAGTACATTATAGAAGTTTATTTTAACATCCAACTTAAATATGAAAGTAAACTTAATAATTTAAGTAAGGAAACTAGTAGGAATCAATTAAATTTTTTTTTGTTTAAATGCCAATAAGTAACTGTAATTAATTTGTTAAAAGTAATCATTTTAAAATGTTTTGCTGGTGAATTAAAAAAGGCTACTGTTTCTTTCATCTGTCCCTGAAAAATATAGAGTAATAATAAACTTTTATTAGTTATCATTTTAGCTGCATGAAATTCCGGCACTCTCTATTCTCTCAATCTCGGTACGTTAAGAAAACGGTCACCCATCCATGGACTGACCGCAGCAAGTGCAGTTTAATCTTGCAGATTTATTGATCCATGCAAATGTTACTTAAGCACGAGTTCCTCTTCTTTACGACTAACGCAGTAGGCGATAAACCATGCTATCAAGCCCTCGGCCACAGACTAACTAGCTCGGCACACTGTCATCGAGCATCAAGCGTGAATCGGACCTCGAGCGTCGCGAGTATCAAATACTATGGGATAGAGTTGTTCAAAACGGTTATATATCAATAGCACGCTACAGACTATAACCTATAAATTTTTAGCGCGCTATTAAATAAAAATAGCGCGCTATGTTATAGCGCGCTATTTATAAAAAAGCGTGTGGGCTGCCAGTAGGCGCGTAAAGTCTTGCAGCACGCTAAATCTTGTAGTACGATAAATTACATGTCCTTCGTTGGACAGACAGCGTGCTATATAAGAATATTGCTTTTAATACGTCGCATTTTAGTCTAAAATAAAATGAAGCAGTAAAGAAAAATCAATGAAGTCTCCTCTATACTTTCCTGGCTTAGGACTGTCTATAATTTATGTAAACGTTATTTTAATATTAATATAAATTGTTTATAGGAGAATTTAAAAGTTCATTGATTTTATATACATAAATCAACTATTAAACACGGTTATTCCTATAATAAAATGGTTCAGTTTATTGAAAAACTAGACCTTAATCTCAATACTGACACAAAGTGAATGTAATTTGGTAAGTACCTACTTATCTACTTATACCCATTATTACAATACAATAATTATAATACATGCATCTGTCGGTCAGTCTGTCTATTATACTCTAGTGCTGGTGAGCCGGTAGTTTTCAATGTATTGTTGCGCGCGACTATTAATGCCTGGTACATGTAGTCTGGTACATTAACACTAGTTACCACTAGTGCCCTGTAGTATCGAGTAGCAGAACTAGGAGAGTCAAGATCCTTCTAGAAATTTCCATGGAAGAACTTTCTAGAACTATCGACACCTAGTCAATCGGGACCGATATGTACTCGAACATTCTAGATGTTTCTACAGTAGAAGGTTCTGGAAACTATCTGAGGCCCTATATAAGGCCGGTATAGACCGCGACCGGGTCAGTATTGAATTGACGATACAAGCGAATACATCGAAGCGATACAACTGCGAACTAAAGTGATCTGTAGTACAATTGTGTTTTGTTATTAGTGTGGTTTTAAGTTGTAATTAGTGTTGTGTAATTAAAGTGTCAATTTTAGTAATTCACTTGGCAGTTATTGTCTCGAACCCCAAGCTCGTAACAATTGGTGTCAGAAGTGGGATCAAATCATGTCGATTTTACCAAAGAACGACACGGAGGGTATCCGTACCCGAAGTCAACGCCAGCAGGAGACGGACCAGAGACGATTTGGTGGTGCAACGCCGCAGACGTCGGAAGGCCGGCCCGTCAGCAGCTCCTGCATTTACAGCATCTGACTTAGGTGCTCTGATGATGATGCTGCAGGAACAGGCCAGCCGACAGGAGGAACAGGCCCGTCGGTTGGAAGAGCAGCTGCAGCGGGGACAGGAGGAACAGGCCCGTCTTTTGGAAGAGCAGCACAAACGCGATAAGGAAGAGCAGATGCTTCTCACGAAAGACCTTCATGCTACCTTCGTGAAAGATATAAGTGACCTCCCTTATCTCTTCACCTGAAGGATAGGGTTGCTCAACGTGACAACCGCCTGTCGGAAGCTCAAACCCGACCAAGTGAACAATCGAAATTAAAGCTCCCGTGGTAGCTACAACACCGCTACGTGGATTCAAAGTGCTGCCGTTGACGGGACTTCTTCCTGGTCGGCCTACAAAATCCAGTTCGAGGCTGTCATGAAGGCTAATGGCTGGAATAAAAGTCAGACCATGACTGCTCTCACCCTAGGCGTGCGCGACCATGCCTTAACTGTTCTGGAAGCTCTCGGTAAGAAAGTGACTTACGAGCAGCTCCTTGAGGCATTGGAGGCGAGATATGGTGACGCTCACCTGGAACACGTCTTTCGTGCGCAGCTCAAAGATCGCGTGCAACGCAGCAACGAAAACCTGCAGCAGTGAGCCCTTGAGGTAGAGAAGCTGGTTTGAAAAGCATACCAGTCTGTATCTGCGCTCATTGTATGGAACCTGGTGCAAACATTCATCGACGGCATCCGCGACCTGGAAGTCAGAGCTGCTGTGAGGTTCGGGCACCACGAGACGCATAAGGACGCGTTGACCCATGCACTGGAGGTGGAAGCCGTGCGACAGGATCATCGTTCCCATCGCGTCAGGGAGGTTGCAGCAGCTACAGTTCGCGACTGCAATAAAGGATACAGCCCTAGGTGCTACGGCTGTGGGGAAAGGGGCCATCTTCGATCCAGCTGCCCTAAGCGAACTGTAGAAAGGGGAGGAGATCGATCTCGAGAGGGTAATGCGGCTAACAGCACCGCCCAACGCAGCGGGAAATCGCATGGCAACGAATATGTATTGTCAAGAAAACCTTGTCCTGAAGATTGCAAGCATTTTACTAGGCAAGAGGTAAGGAAGTGGTATCTGTGAGGATGCTCAAGACAGACCAGCTCAGCAATGAGTGGAAGGACAGCCTACAACATGCACAGCAGAAAGATTCGGACATCAAGCCGATTCTGGAATGGATAAAGGCCAGTTCTCCTAAGCCCAAGTGGAGCGACGTCTCAGCGATGAGTTCGACCACGAAAAGCTATTGGGCCCAATGGGACAGCTTGCTGATTCAGGATGGAGTACTGTGCCGTAAATGGGAAAATGGTCGGGGAGACAGTTGTCATTTGCAAATGGTTGTCACTAAAGCTAAAGTACCGGATGTTCTACAGCTGTACCATAATGGTTGTTCAGGAGGACGTGACGATGCTGAGGACTGGTGTCGGAAATGTACAAGTTGTGCGGCTGTAAGGGAACCTCAGACTCGTAGTAGAAATGCATTGAAATTGTACAATGTTGGTGCACCATGGGAGAGGATAGCCTTTGACGTTGCGGGGCCGTTTCCGGAAAGTGAAAGTGGTAACAAGTATTTCATGGTTGTGATGGATTACTTCACTAAGTGGCCAGAAGTCTTCGCCATTCCAAACCAAGAAGCTTCAACAGTTGCAGATAAACTAGTTCATTAAGTCTTCTGTCGTTTTGGAGTACCTTTAGAGAATCATAGCGATCAAGGAAGGAATTTTGAGTCTCAAATATTCAAGGAAACTTGCCGAGTTACGGGTACTCATAAAACAAGAACAACTTCTTACCACCCACAATCTGATGGAATGGTAGAACGATTTAATCAGACATTGGAGAGGTACCTAGCAAAAGTTGTGAAAAATCGGCAACGAGACTGGGACAAACACATAAAACCGTTTTTGTTGTCATATCGAAGCGCTGTTCACGAAAGTACAGCAGTGACACACACCAGCTTTTGCAAACTTCGGAAGAGAATTACGGCTGCCTGCAGACCTGATCACCGGAATACCACCTGATGCCCCACGCAGTATAACCGATTATGCAAATGACTTGCGGAACAAAATGAATGACATTTATGAGCTCGTCAGACAATCGGACCAGCAAATGTCTGAAAAGATGAAAACCTGGTATGACCGCAAAATGAACAACAAAGGGTTCGACGAAGGTTCACTAGTGTGGTTGCACAATCCAGTTCGCAGCAAAGGGAAATCTCCTAAGCTTCAAGCTAAATGGGGTGGACCATACCGGATTGTTACAAGGATCAATGACGTAACCTATTGGATACAGAAAGGTGCAAGAGGTACTCCTAAGATCGTCCATGTGGATCGACTGGCACGTTATTATGGGGCCAATAATGCTCGGGATGAGCATGGCTTAGGAGTGGGCAGTGTTGCGCGCCACTATCAATGTCTGGTACATGGCAACACTAGTTACCACTAGCGCCCTCTAGTATCGAGTAGCAGAACTAGGAGAGTCAAGGTCCTTCTAGAAATTTCCATGGAAGAACTTTCTAGAACTATCGACACCTAGTCAATCGGAACCGATATGTACTCGAACATTCTAGATGTTTCTACAGTAGAAGGTTCTGGAAACTATCTGAGGCCCTATATAAGGCCGGTATAGACCGCGACCGAGTCAGTATTGAATTGGCGATACAAGCGAATACTTCGAAGCGATACAACTGCGAACTAAAGTGATCTGTAGTACAATTGTGTTTTGTTATTAGTGTGGTTTTAAGTTGTAATTAGTGTTGTGTAATTAAAGTGTCAATTTGGTAATTCACTCGGCAGTTTTTAATTGTCTCGAACCCCAAACTCGTAACAGTATCATTCTTGCTTGGTAAGGGACAGATCCGCTTCCGACAAAATAATTGCATATCTCTCCCGACGATCTGTAGATCTTTGGGACGAACGGTTACTTAAAGAAATTGGTAGCAGTTGCATTCCGAGAGACTCTGGCTCATTTCTCCAATTACCAGGAACGATAGTTCCTGTTTCATAATTTTCTGTGTCAACCGTGTATTCATACTGTTTGTTCTGTAATTTTGTTTGTCGGCTCCAATTATGTAAAGCGCAACAGGTCTTTCCTATCTGAACAACTTTCTCAGGACTATAGGGCATCGGTTTCTCAAACACTCTGAATCTGGCAGCTAGTATACCGAAAGCATTTTTTACTATTCTTCTAGCCCGAGACAAACGATAATTATTTTTTTTTGTTGTAACGTTAATCGACTTCCTGGAAAATGTTTTAATAAATATTATTTCAAGGGAAATGCATTGTCGCCAACTAGGACATGACCCTTTGGTAGAACACCGTTTTCTAATTCTTGGTACAAACTACAGTTACGAAATACGCCTCTATCAGAAACCCTTCCATTACATCCAACGTAATGTAATGGAAGGGTTTCTGATAAAAATATTGAATGATGAAAATGTAAATCTATATAACTAAAGCAATATTTATGATCTACAACAGTCATTAAGACAATGCTGTTTGTCTCTTTGTAATTATAGTATAAACTTCCTGATTCAGGGGGTGCCTTAAGCCTTAACCCTAGATAACTAAACATCCATCCACGCGACGACGCAACTCCACGCGAACGTCAAGTTCACCTTCCCCGTGTCCCCTGCCCTCGGCTCTTTTTTTACCTTCCTAATTTGAGTAAACAATGCAACGCGTGATGCACTTGCAGTCATAGCTCAATTAGGAAGTGAGCTCCCGTCGTCCGCTCAACGAAAGTTTAGTTGCTAAGTATCTTTTTTCTAAGGAATGTACATTACAGTCTTTTTAGTTTTCTTGTTTTACAGTGCACAAATGCACTTGGTATTAATATTTACAATAAATTATGTTCACTTGAATACGATTATTAATAAATTATTGTAGATATGCGATATAATGTATACTATAGATGCTATAATACGTATAATTATTTTAATTGTTACTACATAATTTCTATTAATCTCGCGTCTTATATAGGTTATTATCAAATATATTTGAGAAGTCAAGAGGAGCAGACAAGTCAATGGATCAATGCAGAAACAGACGACAGAGAGAGGTATTTTATTTTATTTTATTTATTTATTTGGTTCACCAACAAATATTACATACTACATATGCTAAATTCTAAGACAGTAATATAAACTAAGTGCACATTCAATAATAGGTAAACACCGCATGCTTCGTGCTCACAGCATTTCCTATAAGCCGTTACCAATAAGCTAAAAATATACAATACAAAAATTTGAAAAAAAAAATTAATACAAAAAAAATTACTACAAAGAAATATTAATATTTTGATAAATTTTGTGCCGAAAAACGTTAAAAGAGTCGTGGTGAATATCTACTACATTATTATAAATATTTAAAAGTCTGCAAAGTCTGGGTATTGGGGAATTAAATCCTAGTACAGTTCTACAAAGGGGCGGCGAAAGAGGAGTAATGAATTTACTAGGTATTGCACAACTCTGCTTCAGAAGTTGATAATAATTTTTAGGAGGTACATCGAGATTCTGGCAACGATTGTGATTCTGCAAGTGGGTATTCAGTCTGACCATGACTACATACTGCCCAGTAAGAGACATAGAAACCAAATTATAGACTCTGATGACTCTCAACGTGATACACCTTTATAATAGTACAAGGAATGCCGTCTACACTGTTGATGAAATGGGTTCGAATATGCGTACCAACCAAAAAACCAAGAGGTGGTCCAAACAATCAACAGTTACGTTATTCGTATTTCCTTTAAAGTAAGAAACAAGAAAACCCTGTTGTCTCGGCGACATCAGGACCATGATACAGGATATTCTTGGGGATTCTTCAACTATAGATGCCCTTGTTCATTCTACGTCGGGTGTGCGTAAAATATGTTACCTATATTTGTCGAAAGCTTAAAAAATGATGTTATACCATTGCATGAAATGCAGGAACGTAATTTGTTGTGCCCATTGTATTGACATATGTAATAACTCTGTGTAATAATGTTTGACTTAATATTTTATTCTTGATTAGTTCCTGCTTAACCTAACTTTTGTGCCATGTAACAAGTTTCTATTTTTATAAGATTATTTTACTGATATTTACGTATTTTAATGTGTAGTCTGCTCGACGAATGTTTAGTTATAGTGTAACTGTAAAATTAGTTTATCTAGGGTTAACGACGACATGTTTGCCATCAATTGCTCTACAGCACCCTGGAAAGTTCAACTGGTTTCGAAAACCATTTTCACTTATTTTCCAATCTGTAGTAATAGGAATATGAAAAATATATTAATTTTCATGAAAACTTTGATACTAATAACTAACATTTTGTTTGTTTATTTCAGGCTTCCAATAGTTCACATACTGATGATACAGACACTGAGCAAAATAGTACTGTCCAACAAAAAAGAAGAAAATAGCGCTGCTCTCGAGCATGGTTAGCCTATTAAAAGTGATAGCTGAAATTACTATCTTTACAGTCGAAGAAAATGAGTTTGAGGTCTTCAGTAAACACGTTGGTCTTCAACTGAAATCTTTGCCCTTAGTATTGGCATTAGAAGCACAAAAGCACATTTAACTTTACTTAAATATAATTTGACGTCAGCACCTTCAAAACGCATCTGAACAAAACAGAATCATCAGGACACCACAGTCGTCGTATGGTACAGAATCACCATATAGCGATTCTTCAATATATTATAATGACACCAGTAATTATAATTTGGAAGAGCAAGCAACTGTATGTATTTCCTCGTCCATTTTACCTACACATCATTCTGAACATGTTGCGAATTAAGCTTTCCTCAAATATGTTTCCATCTGGCCATATAAACAATAATGAAACGCAGAATACAGTTACAATTATATCAAATGACTTAATTTTAGCAGCAATGCAGAACGCTAATGTTGATAATCAAAAGTGATGGGAACAATCAAAACACTTATAATGAAAGTAATATCTGTCTAACAATGTTGAAAATGATTCTCTTAATAAACAAATGTTTCATATTAAATATGTTATAGTTATTTAATCTTACCTTGATAAATTCCATTAACGATTCATAGATTGCTTCACAAACTTAGATAATGAATTCGGAAGTAGTTGATTTTCCGAGTCTAAATATATGTGTGAGTGTCCTTAAACTACATCCAGTAGCAAGAAAGTATAGAATTGTTTGTAATTGCAGGAATCGAACTTCTCAAAAGGGTATCTTTACGCTGAATTTGAAAGTGTATTTTCATTAACAGAAAATTTACACAACTTTCAGACATTCTCAAACTATCGAAGCATTCTTTGGGACCTTCCAATGCTAATTCCTTCTAAAGACAATTAGAAGCTCCTAGTTTATCCCTTCTATCGATCCATTTTCGTACTCATAGCTTCTTTTTATTAATCGCACAAATTTCCTCATCCACCTCTTCTAAAATCGCCGTTATATTTACGTTATTGCATTGTAGGCTGTTCATCTTGCAAAACACCCCTCACTTTAAACTGTACTCGAGCAAAGAAGGAAGGATTTTTGGGCAGAAGCGAGTATTTTAGCTACTAAATTACTCGCTAATCGACTAAAATATAGCGTAGTCCGAAATAAGCTAAAGTGCAAATGATTTTTTGGTCCAAGTTCGAGGCTGTAAGAGCCGCATAGGCTAACAGCACTAACATCACAGAAACTACTCTCTCAGAAGCGAGTATCTTAGCTACTAAAATACTCGCTACTCGACTAAAATACTAGCGTAATCAGAACTAGGCTTAAGGGCAAAAATATTAGATGTATTTGTCAGCCAGGGTTCCCAACTTAGGGGCTTTCCCCCTAAATTTAGGGGGTAAATAAGTGGAGTGGGATTTTTTTAAGGGCTTTATATTTTTAGGGACGTTTATATTTTTTTCCACTTAAGCTGATTTTTATTTAGAAGTTTACGATGATTGCGGCGCAGCTAGCTGTAACCTTTTGAAAATGTCTCAAAGTTCGGGTTGTATGTTTTGAATTAATTATCACGGTTACAATTTCTTGTTATTTATTAAAATGATACCAAGTGTGATGATAATCTAATTCACATTGTAACAAAATAGCGCATCATTAATAACATTTAATCCATTAACTAAAATGTATCTTTATTTAATATCCAATTGTATGATTTAAATATCTCGGAACCAACAGAAGAAAACGAAATAACACTTGAAATATTAAATAATTTATAAATAAAGAGCATTGTACTTACTTTTAGGGGATTTCCAAGTAAATAACATAGACTTAGGATAGTAATAGACGGCCATAGTGTGCAAGTGAGAAGAAAATTCCTTATGGCAATATACCAACATAGAAAAGGATAGCAAATCTCATGACTTTGTTACCGATTTTGAATGAAAGGTCGGCACAATTCGGCACGCAAGAAATAAGCTCCTAGATATTTTGTAATTTTTAGAGTATTATACTATTATTTTTATTAAGTAATTATTGTTTTCCAAAGTGGTTACTTGTTCTGTGAGTGACTGTGACATATTTTACGGATCCTATTTAACTGATTCCTACAAGTTTCCTTACTTAAATTATTAAGTTTACATTCATATATAAGTATGATGTTAAAATAAACTTCTATACTGTATTCAATTATAAAAATTTTGTAATCATTAAATTAATATTTATATGAAAAATAAAGCAGCCATTATGTACTCCGTGTTCCCATTTTTATTTCACCAGCAAAACATTTTATAAAATATTTGAAATATAAATAGGTACATATATACTTAATTAAGTATCTACCTATTTATATTTGATTAACATTATGTTAAAAAAGAAATTCCTATTCGATAGTCCTTGTAAGTAGAATATACATCACTAGCTAACGCACACAATGACAAATCCAAATTTGTCACACGTTTTCGGGCTGTCAGGTGGTCTATACGCCAATATATTCTAAGTCTATGGTAAATAATGTTATTTTGGGGGTTTTTGACTTAGCCTTTAGGGGTAAATATTTTTTGGAGATTGTAACACTGTTATCAGCACAAACTATTATCAGTTTCAGTTGTCACTTGTCACTTGTTTATCTCTTTTCAAATTCAATGTCATTTTAACTGACTTGACTTGACAGCTTGACACTTTCGGTCTTTCGGTTTATGCTATAAGCAAATTAGCAAATGTCTAGTTAGTTTGTGTCTGTGCTTGACACTGCACTGGCAGAATTCTATCAAGAGAAGCTATCATTTAACCACTCAAGCGTCGGCAATAACCACTACCAACTTAGTTAGGTCTATGGTGAAGCCAAAGAGTATAGTAGGTCAGGCCAGACTTTTTTTTAAATGAAGGTAAATATAACTTAAGAATCGTTACTAAGTTCTTATCCAAAAATAAAAATTATCAATAATAAAAATATCGCATTATTTGTATGAAGGTCAATTGAGCGCTAGAGAAACGACGATTGCAAGACGTTGTCCGTAAATAAAATGTTTTGAGAAGTTATCAATTACCGTGTAGTGGCGGTGTATGAATATCCATACCATGCCGTGGGTCTCGTAAGAGGCGACTAGACTGTGGATTATTTTTAAATAACTGTGACCGTCGTTCCGGTTACCAAAAATCATCGTGAATTTGTCACGTTGATAAAGTTGGATAACTACTTGGAACATTAGAACGAGTTATAACGTGACTTTATATATGCATTTTAAATTTAGTTTTAGGTTTTATTAAATATCAGTATTCGATTTTTATTACCTTCCTTACCTAAATTACGTGGCTATGTTATAAGTTGTATGTTATAAATTATTTACAAAAATAGTCACATTGGAGATAATGATGGACGATATACATCGATGTATTAAAACACTCAATGTAAAGTTTAGTCGAATTAACAAAACATCGATTCATCGAATGAATCCGATGTTTTGTTAATTCAACTAAACATCGATGTTTTTTGTTCGAAGAGGAGAACCTGCTAGGATACCATTGTTTTCGCATGAGCGCCACTTTGCGAGCAGTCATTTTTTTGCTTCGTACATTTTTGAAAGCAAAGGTAGACTGCACAAGCTGGTTGGAGGTGCAATACCAGTGATTAAATTTGTAGTAAGATTATACTTATTTTTAAGACATTAAAAACTAGCTTCGGCAGTTATTTATGTAAGCACCTACACAATTACGTGTATATATTCACGATTTTTTTAAACTAATGGATGTCATCCATACTAATATTATAAATGCGAAAGTGTGTTTGTTTGTTTGTTTGTTTGTTTGTTTGTCCTTCTTTCACGTCGCAACAGAGCGTCGGCATGGCATGATTTTTTGTATGGGGATAGTTTGGTGGCTGTAGAGTGACATAGGCTACTTTTTTCCGCGGAAAAACATCTCATTCCCGTGGGAAAATCGAATATGTTGCACAAGTTTGTCCTTCTTTCACGTCGCAACAGAGCGTCGGCATGGCATGATTATTTGTATGGGGATAGTTCGGTGGCTGTAGAGTGACATAGGCTACTATTTTCAGCGGAAAAACATATCATTCCCGTGGGAAAATCGAATATGTTGCAAAATTAAATTCAGCTAGGTGGCGCCACCGTGATTCTACAAGACGGACGACGGTACGATGGACGAACACAGAATGTCAGAATATCTGGATTATTATGTCTTTTTACCGATAAAATATAAATATATATATAAATGATAAGATAAAAAATGTATTTTTCCACGCAGGACCGGGAAGAGAGCGATTAAAACATAAAATTTACCAGCTGATTTTCTTCAAACGTTTTGGTGCATCGTAATTCACAGAATAGGCGATAACCTCGCAGACGATATTAAGTAATCCGTTGATGCTCTGCCTACCCCACAAGGGTTACAGGCGTGATTATAAGTATGGATCAGAAATACTATCACCACCTGTCACGCTTTCACCCTTAACTATTACTTAACAATGGTAGAAACAGTTCTTAGTAAGCCTTATTAATAAGCCTTAGTAATATTTATTGAACGGAAATGAATACAGTTCTTATATGTGGTTATGAATGAATCGGTATTACAATAAGAAAAATTGTGCAAAATTATAAGAAAAATATTTTTTGAGAGTTCTTATTAACTAACGTATACATAGTTTAAATTGATTCCGCTAGATGTCGTTACTAGGTTTTTAAAACGCGGTAACGAAATGTTTCCTGGCATGTACTTAACTCCCGCCGTTGAGCTGCGCGTTAACTTATAGTGCATACGGTACCTATACGCTTAAATTGTTTCTATTTCGTAGCTTATTCGACTACCTGCTTTCGATTTCGGTTGTTTGTTACTTACTTTGTGATTTGGTTAAGGTTGAATGGATTTATATTGGCTTTCATTTTTGTATTTGTGTATTTTCTTGGATCGGTTTTGTTGATTTGGTTGGTATTCCTTTATACATATTTAGACTCTGGCTTTGATTTTGGATTTTGTTTATTTAGAATCGTGAATTGGTTTTCGTTGTTTTAGGTTGTTTAACAATATTTCAAAGGAATATAAATAGTATAGATAGTGTATACGGTACCTATACACTTACTTCTTTTTTCGTTGGTTATATTTATATTGACTACTGCTTTCGATTTCGGTTTTCTGCGATTTGTTTTGTGATTTGGTTTAAGTTGAATCGATTTTTTTTGGCTATCGTTTTCGGATTCGTGTTGTGTCTTGAATTGGTTTTTTTGTTTTGATTTTAAAAAATATTTAAAAGGAATATTTATTCCTTTTAGATATTTTGGATTTGTTTTTAAAAAAAATATTTAAAAGGAAATTTAATTCCTTTTAGGTATTTTAACGTTCTTTTATAAATAGGTTTTTTCTTACTTCATAATGCCTCGCAAACGTAAGTCTAGCCTTTCAAGAGTATCTTCTCAAAGACAAGCGAAAAGATTAGCTCGATCGCTAGAATCTTTAGAAGATGCTGAACTGAGAAGGCAAGAACAAGCAGAGCGTCAGGCTGCTTTTAGAGCATCTGAGACACCTTCTCAACGTCAGCAAAGGCGCCTTGAACAGACAGAGCGTCAGGGTGCTTTAAGAGCTTCCGAAACACCTTCTCAAAGTCAGGAAAGGCGTCTTGAACAGGCAGAGCGTCAAGCTACTTTAAGAGCTTCTGAAACACCTTCTCAAAGTCAGCGAAGGCGTCTTGAACAGGCAGAGCGTCAAGCTACTTTAAGAGCTACTGAAACACCTGATCAAAGTCAGCAAAGGCGTCTTGATCAGGCAGAGCGTCAATCTACTTTAAGAGCTACTGAAACACCTGCTCAAAGTCAGCAAAGGCGTCTTGAACAGGCAGAGCGTCAAGCTACTTTAAGAGCTACTGAAACACCTGATCAAAGTCAGCAAAGGCGTCTTGAACAGGCAGAGCGTCAATCTACTTTAAGAGCTACTGAAACACCTGCTCAAAGTCAGCAAAGGCTATTCGAACAAGCGGAACGTCAGGCCGCCTTAAGAGCCGCGGAAACACCTGATGAAACTCAACACAGACTCATTGAGCAAGTTGAACGTCAATCTACTATAAGGGTATCTGAAACACCAGAACAGACACAGGCGCGAAGAGATGCAAATGCACAGCTCCAAGCTGAACGTCGACAAAATTTTCAAAGAAACAATTGGTCGGTTTTTAATGACTCAGCATTTAATTATGATCCGTTGATTGATTATAAAAATCACAGGTTAGTTGTTATCGGACTGATGGACAAGGCGTGTCGATTTTGCAGCGCTTTAAAATGGAAAGATGAGACCGCAGGCATGTGCTGTTCCAATGGCAAAGTGTCTCTTCCGTTACTTGGGGAACCAGAAGAACCTTTGAAAACTCTCTTTTTATATGATGCTAATGAGTCACGGCGCTTTTTAAACAGGATCCGAAAATATAACTCATGCTTTCAAATGACGTCCTTCGGAATTGACCGGGAAATAATAATGCCGGGATTTTCGCCCACATTTACGGTGCAAGGGCAAATTTATCATAGAATAGGTTCACTTTTTCCAGCTGAAAACGAACAGCATAAATTTTACAAGTATATTTTATGGGTGACGAAGAAATTGAGGTAGACCGTCGCTGCCAATTTATCCAGGGAGTTGAGAGAGACACAGTGTTCAAAATTCAAAGATTCTTGCATGAACGTAACATTTTAGTCAAAACATTTAAAACTGCTTTAGAAAACCTACCTGAAGAGGATTATAAAGTCGTCATTCACGCAGATCGGGCACCTCGAGGAGAGCATGAAAGGCGCTACAATGCACCTTTGATAAACGAAATAGCAGCCGTAATTAGTGGTGATCAATTTTCTTCACGAGACATTGTCTTGCGAGCACGTGATGATACGTTGCAACGGGTAGCCGATACACACAAGTTTTATGACGCTCTGCAATACCCATTGATTTATTGCAAAGGACAAGAGGGTTATCATTTTCAAATTCCACTCATTAACCCGGTCACAAAGGAGCCTACTCCGAACAAAAAAGTATCATGTATGGATTTTTATGCGTATCATATGATGTTGCGAGAAAATGATTTTAACCTCTTAGCCCGGTGTAGACAATTATTTCATCAATTTTTGGTAGACATGTATGTGATGAGAGGTGCAGTGCTTCATGTATTCAATTGAATGGCAAAAAAGAGGATTACCGCATGCCCACATTCTAATATGGCTGAAAGAGAAGTTGCGGCCCAGCCAAATAGACGACATAATAAGCGCCGAGATTCCGGATCCTGAGCAAGATAAAGAATTGTATGATACCATCGTCCGAAATATGATTCACGGTCCATGTGGAGCACGAAATTCAATATCGCCATGTATGAAAGAAGGAAAATGTACAAAGAAATTCCCTAAACAGCTATTAAAAGAAACAGTGCACAATGACAATGGCTACCCTTTATACAGACGCAGAGCTCCCGATGATGGTGGCAGGAAAGTTACAATCAAATCTCGCTCTGGAGCGTTCGAAACCTTAGATAACAGCTGGATTGTCCCGTATTCGCCCATTCTATGTAAAATGTTTAATGCCCACATTAATGTAGAAGCATGTAGCTCTGTCCGCGCAATCAAGTATATCTGTAAGTACATAAGTAAAGGAAGCGACCAAGCAATATTTAATCTCAGGAGTGAAGGTGAGGCAAATCCCGTTAATGAAGTACAGACCTTTCAAGCAGGGCGTTATGTCAGCAGTAACGAGGCAGCGTGGCATCTCCTTGGCTTCCCTTTACACGAAAGGCACCCAACAGTTACTCACCTTGCTGTGCACTTAGAAAATGGAGAACGTGTATATTTCACCGAAAGAAATTTCCAAGAAAGAATTGCATCACCACCAAAAACTACACCAACAGCCTTCTTTCAACTTTGTCAAACCGACCCCTTTGCAAAAACGTTGTTATATTCTGAAGTCCCCCGCTATTATACTTGGAACAAATCTAGGAAGGAGTGGAAACGCCGTATTCAATGCGCGCCTGTTGCAAATTGGCCCGGTGTAAAGTCATCAGATGCCCTTGGTCGTGTGTATACCGTCCATGTAACTAATTTTGAATGTTTCTGTTTACGATTGCTGCTGCACCATGTTTGGGGTCCTACAGGATATAAAGACCTTAAAACTGTCTACGGTCAGGAATGCGCAACTTATAGAGAAGCATGTGAAGCTCTGCATCTTTTAGAAAACTATAATCACGAAAACGATACTGACGAATCAATTTAGCTCAGTTTCTTTTCAAAAGTCTGCATCCCTGACGGATAATTATGCTCAGTTTCCTTTAATTAAAAAAATATCCCATTTCCATTTGAAATAAACAGGCTATTTTCATGCTTTCCTATACGCTTCGTTTCAAAACATTTAAATAGGCTGACGAATCAATTTTGCTCAGTTTCCTTTTAATGGCTGCATCTCTGACAAATCTATATAACTCAGTTTTCTTTCAATTCAAAAAGCAATGTATAGTTCATTTTCCAGTGACCATGCGGGCGAATCCGCGGGTAACAGCTAGTTAAACAATATTTTGACTTTAGATTGAAATATCTTGTACGTAAAACTGGGATCAAGCAATCAAAACCACAATTATATACAGGGTTACTGGGAACTCGACAACTTCCTGGCAGCGCGTGATAAGGGAGTTAAAATGCTACAAATTTGACCCCCCATATGTATGGCCAAAAATGAACAGGTCTTGAGATATACGAATTTAAAAGATTTTTCAATAATCACCCAGAATTTCGTATCAAATTCTAAATAAAAATATAATCTTTTTTTTTTGTATGCTTTCTGTTAAATTTATTTATTTTCTTGAAGCTTTAAGAGTCTTAATAATTTTTTTTTTCTTTTTTTTACACTTTATGTATCATAAAATGTTACATACTTCAAAAAATTACAATGACATGAGACATAAAAATATTTTAAAAAAACATGCTTATTTAATCAGCTATCCCAAAAGGTAATAATATCCCGGTGAAGACAATTATTCATAACGTACAGTCAATTAAACTAATGTGGGTAATTTCTAAACAAACAATTTTTTTACTAAGTTTTTTTAACAACAAAACTGGAGTCTACTCGCCGAATCGCTCTCGTACAGCGTTTGTACCGGTTGGTAATGGTACGGATGTCGGCCTGACAGGTGCACCACCGACCATACCTTCTACTATGACATACCGAGCCGGTGTGTTACAATGTTCGTTGAGACGTTAGGGTCGTCAATAAAATGTTGCATAATTGTTTCTTCATCGTCAGGTGTAAAACGTCGTGGTCTGCCAGTATCCACTTGATATCTGTGAATAGTGCCGCTTTCACTTAATCGTCAATGGGTAGCTCCGAATACAGAAACGTGGGGAAGCTTGCGATTAGGAAAGCAACGTTGGTATTCTCTTCGAGCCCCAGCAACGTTGCCGTCAGCAAAACCATAACAGTACATAATGTTGGCATATTCTTTATTAGAATATGACGCCATTTTAACTTCGACGCGCAAAAACAGTAACAATGAACGGTAAGTAACAGATAACGGTAACAGCAATAATAACAATAACGATAATGACTGAAAACAATAACAAATGAATTAACGCGATGAGTGTTTATTAATAGAAAGCTTAAACACGTGCTTGCGCAGCAATAGTAGAAACTAACTATAACTAACCAGCGTTGCTACGACTCAATTTAAAATGGCCGTCTGCTTTCTGAATCGTTGTCAACAACCAATCAGACGCCAAGTGACTAAAACTGTGCAATTTCGTTCCTAAGAGCAATCATTCTTTGCCGTTTTCTACATGCGTTAAGTAAAATACCCTTTTATTATTATTATTCATTGATTTCACCGGGATATTATTACTTTTTTGAATAGCTGATTAAATGGGCATATTTTTAAAAATATTTTTATGTTTAATGTCATAGTAATTTTTTGAAGTACGTTACATTTTATGATACATAGTGTAAAAATAGATTTTTTTAAATAAAAACCCCATAATTTTTTATTTGAATTCTTTTGTACTTTTGTGATTGTATTTCGCTTCGCTGAAGCTTCAAGAAAATAAATAAACTTAAAAGAATGCATACAAAAAAAGGTTTTATTTTTATTTAGAATTTAATACGAAAAACCTCTCAAGACCTGTTCATTTTCGACCATACATATTATGGGTCAAATTTGTAGCATTTTAACTCCCTTATCATGCTCTGCCAGGAAGTTGTCGAGTTCCCCATAACCCTGTATAATATGGTTTTTAAGGGAGAGTAAAGTAATTAGATTTTTGTCTTTGATTCATAAACGTCATTTCATAAATTCGTACCTATGTTTTATTGAGCTAAAAAAACGTTATAATTATCGCTTACCTAATATTTACAAATACTTACATAATCAAATTAATAACTTAAGTACAATAACGCATAGGCGTCAATTTTATGCTTGGCATAATGGGCATTGAGCGATACGCGCTCTCTATACCTTGCTTATTTGTACTCTAAGTTCTGAATACTCTTATCTATTGTTCTAATTATTACATACTCTTTGATGGGGTTTATAACTTTGATCTTTGATCTTTGACTGTTTGACAATTAGTTATCAATTTGGATACGGCGAAGCTTGATGAGTTAAAAGAAGAAGAATGCCGTTGTAAATTCAAGGAGGAAATATTAATTAATATTAGAATAATTAAAGTAATAATATATGGAGCAAAGAGCTCACATAGAGTTGAATGTTCTGTGAATTTTTTGTATTTTCGTTTTTCGTAGGTTTTTAGAAGAGCAATAATATTTTTTTTAAAGAATGATTGTGCCTAGTCCATTTGTATATTGGGCTCAAACAGACAAGTGTATTACATTAAAAATTGACTTAAAGAATGTGGTCAATCCTGACGTAAATGTTAGTGATAATAGTATTAAATTTTCTGGTAAAGGCATAGGAGCCCATGGAGAAACCCAATATGGATTCAGCTTGGATCTATTTTCATCACTTAAGTCGGTAATTATAAGTACCTTTAAATATTATAAGTAATTATTTTTAAGTTTATGAATTTGAAAATAAATCGGTTAAGGTTTAGAATCAAGCCGTCTTAATAGGGGGGTGTGGGGAGGGGTAGATTCGCCCCCCACCTTTTCCCCCTGCCGGACGTGCCTATTTTTTTAATATTAAATGTTGAAGATTAAAAATTTTATTGAATGATTTCTGAGAAAAATCACTTTAATAGGGAGGGGGGGCGTCCCCCTCTCCGCCGAAGTAATACTAAAGTGTAGTCGGCGGGCCCGCTTGGCGAACTCCTGTTCTGGATGGTTTATAAAAAAATAACCATGAAGGGGATGGAGGGGTCTGTTCCCTCGCTCACTCGACCCCGCCATCCCCTTCGAACCTAACCTGTCGGAGACGGGGTGCCCCAAGTCCCAAGCTCGCTTCGCTCGCTCTTTGCACCAAATAAAACACCAAAATGTTTACTTTTATAATTACTTTAATAAGTAAACATATTTTATTACTTCCACCATTTCCAAAAACGTTGTAAAATAACAAGCAATCGGTCTCCAGAGGGGTAGCGAAGTCGTCGAAAAACAGGAGGCAGATAATAACAATAAGGAGCACATTCATGTAAACTCGGAAGCAACGGAATGACGCTTATGATGCGAGTTTTTGGTCGAGTATATCTGTTACTGACTACTGTCAATGTCAAAAGTTCCGTTTCAGGTATTAATTAGTGATTTATGAATATTTTTAGAAAATTATAATAAATATTTCGACGCATCTCCGGCAGCTAAAATTGCATGGGGGCACTTCAGATAAGCATCCTTGACCTCCCCACAGTGACAGACTCCTCAAATTCAGGCGACTTGATTCTAAACCCAACCCAATAAATCCTCAGAAAGGGTACGCTTATCAACATAAAAGTAAAGTTATGGTTTTCATAAAAATTTAAATCCTATTTGAAAGTAAAATTAATAACACAATAATATTTAAACATTCTGTACATATTTCATTTACTGATTTTAGAATTATGACGATTACATATCACATGTTAAAAGCTATAGAGGCACAACAAAGTATTAAGGATACTTTTCACAAGATACAATTTTTTTTCCAATTATAAGCCTAGTCCATATACTTGTCTTTTGTATTATTGGCAATAGTTGCAAATTATGTTATTTTTAGCTTCATTATTAATATAATGCAACCCAATTACATGCACATTAATTTCAACAATTTATTGATAGAACAATGATGGCAATCAAGACCCAATAGTTCGGGTATTTGAGAACCGAGTGGAATTGGTTCTACAGAAGCAGAAAGCTTCTTGGTGGCCCCGGCTTACAGCTCAACCGCAGAAACCAGCATGGCTAAAGGTATATTGTAACCAACAAATATATTACCAATATCTTTTATTTTATTTTGCAAAATACTATGACAGAACCCTGAAGAAATTATAGGCTGAAGATTTTTTGAGAACTCTTTGAAATTGAATTGTATACTTTGTTTTTGATTTGATCATTGACAGCCCTTTTAAGCCACTGGCTTTTTTAGAATCACCAAATTATGGCTTTTTCTAGAATGTTCCAGCTAGCATGTATGTAATGTGATAGTTATTATACATTATTAAAAGTCAATTTAATACTCTGTTACATGAGCAGTGAGACATTACGAGATTACACGCGCGGGTCACTATTGTGCCCTAAAATAAATTGAGTTACTTTGCAATTAGGGTAAAATTACAACTTAAACATATGTAGGAAAACGGGGTCCTTTCGGGGCACTTTTATAATTAATGATAATAATTAATTTAAAAATTAATTATTCGTGAGCGTCTAGGATAAGCTAACTTGGTACAACTAGTGCACCGAGTCACGCTACAGCCAAGACTCCGCTAACGGCGGCCGCTCCGTCCGTTTTATACAAGCAAAACAAGTAGCTAGACACACGGGCGCCACCGCAGGTGCAATGGTGCAGGTGTGCGGTGCACGTTGCTCGTGTTGTTTACAAAATTCTGTCTAGCTACACCAGCGCCGCCGCACGTGCAATGTTGCAGGCGCCGTCACATATTTTAAATGAAATCGGTTTTTATTGATGTTTATATTACAATCAAGAAATAAGTTTTCTTTTAATCAGGAGAAAAAATATACATGGTGTAACTTGACGGGTGGATCATTCGTGGCTGGGGGTTGGAGAACCTCAATACCTATCGATTTAACCCCCCTGTATGTAATGCGATATTCAGTGGTCCAAAAGTTATTAGAACTTTAGGTAAAAAATTTGTCAAAATCCGATTTTAGCCTAAATTTTACCATTGCAGCCAAACTATTAGTTCTGAAACCGTGATTTTTTTTCAAACAAGATAAAAAGAGGTCCTTTTGTACCTTTACAACAAATAGAGGCTTAGATTTATAAAAATCCAATAATCTAAGAGTATAGTAATTTTTTTTTAAATCTAATGTTTGCATTAACTTTCTATGGTTCTAAAACAAATATTTTACATATTTTTTTCTACAACCTATCTTAAAAACAACTAGCTTTCATGAAGAATTAACCCTGAAAATTTCATTTGGCTAGTGCTGCATCATGTTGAAAAATGTACTTAAATAGTCCAAGTACTAAAAAATTCTGATTTTATAAAGCCTAAAACTATTTTAAAAACGTTAGTTACCGAAAAATTTAGAACCGCAGGTGCCTGCGCTTCGTATCAAGTAGCATCTGATTTAACTTAAGAAGAGGATAGCTAAAAAAAAACGTTATGTCGCGCTCTTGCATTGTTGTGGTTGGCGTGGTTTGGTATTTTTATGGCCATTGTTTTCTTAGAAGGACTTGTTATTTTTGAGTAAGTTGTTGTAAGTTCCTTCCTTAGTTGTTTAATGTTTATCGACTGAATTCGGCTTGTTTATCAGACTTCTATACTCTCTATGTGATTTGAATTGTTGTTACCTCGGAACGAAGACTGCGTGTTTATTGAACGATTATTATTATTAAGTAGATCTGCGTGAATTTTATTTATCTTGCCTTATCCTCCACGCGACTATGCAGCAATGTACTATTGTTACGGTGCAGCCCGAGGAAACGTCCGAGCGGCTGCTAGGATGTACCGTGAGCAACTGATTAGAAGAGGTGGTCCACAACCTGAGGTATACCCTAACTAACGTGTTTTTTATGTGTCTAAAACGCGTACATGGAAGGTCGCATACCCGGTACTTCTCGGCCCTAAGGAGTTCCGAGAATCGACCCAGATCAAATCGAACAAATCTTGTAAGAAGTACAAAGAAATTCGTCAACAAGTACGAGAGCAATTAGCCGTCGCACAGGCCTATCTCACATGTCTGTGCACAGAATTCTGCAAGCGGAGGGAATGCACCCATACTACATGACAAAGTGCAAGATTTACTTCCTGCGGACTATCCACGACGAGTCGCCTTTTGTCAAGACATGATAATTAGATGCAATGCAGATGAGAACTTTCTTGACAACATAATTTGGACAGATGACCTTACCTACCTTTAGCCGGAGTGGAATATTTAATATGCATAATTACCACTCCTGGAGTTTTGAAAACCCACATGCGATTCGCCGCCACAATTTTCAACACCAGTTTAGTGTTAATTTATGAACAAGAGTATTCCACAAACAGCTGATCTGATCGTTCAAGCTACCAGCCAGATTAAACGGCGCCGCATACTTGCAATTTTTACAAAATAACTTGCCTGAAATTTTGGAGGAAGTCAACTTGGCTGTACGGAGCTGCATGTACTTTCAATGCGATGGAGCGCCATGCCACTTCGCACGGAATGTACAGGAATATTTTTATCAAATTTTTCCACGTAGATGGATAGGCGGTGGTGGGCCAATAGCCTGGCCTCCAAGGTCGCCAGACCTCAACCCCGTAGATTTTTTCATCTGGGGATATTACAAAAGGCTGGTGTACAAAAGCGAATACACCTCTATTGAACAATTACGGCTGAAACTGAACCAGGCCCAAATGAAGTTTAGGGAAAAAGAAGAATCATTCCGCAGGCTCAAAAGAAATTTTATAAAAAGATGTAGGCTATGTATTGCCAATAATGGAGCTCATTTTGAACACTACTGAGGAATCATAAGATATAAAATATTGGTAAATAGTCTTATTTATATGAATGTATTCATTTTGTACTTGTGTGTAACATAATATATACTTGTATAAATGTATATATTTATAATATGAATATGTTTTAATATATGTAGATGTACTTACAATATTATATCATAATATATTTTGTTACATATTATAATGTGTATTTATTTTAGATTCTGTCGGTTTTTATTTGCTACGTCTACGTCAAATTTTCTTTTTTTTGGTTTGACTGGTAGAGAATGCCTTTAAGCATTATGTACACTCTTTGTATCCTTCCTTTTATATGGGAATGCAATAAGGTTTTTAAGTAAAATAAATAAATTAAACACCTTAGTTTCCCCATGACCGTGAGTACTATAAAGCACTCGAAACATCTGGAAATAAATTTGTAATTGCCTTTTATTGGTGCTTAGGTTTTTATCTCTCCTGCCTATGATTGTGTATTCTAATCTGGCGCTTGTTAATCATTGATATGTATTTTATAGATAATACTTGCCTTTGTATTTTGTAACTAAAATACTTTTACAGATAAATTTTGATCTCTGGAAATCTGAGGATGGTCAGGACAGTGACGACGAAGCAAGGGATGTTATGAGAGACTATCCAGGAATGTATGATAGACTGCATCAGGAAGAAATGGGCTATAGAAAAGGTATAATCCTGTAGAAACGGATTCCTTACATAATGACTACATCACAGATGTTTATTTATGTAAGGAATTTATAAAATAATTTTGTCTGGTGGGTGGCGCATAAAGGTCACGTGGGAAAATGGCTGAAAATGTTTCTTCTTCTTTTCTTCTTAAATCTTAAAAATGGTTTAAGACAACCACCATTATCCTTGCAAAGCTTAACTTAAATGTGAACCCTTCCGCATTCATATGGTGGCATTTACATTTATAATATATATTATGAAAGGCTTGGTAGCTTAGAATATAAGTGTTTGCCTAAAAATTTCAAATAATGTAAAAATAATGTAAAAATTTCAAATAATGTAGAGTCTGATCCCTGCCGACACTACTGAAATTCTCAATTACAATTTTAAGTGCTGAATTACCACTACCAAGCATGTGGGTGACGAAAGCGGTGAATTAACAGTTCCATAATCCTTTCCGAAATGAGAAAGAGAAGGCCTGTGCCCGACAGTGGGACGTATTTAGGCTGTAACTTTACTTTATTATATTTCAGAGGACCTAAAAAAAGTATACCTCGTAATCTACAATCTATTCCAATTCATCGGGTTCATGTACGTGCTCGCGGTGATGGGAGTACGCTACGCTAAGTTAGAGTACGAGTCCGTCTCAGACACGTACGAGCACGTGGGGCCAGCTATGAAGTTCCTCCAGCTGATGCAGTATCTCGAAGTCATGCATCCTATGTTCGGATACACCAAGGTTTGTCTGTAGAATATAACGACTTTATTAAGATGGGTGATGGCGTGAATTAATCCATCACCGTGTTTCCCGTGAGACATTTGACTTTCGATAGGTAGCGATATAACCATCTAAAGCACGGTCGCGCAGCAGGAATTTTTTTATTGCTTTGCATTTTTAAACTTAATTCCCATCATAAAAAGTTTACTAAAAAGTAACTAAGATAGTTTTAGGACCTTTTGAACAGTATTTGTGATTCGAAAACCAAGTTTATTCTCAAGTTATTAAAGTTCACATTTGTATGTACCTATTGCAATAATTTGAAATTCTTCCTGCTCCGCGATCACGCCATAGTATTAATATGCTACGCAGTTGTATTTTGCTTTATGACAGTTACTGTTTTAGGTAAATACTAAATAAGATTACATACTTTCTAAATAAACTTAAATCACACTGACATGCGTACATACTGGTAAATAATGACAGCGTTTTCTTAGTCACATTAAACAAAATCAGAATAGAATTGACCGTAACTTGCAATGTATTAGTACCGTAGTGTCCGTCTAGTAGTATACATACACAGAAGTCTGGCCGATCGTGCTGAAGTTTGATAAACCAACAGTACATGGTTGCCTAGCCCTTTATCCATAAATGCCATTTGAGGTAAATTAGACTATTCGTCCGGTTTTAGGCGCCGTATGAAAAATTAAAAAAAAGCCCCTGCTGACGCTGCCCACATGTGTCGCAACCCAGACACAACGTGATCACCGCTGCTAACTCTGCACCCCGATTGACGTCAATGCGCGTTTACCGAATTGCAACATTTTTATTGTATAGAATCAAATCGATAATTCTGTATCTAGCATCGATCAGACTCAGACTTAAGTTTAATTATAATTTTTTTTTTTAATTTATTAAAATAACTTTGGCTTTTTTTGGGTCCTCCGGCTGTGGTTACTATAATTGGCGCAGTCGGTAGGATACTAGTTTTGATAGGGTTTTCTCGCATCGAAATCCCGCGTCGTAAAAAAATCGCTACCGTCGCGAGCGATCGCGCGTCTTCGAGTATCCTGAAAAAGAACCTGGAGCCCGGCTGGAGGATAAATCAAGAAATCGATCCCAGAGGAACCAGAATGCAGTTTATGTAAGTAAACTGAAATCGTTTTTGTGTTGCATCCCTTTTTACTTATAATTTACCTTTTGTTTTACCGCCAAGATTTTTCATCCTAGGAAATCCACCCCTAGAGGGCCTGCATATAATAGGGTAGCCCGTAGACTCAATTTAGATACAAATAGGAATATAAGTGTAGATTTAAATACATTTTTGAGTGATTCTGAGGAACCACGTCGCCCAGGATCCGCAATAATGACTGACGTTGACGTAATTTTTAACGCCTTACGCCTAGTACCCGAATTCGACGGTAACTCGCACATTCTGCCTCGCTTTATAAATTTGTGTGATCAGATCGTAGAGGAATATATAAATCAAAACGAAGGATACTCGTGAATGGTATCTTAAATAAGATTACTGGACCCGCCGCACGAATAATTAATTCAAACGGTATATCTGAAGATTGGAGTAGCATTAAAACAGCTTTGATTAATAATTTTTCTGACCAGAGAGATGAGACCTCCCTTTATAATGATCTCATGATAGCTACACAGGGGAATAGTTCGCCCCAAGAATTTTACGACCGATATGTAAACCTGTTCAGCACTATCATGACATATGTCACCCTACACGAAACTGTCGATACGACTATTAAAGCTAAGCGCGACCTTTATACATGGTAGAGCCATTATAAAGTATTTCTGGTATTTCTTTACGTGGTAGAGCCATGCTGCAGCTATATTAATAGTATAGTTGTAGCACGAATGGGTCGGCTCGACCGGGGAAGGACCACGCTCTCACAGAATACCAACGTAAAATAGCAGCTTAATGCTGCTGTGTTTCGTATGGTGAGTGTAGAACCGGAGACCCTTTTACTGGAAAGAGGCATTCTATCTTAGTCCTCACGGCTGACAACGCATCTGCATTTAAATTCGCTAACGAAGATAAATGTAGATGTCTATGGGCAACAGCAACCACTTACCATCAGGTGGACTGTGTGATCGTTTGTCACCCTTATTCTATAAAAAAAAAAAAGCTCACGATGTAGGCATTTGTTCGCGGATTAAAAGAGCCTCTCGGCTCTCGCATACGATGCATGCGTCCTGATAGTGTTGAAAAGGCCCTTGAGTTTGTGCAAGAAGAGTTAAATGTGATGTATCTTCAGAATCGTCGTGAATCTGCCGCAGATAAGAAATCGCAGGCACCACAGGTACCTAAACCTTTGCCCACGGGCCCGGTGCCCATGACCGCGTATAAACCATTCATTTTCCCCGCAAACAATGCCTATATGTCTCATTTTAAATTCTCTCAACAACAATGGCGGCCTAATAATTTTAATAATGCTCCCGTACCATATAGGCCCGTAGGTATGCCGACACGCACACAGCAGATATTCCGCGCGCAACCACCTAACTATAATCCACAACAGGATAGGTTCCAATTCCCAGCTAGAAACGATTCTTATAATTCGGGCCCTAAGCCTATGAGTGGTGTAAGCCACTACGTTACAAAGGAAAGGCCTACGGGTGGTCAAATGTCCGGTCACGATTGGCGAAAGTTCGGAAATCCGCCACCATCTAACTATTTTAAGACTAGGGAGATGAGCATGAACGAATTTGTGAATTATGGAGATGATTATTGCTATTACTAGCCCGAATAAGCGTATAATGAACCCAATGATTTTTATTATGTGGCTAACCCAGAGTACTACGACCCTGAACCGACAAATTACGATTTATCTCAAGAGAGCCCATCAGGACCCTACGTAGATCCCGAAATGTCTGGTACGAGCTCAACAGGGGAACAGGATTATCCCAAGCAGGGGAAATCCGCAAAGCCAAAATAGAATTGAATTTGCAGTCACAAAGACAGCTCCCGTACATACAAATTTCAAATCCACCTTTAAAATTTTTGATCGATACGTGTGCTAATCTGTCGTTTATTTGCCCGGAAGCTGTAAGTAAATTTTTTCTTGAAATTCCGTTAAACTTCGGACCCTTTTGAGGTGACAAACGTACACGCTACCACGCGTAATGACTATTCTATAACTTTGCCCTGTTTCGGTGAATTCCAAGAATCAGAAAATATTAAATTATTTATAAATTTCATGACATTTTCGACGGCCTTATTGGTTTAGATTCATTAGAAAATTGAGAAGCTAAAATTGATCTTAAAGGCAAGAAGTTATTACTCGTAATTCTGTCACTCCAATTCATATGTATAATTCACGGAACATTAACTTTTACGAAGACGTGATCCCTGCAAAAACAACGAAACTAGTTATATTAATTTATAAAATTAATTTATAAACTAGTTATATTATCTCTAATTGCGTAATAAATAAATGTTTATCCACGGTCAAAAATAATCGCGGTTTTCTTGAAATTACAAATCCAACCTCGCACGACTTGATATTTTCTATGGACCGTGCCGTTCATGTGGAGGCTTATAGTATCCAATGCACGGGCATTGAGCAAATGACGTCACGCGAACGCGAAGTACTGTCACGCTTGTGCACAGACCATCTTAATACCGAAGAGCGCATTAACTTAGAGAATCTGTGTCGAAAATATGCAGAATATATTTTATATTGACGGAGCTTTGACATTCACAAACAAGATTAAACATAAGATTAGGACAACTGATGAGATGCCGGTTTTCACAAAAAGTTATCGCTATCTTTACATACACCGCGATGAGGTCAGGGATCAGATAGGAAAAATTCTAAGTCAAGGTATAATTAGACCATCGGAATCTGCCTGGAGCTCTCCTATTTGGATAGTGCCAAAAAAATCTCATGCCTCAGGAAAGACCAAGTGGCGTTTAGTCGTAGACTTTCGAAAATTAAACGAAAAAACTATTGACGACAAATGTCCGATCCCCAACATTAATGACGTTTTGGATAAGCTAGGTAATTGCCAGTACTTCTCGACCCCTGATCTGGCCAGTGGTTTCTACCAGGTCGAGATGAACTCAGAAGATATACCCAAAACGGCATTTAATGTAGAAAATGGACATTACGAATTTTTGCGTATGCCCATGGGCCTGAAGGGTTCACCATCTACTTTCCAGCGGGTGATAGACAATGTCTTGAAGGGTCTCCAAAACGTTATTTGTCTGGTCTACCTCGATGACATTGTAGTTTTCAGTACTTCACTTCAAGAGCATATGGTCAACCTTGAAAAGGTATTTTCCAGACTTAGGGAATCAAATTTCAAAATCCAAATAGACAAGTCTGAATTTCTCAAACTAGAGACCGCCTTATTGGGGCATATCATTACCAAAGATGGCATCAAGCCGAACCCTGACAAGCAAGCTTACTCTTGAATCCAATAACAATTTCGATCCAATGTCAATTTCAATCCAATGTAATTACAATCTTGACAAATTACCATACTCTCGAAAACAATTTTGTTAACATTGGATTGAAATCAGATTGCTTATATGGCCAAAATTTTGTCGTAACACATGAAGTTAGCTGCGTTACTCTTAGCAACAGGCATGTTTTATTTATCGTTAAACCGGTGAAGCCATAATAAACCCTTTGTATCTTTCATAAATGAGCATTTAAGTTGTAAAAACATTTAAGAAATGGTATAATTCGTCAAACATAACATCTTTTCACACATTTCTTATAAAAAAACGCTATATTTGCGAGCTTTAAAAATTATGTGGCTGTATAGAGCGTGCCTTTGCCTCGTTCCTTTTGTTATGTCAGAAAAAAATTGTTATCACGAAACAAAGTAAACAAAGATCAACTTTTGATTTTGTTTAAAGCTTAAAGGTGAAGTGCTTTTTAAGTATGTGTGAATTACTAAAAGACCTTTCAATTTGGGTATAACTATAAGCAGTATGAAATAATTTATAATTGCCGCAATAATATTGGCAATAAAGTTGGCTTGTCGTCCAACTTTCAAGCACAGTTATTAGAATCTTAATCTTATGAAACAGAGAGTGAGCATCCATCTCTAAGCTCATTAAGGAAAAAAAAAATAATAATGGTCAAGGTTGGGCTAAAGTAAATTATAATGTTTTTTAGAATAGTATAAGTAATGTTTTTTTTAAATTGGGCACAGAAAAAAATGTGCCTTAAATAAATTGTGTGTTTAGCATAGCAATTTACAGCAGCATAGGCCTCTGACAACGTGACACCCATTTTGTCAACATTAGACAAGGGATTGATAGCAGGCACAGGTGGTCAAGTGTTACTTTTAGAGACTCAACTTACAATTGACCTTTCTCACCACTCAGTTATAACAAATAACAATGTTATAATTCATTAACTTCTCTCAGAATAACTGTATTTTTCCTCAGCTTTATAGATGGATTATTTTAATATTGTTTTATTTATTTTAGGAACATCAAATGTAAAGGACACTTCTAAGGAACTTGCAATATGTATGCCTTGCACTCAAGTGGTACAAAAAGGTAACCCACCGTTTTTTAATTGCAATAATTTACATAAATTAACGTCATATATGTCATTTCGTAGTGTGGAGAATATAGATGTTTTAATAAATCATAAACATCCTACAACAAGCCATTTATTGTGATGGTTTAAAACTTCCAATTCAAATATTCCATCTTAATTTTGTCATTAAGTTATAATATATTATTTCAGTTTTAAAATATTTGTTATTTTAATTTCAGAATCACAACAATTCCATATCACATTTCCCAACAACAACACTGTACCAACAAGAAATGATCAAGATATGGAACATCTGAAAAAAAGTAAGCAAATGCAATGTACCAAATAGCCAGGACAATTGAAGGTTATCAGCAGTTATTAATAGTTCTGTTTGATTTTTCAAAACAGAATACAACAACAATAGCATTACTGTAATTTGAAATAAAAAAGACTAAATTTTATCTATGTTTTCATGTTATTTTAAATTAATTTGTTTTCTTTTAATATCTAATGTAAAAGAAACTGATTTTTGTTCATTTTAAATATAGTTTTATAACTGTTATTTAAATATTAATTATATTTTATTAATTTATTTAAGAATAGATACTAATGATGATAGGTTGTTAAAATATTTTTGTATTAAATAAATGGTTAAACTTTGTATCATTATTTTATTTATAAATCCTTATTAAAATTACTTTACCTACATATATAATTTTATTTTCAATTGTTATAAAATCATACATTTAAAGTAACTTAACATTATATTCATATTTCCTGCTACATGTGAAATACGCCAATTAACCTTTTAGAAATGAGAATAGAGCTCTGCCCAACAGTGGGACATATATAAAAGATGTAAATGAACTTTATTTAGACTAACATTGATTAACAGTACTTCATTCGTAATATATCTTCTCTTCGGAGATTTATTTAGGTTTTTATTCATGCACTATTTTCTTACTAAAGTTCTTAATAATAAAATAATTAGTCCCTAATCTCATCATGACTCATAGAAAAAACTAAGTCCTTAAAACGCATTACTCGAAGCTCATTTCGTCTTTATTTTAATTGTAATGCACGATTACGGCGTAGAATATTAAACGCAAGGTCTAAACGTGCCATTATTTTATCGCAAAGAATAAGATAATTGCAGAAAACAAACGATTAATATGAACACAATTCCTAAAACGTTACTGTTTTGTTATTGCCTAAATTCCAATCCCAACGCAATACAAACACAATACGCAGCTGTCAACTAACTGTCAAAACTGCGTCAAGAGTGCCGATTTTGCTTACAATCGGATTGGACAATTTCAATTCCAATCTCAAGTAGTTCACACAATCGCCACACAATATTAAACTAATTTAGCGCTAGAGTCGCTTTCAAGAGTACGAAACGTTAAAATTTCAATCCCGATCGATCGGAATTGTTTTCAAGAGTAAGCTTGCTGATTGGGGCTATCGAGAACTATCCAATGCCCAGAACCCCCAAAGAAATCAAGCAATTTCTAGGCCTAGTAGGGTATTATAGAAAATTTATCCCAAACCTCGCGCGCATCATTAAGCCATTTACACAATGCCTAAAGAAAGGGAAAAAAGTCGTTATTAACTCAGAATATACAGATTGCTTTGAAAAATGTAAAAAACTTTTAACTAATGATCCGATTTTGCAATACCCAGATTTTAATAAGGAGTTCATCTTAACTACCGACGCTTCTAACGTAGCTTTAGGCGCTATATTATCACAAGGCCCCGAAGGTGCTGATAAACCGATTTGTTACGCTTCTCGTACGTTAAACGATAGCGAGTTAAATTATAGCACAATAGAGAAGGAGCTCCTCGCGATCGTTTGGGCAACAAAGTATTTCCGGCCCTACCTTTTTGGCCGCAAGTTTAAAATCATTACCGATCATAAGCCACTTCAGTGGGTTATGCAAATAAAGAACCTAACGCGCGTGTAACAGATAGAAACTCAAGTTATCTGATTATGATTTCACCGTAAAGTATAAAAGTGGCAAATCGAACACTAACGCTCATGCCCTTTCGCGCGTCGAGATACATAATGAGGAAACGGATTCAATGATTGCTCTCGCGTCAGAACGACCGCCTTTTTCGGAAAATTCATCCACAGCATCTGCACATACCAGTAGGGAAAATCCTATTCTTGAAGTTCTTATTGTAGATCAGCCGCTTAATAAATTCCCTAGGCAGATTGTTATTTCTGTCGTTGGTGACATAAAAAAAGCCCCACGACTTCCAAGCCGTTTGACACTCATAGCAGGTTAGTTGTGCAAGTATCTAATTCAGATCTTGAGAACGATGTTGTAAATCTTATAAAGGAATACGTAAACCCTAAAGTTAAGACAGCCTTACTTATTAATCCGCCGCTAGCAATGTACGACATTATCCCAATCATACAAGAGAAGTTTAAAAATTCGGCCATGAATTTAGTGCTAGCGAAAACTGAGGTTGAAAATGTAAAGGACTATTTAAGGCAGCAGGAGATTATTAAAAAATATCACGACGGTAAAACTAACCATCGTGGTAAAATGAGTGTCATCTTGCCTTGTCTCGCCGTTATTACTGGCCAAAGATGCGAGATCAAATTACCAAATTCATCAATGATTGTACAATCTGTGGCCAAGCCAAGTACGATCGTAATCCCATCAAACCGCAATTTAACATCGTTCCTCCTGCTACTAAACCATTCGAAATTGTGCACATAGATTTGCTTTCTATACAAAATGAGAAATATTTAACTATCGTAGATGCGTTTTCTAAATACGCGCAGGCATACCATGTACGCGATGCCACAGCAATCATCATCGTTCAAGCACTGTTAAATTTTTGCACCCATCATGGTTTAACTTTGACAATAGTATCAGACAGTGGCACAGAATTCACCAACCAGATATTCAATGATTTTACTAATTTACACCAGATTAACCATCATAGAATATTACCCCACTCCCCAAACGATAACGGCATAGTAGAAAGGTTCCATGTGACGATTTTGTAACATCTCAGAATCTTAAAATTACACAATAAAAATGAGAATGCTATAAACTTTATGCCGTACGCAATTTTAGCTTACAACAGCTCCGTACACAGCTTTACCAAATGCAGACCTTTCGATATTATAACGGGGCATTTCGATCCGCGAGACCCCTTTGACGTAGACATGACGAAACATCTAACGCAGCAATACGTACAGAATCATAGGGATCAAATGAAATTAGTTTATGAAACATTAGGGGAATTTAGCCTTGCCGACCGTACTAACATTATAAATAACCATAATAAAGATCGCGACCCCGAAATTGAATATTAGCCACAGCAGCGTATTTTTGTAAAGAATCCTCTTGCGAGTCGTCAAAAGTTGGCCCCTAGGTATAGTCGGGACACAGTTTTAGCAGACTTACCTATACATATATATATATATATATATATATATATATATATATACCTCACGAAAACGTGGGCCTGTTGCCTAAAATCGTCTTAAAAGAATACCCAAAAGTGCCCAATTGTTACTGAATGCTACTGGTCCTGACTGCTCCTTCGATAGCGTCCCACGGGATGAATCAGGAGATAACGATTGAGAGCCTCGACGATGGGCCAGGACTTCTACCTTTTCGGCTTGGCGATACAAGGCTCATTACACACTATCATACCTTTATACAATTCGTAGAATTAGATGATGTTAATAATAAAATCTCACAGTTGCAGAATCAAATAATATATTTTAGACAAACTCTAAGAAACGATACATACATGCTTTACGAGGTCCAAATAGAATATCTGTCCATTAAACTTAATAAGGTCTTAAGCCAATTAGAAACTTTAAAACCCCATCGTATAAAGAGAGGTCTCATAGACGGACTCGGCTCAGTAATTAAGAGCGTTACTGGTAACCTAGATAATTCAGATGCCGTAAAGTATGACAATGCAATTAAAATCCTTTAGCAAAATAGTAACGTAATTTCTCATGAATTTAAGAACCACGTAAGTCTTAGTAAAGAGTGGATGTTCCAGTATTCTAATGTGTTAGAAAAGTTAGTTGAAATTCAGTTAAAGATAAATGAAACATTACAGTTAATTTTAGATAGCAATAGTTATAGAGATTCTAGCCTAATAAAATATGCTAAATTTGCTCAGCGTCTTGCTATTATAACTGAAAATATCGACGAAATATTTAGCGAACTAAGAATTGAAAATATATTAGCTTTTATTCACGCTTCAACTTTACATCATTCCATGATTAGTATAGATATTTCAAACCATATGATCCAACGCTTAATTACCATCTATGGTAAGGAGCATGTGTTGCAATTAGATCTTAGGGAATATTATGACATAATTAAACCGGGATACTATTACTCCGATAATAGGATAGTTATAATTTTTATTATACCTCTATTTACTAAGGATAGTTACGATCTCTTTAAATTATCCATGGCCCCCAATAAGTTCAAGCAGGCCCTCGTCCCTCCTTATCCCTTAATAGCAACCAACAGAAAAGGCTATGTGTATATAGAGGCTGAATGCCCGAAGTATAAAGACTGGTACCTCTGTGGAGAGACAATGGACCATCAGCTACGACAAGTTCCAGACTGTATCCAGAATCTTTTAATAAATCAAGCCATCGATAAGACCTGCGACATTGCTACAATAGTCCTATCAAGATCAGCAATGGAAAAACTTGACGAGAAACGTTACATCCTGTCTTTCCACAACGCCACAAGGATACACTACATATGTGCCAAAGAAAATTACAATATTCTCAACGGCACCTACTTAGCAACTGTTCCTGTGAGCTGCTCCTTGGACACACACGACTTTACAATCACCAATACCAATGATGTAGTCGAAGGACAGCCGCTAAAGATAATGAAGCTGACAACTGAAACTGAAGAACCGCTCGAAGAAAAATCTCAGATTCATCTTAACTCCATTGACTTAAGAAGACTGCATGACGCTACGCACAGGGTAATATCGCAGCCTACTTTGGAAATAAAGCAAGCATCGCCGGACTACACAATATATCACACGACAATCCCGCTTTACATTATTCTATTAAGCGCACTCGCACTCACCATACTGCTACTCATAAGACGACACGGAATGCTTCAATGCAGTTCTGAAAGGTTACCTCCCAAAGATAAGATCTATGCAGTACCCGAGACGTCTGAAAAGGCTAAGCAGCATCCATCCATTTTCTCAGATAAATCTTCAAAAATAAGTGATTCAAGCTCTTCCTAATAATTTGCAATATGCGATGACCTCGATACAGCCCCTGCTGACGCTGCCCACATGTGTCGCAACCCGGACACAACGTGATCACCGCTGCTAACTCGGCACCCCGATTGATGTCAATGCGCGTTTACCGAATTGCAACATTTTTATTGTATAGAATCAAATCGATCATTCTGTATCTAGCATCGATCAGACTTAGACTTAAGTTTAATTGTAAAATTAATTTTTATTAAATTTATTATAATAATTTTGGTTTTTTTGGGGTCCTCCGGCTGTGGTTACTATAATTTACCTAATTTATATATATATATACACCTCGTAACATTACAATTCAACAACAATAATTGAAATGGCTTATAACATTTTAGGGTGGAGTCTTTGTGCCATTCCTTCAAGTAAGCGGGCGAGCGTTCGTACTGTTCGCAATGATCGAAGCCGAACCACGCATACAGACGAAACCGGTTGTCTTCTATCTTTTTTTAATATGGAGTCTCATTGAAATCGTCAGGTAATGTTGACAAGAGATTGTTACTTTACAAAAGTAAATACTATCTTCCTGGCCAAACTTATTTAATTTGAGAGAAAAAATCTACCTATTTTATAGTCTGTTCGCTTAGATACGGTCGCCTTTGTGTCGCGCCGTCGTGGCACGCGCCGCATCTTGTCAAAGGCGCCGCGCCGCAAGCAAATTTGGCATTTTAAAACGAAGCGCTGTAGTGAAAGGTTCTTTGTTACCTAACTTGTGTTTATTATTTATATTCGTATTTTATTACAATAACCATAAGAATAAAATAGTATTCTATTTTATTCTTAGAAGATAAACATTTATTTAACAAACACAGTAAAAAATAATAAAATAAAAGCAAAATAATAAGTGCGCCTCCGAGTGTACCGACACTTTCTTAGTGAACAGACTATACCTATTATAAACCAGTGCTTTACTAAGTGCCAGTTCCAGCTGATAAATCTTAGCTTGAAGTCACGCACATTGCAATCAGATGGAAAGACACGCTGGCAAATTATTCCACTCCTTTGCTGTACGCATTACAAACTTCTGGTTGTCCGATAGTGGCAGGGAGAGGGAACAATTAAGTCATGTAAATTCTGCGCACTCCCCAAAATGCATCCCGTAGAATACTAATAGGTGGGCTACTTTGCGCCTTCTGACACTTGCCTCAATCGTCTACAACAGCACTCTGGACGAGATATCATAGATTTCAGTGTTGTCACTTGAAAATATTAAAATATTGTTCAGAAATTACATTAAATTGGGCTAATTGAAAAAAAAAATTGATACTATGACGAAGTGACCTGATACATTTAATACTCATTTTGAAATGCGCTTGCTAATTTTATATGCAGTGAAAAGTATGCCTCCTGATCTGTTTGATAATATTGAAAAAACAAATTTTCAGGTACCCTTTCTACATATCCCAAATATACAAAAAGGAGATCTACATATTAACATGGCTGCGGTACACAATGTGGATACCTTTGTATCCCCTAGGTATCTTATGTGAATCTATAGTCATCTTACGGAACGTCCCATACTTCGAGGAGACGCAGAGGTTCACCGTATCATTGCCAAATGAATGGAACTTCGCTTTCCATTTCCCCTCATTCCTGAGGATATATTTATTGGTCCTTACATTCCCAGGCATGTTCTTCGTTATGAGCCACATGCATAAACTGAGGACTGTGAAACTGAAGCCAAAAGTTATCATTAAGAAGTCCAAGTAGACCTATAGGATAAATGATGGGTCACAAAGTTCTGGAAATACTTGGTAAATAATCCGATGTATTTAGTCCTTTTAAATGGTGGCAGGGTTAAGTAAGTTTACAGTGATTTGCAAAATTTTTGACAGTGTATGATCTTTTTGTGCAAATTATAAATTAAAAAATATTACCGTTAAGTTACTTTTCAAATGACTATGATACAATTACTATAGAGAAATTGACTTTTATTTAAAAACAAAGAGCGTAGTATTTTGGTTTACGGGTTAAAATTTCTTTTATTACCATAAATAAAATTTTAATGGAGTTTGATGATATATTAGTTTGATTTTTTTATAATAAAATTTAGACTTTCTAATGTCATTGCTGGCTTGGATACTGACATCCTTGTATATTCCACGTACCCGCGAGTACTGGCTACATAATATTATAAATAGTAACGACTGCGCCAGTTTAATAAAAAAAAAAAAAGGAAAATTCGAAACAAAATATTTAACTATATTTCAAGAAATAATTTTTTCCTACAAAATCCCCCAAGTGTGGCAAAAATATGTATGTTTCCCATACCTGGAGACAAAGATGGAATGTCTCTGCCAATAACCATGATCTCCAGTTCTTACTGCATTTATAGTTTATACATTGTAGAAATTAGCCTAAAAGCAATCTTGTCATTTCCAGAGGGAAAATTTATATTTAACCTACTAATAAATATTTTACTTTTAGTCGATTTTTTTTTAAATATTTGGAATAATGTTCTATGACGAAACCTCAGACCAACAAAGATGGACCGAACATTACGTAGGTAACCATGCTCAATCCATTTGCAACCAATATAGTTTTAGGTGCTTAGCATGGTTTGTGCGTCACTTAAATATACTTTTTTTTTATTAAACTGAAGTGACAAACGAATCGTCGAACGAAATAATCTGATAGTAAATTGTTACTGCAGCCCGTGGGCACCTGCAGCTAACTTAGAACAAAGAAGAAGGCTACAGATACGTTTACACCTCTGAGAATTAAAATTACATTATAATTATTATTATACTGGCTCTCTATACCGAAACAGTGCAAAGTGCAGACACTTTGTTGCACTTTGTAATATTATAACATCTATCTTTCTTTGTTAGTCCAAAGATTTAACAAAAGTCAGTACTCAGTAGCACTCAGTGCGAATGTATGAAAAATACAAGTAAGGTTTTCCAGCTATTAGCAGTTTCTGTGATGCTGATTTTTGTACAACAAAATATTTCTTATTGTTTTATTATCACCATCATACCCTTTAAAGACCGTCACAAGTCTACCAACACTGAACATAGACCTCCCTTATGGAATGCCACAATACCATCTGCATCCATGGACTTCCTGCATAGTCGTCTCTCAATCTAATGGGGGGCCACCCTAAACTTCACTTAGCGATACGAGGCTGCCACTCGAGAACCTTTCTTTCGCATTGGTTGTCGGTTCTTCGAGCTATATTGATACTTCAGCTTACATACCCGTTGGCCTATGTCGGTTACTTTGGATCCTTATGAAGTCTATCATGCAGAGAAACAGCATAACTCTCCATAGCCTGATAGATTTTATTGTTCATAGTAAAATATCTGTGTGTAATATATTATTATAACTTATATAAGTTATAATAATATATATATAATATTATTATAACTTATAATAATGTAATTATATTATTTATGCTATAAATTGTAATCATCATGAGCAAAGATTTAGATTTTTTCATGTATCCACTGAAAAAAAATTTAAGGTGCTAGTTTTAATTCCTAAATTTGTATTTGTTTACTTAAGTGGTGATTATACTTTGTTTTTTTTTTCTTTTGCAACAAACATAGTTTTTTTTTCATTCACAATCAACTACATCCTATACTATCCTCTACCTTATCGGTTCGTAAACAGTTACACTGCTAGATATGCGTCTCTCCCATAATCGCCTCGTTTGTCTGGTAGATTTGCGTTCGTAGTATTATTCGTATTTAACGCCCTTTGACGCTCCTACCAGTATCGCTGGGGTGGTATCTTATATGAGGTTTTACTTCTATCTGTACCATCCACAAATCATTGGGACTTTAACCTTATGAGAATTACTTCGGAATGGGCGTAAGCATTATTTTGCGCCGTCACCACACAAAATCCACATATACTAAAAATATCTTAGAGGACGTTAGTATTTGGACGTTAGACTGCTAACGTTTAGCAGTTAGGCGGCTCCGTGGTGCAGTAGCTTAGCAATGAGTTGCAGCGCTGAGGGCCGCGGGTTCGGATGCTACACGGAACAAGTATTTGTATGGCCTCCAAATAATTGTTCCGGGTCTGGATGTTTGTCCTTGTGCAATTTATGTATGGATACTGCCCCCACGATACGGGAGAAAATCCTAGAGTAGACGTAACGACAAAAAATCATGAGGACTACTACAATGTGGTGGATGATTCTCAATTAATATTTCAAAAATTGTAGACTTTGTGACTGTCATTTCGATTAATACGTGGAAACCGGCCTCACACATTTAAAAAATAATCTAGAACAGTTAGTGGTATGCATACCCCCAGGGTTGCCTGAAGAGGTACGCACTTAACTAAGATATGGATTATTTTATATAATAAGGGTGACAAACGAACATACAGTCTACCTCAAAGTAAGTGAGTGCTGTGGCCCATAAAATGCAAATGCGTTGTCACCCCTGAGGTAAGATGGAATGCCTCGTTACAAGTAAAAGGGATCTCTGGTTCTCTACACTTACCAAACGATACAACAGCATTTATTTGTTGTTTCACGCTAGTATTCTGTGAGATCGGGGACCATTCCCCCGGTCGAACCCACCCATTCGTGCTGTAACCATAATATAGCTGTAGCATTGCCTAAGGTTAAAAACTACGCATAAATTACAAACTGCAGTCAAAATCATTTCGAAAATGACAAGGCGGAAGCTCTCAAAAAGCAACCAGGTTTTACAGTTATGCAAAGACAAACGTGCGAAAGATAACTAACGAAATACCTAAAAAAAAAATATAAAACTGAAGTGACAAACGAACTTACAGTTCACGTGATGGTAAGTGGCTGTTGCAGTCCATCCAATATGGAATGCCTCACAACCTAGAATTATTATACTGGTTCTCTAATACCCTACAGACCTTAACACAACAGTGCATTCGTTTGCCGAACTGCTCATGAGCGTGTTGGCGGACTTGAAATGTCCTCGAAATATTTTATACCTTAGACATGTAAGTTTCCTCACGATGTTTACCTCTGACCTCGGAGCATGTAGTATATCAGCACTTAAAATTGCAATTAATAATTTCATAGGCGCCAGCGGGAAGTGAACACCAATGTTAATGCTATATGCCTACATTTAACATGACAAAATAATTTTTTTTAACAAAGGCCCGCTTATGGTAAAATAAATCTTTGTTTTAATTCCTGTTGTCTCTTTATCTTATAAGAGTAAGTTGGAAAGCTTCACAGACTGTAAGCACACACTATACTTTTTATACAGTAGCACAACTGCTTAGATGCAGAAATAATCAACACCTACTAGGACCCCTAGACAGAAAAGTAATTCCTTGTAAAGTTTTGAAATGAGCAAGCTAAATCTACAACTTCTAGTTCCAATCATATCGTTACGCGAAACGCTTTGCTAACAAACAAAGGCTATAGTGACCGACAAACAACGAAATATCTAGAATATTGGGCAGCAGCATTCCCAGCGCGAAGTATCAGTACTGTGCCCATTAAGTCATAAACTAATACGAATAACGAATGAAAAATATAGGTTAGGTAGCAGCTGGTTTAAAGAGGATTAAGATGGATACCGCTTTTACTCGAATAAGACGAAACAAATTACTGCTAAATACAATTAAATGTTCACTGCGTGAACTTGTTGTCAGAGTACTACTATTTATGTTTCGGCATCTTTGCTGTCCATTGATTCATGGACACTGATATTAACACTATGCCGATGAATAACTTTCATCTGATAAAAAATCCAGCAAAATATGAATTACCATTCTTCCCGAATCTGATTTGTAGTGTTTGACCTAGTATATCTGGTAATCATCTTTATAAAATTGTTTTCTAATATCAGCGCATTGCATTCTTATTGTTTAAAAAATTTCCTTTTAGCACTATAATATCCCTTCTGCAATTGAAACTATTCAGAGTTGACACCGTGTCAACCACCACCACTAGAATATTTCAAAGTTTTACAATAAGAATTTGGCGTTTCAGATCACGAAATAGAGATGAAGGAAACTGTAGGACACTATTAATGTGTACAGGTTTGCCGTGTTTAAGCGACAAACATCAAAATTTTACAAACATTTAGACTGAATAATTTTAATCTTCTTTTTCATCAGCTTGTAAAAGTCCACTGCTGGATATGGGCATTTCCCATTGTAGAAACAATTTGCTTTGTCATGCTTGGCAGAAAGATTGAAAATCACAATATGTGACATTTATATCTTGTATACATATATAAAAGTCGTGTCTGTAATTCTAATATACTCTTACAAGTTCAGGGGACTAAATAAAGGGTACTGAAGCCAAATTAGTGGTTTTTAGAATTTTTGTCTGTCTGTGTATTACCGATTCACGCAAAAACTACTGGACGAACGATTTCCATTAAATTTTATATGTAGGTAGTTAGTAACCCGGGGCAACTTATAGGCTACTTTTTATCCGATTATGGAACTTAAAAAAGAAGGTTAAGTATTTTTCTTCCTTGAGATGTTAATCTTCTATTATATATGATTATGTTAGTTAATAGGCGAGATAACGGGTGTTTTTTCAAATAAATATCATATTTGTAAATAAAGTTTAAAATTAGTTTTAAGCTTGCATAACAATTTGAAACACCGCTGACGATATACGTTTTAATTATCAAAACAGCGCTATCTATCATCAAATGAAAAAGCCTATATTTTGCCTTTAGTAACTAATAAATTAAATAATATAAATAACTTACATTTTTATGTTAAAATAATTAAATTTATAAAAAAAAATTAAAAATCCTAATGTTTAATTTAATCGTTATTTCATTTTAAAAGTGTAATAATTAAAATTTAAAAAATAATAGATAATAGTAACATCTATCAAATGTGTGAAAATTGATATTTTTTTGAACTAAAAAACATCAATTTTCATACGTTTGATACTATATCTGCATGTAAATTAATTAAAACTGGTCTGCCTGCAATTATTGCAACATTAAATCATTATTTCGTGAAATGGTGTCATTTCATGATATTTATCACATGATATAGCTTAGCCAAATCAATGAATAGAGATCGTTTAACGATATTAATAACTAAACACAACATTGCTATTTCATGATAATATGGTCATATCGTCAAATAGTTTATCACCGCTAGCGGCGCTGATAGCGTGTTTTTTAACAGAATCAACATCACTTTATGCCTTTTTTATATAATAAATAAATGTTCGCGGCTTTGGGGTGGCTCTTGAGCCAGTCGCACCCCAACCTTCTATAGCAGATATTACAAAATAGTATAGTTTTGACTTTCATAGTATTAATGTAATATAGCGCCCTCTACTTTCTGCTAAATAAACGAATGATAACTAACTGATAAAATTAAATTTTAGAATGCTACTGAATACTTATTCGTGCAGCATCAAAAATTGTCACACTTAAAAATATCTAGACCGGTGACTATATCGGGATGACAATTACCACGTTTGGCAAAATGGCTAACAACACTGTTATACACAACACGTGTGTTTTGTGTACACAGTATCCAGTACTGTGTACACAAAACTGAGATTAAGAGAGAAGCTCTTTAGTTGAATATATTGGGTGTCTGTCGGCATAGGTTTCAATTTACTAAATTCATATGATGTTATCACGTTATCTGATGTAAATCATTGAAAATTAAGTGCACTGTGAGATTTAATCTCTATTTGATGGAATAGTTTTTTTTTTATAGGATAAGGGTGACAAACGAGCACACAGTCCACCTGATGGTAAGTGGTTGCTGTGGCCCATAGACATCTACATCTATCCTCGATTACGGATCAAAATACAGATGCGTTGTCACCCGTGAGGACTGAGATGGAATGCCTCCTTTCCAGTAAAAAGGGTCTCCGGTTCTCTACACTCACCATACGAAACACAGCAGCGTTAAGCTGCTATTTTACGTTGGTATTCTGTGAGAGCGTGGTCCTTCCCTGGTCGAGCCGACCCATTCGTGCTACAACTATACTACTAATATACTACTATATATAGCTGCAGCATAGCTCTACCACGTAAACGTACAACGATGCCACGAACTTTACGTACCACGTAAAGTTCGTGGCATCGTTGGGTTTCTAATTACTAGGTAGATATGGTCAACAATCGTACAAAAGCTTTGTTTCAGTTTTTATGAATTTTATTTAAAAATACGAGAGCCGTGTAGCTCGCCGTGAGATTTCATCACGGCAAGGGAGCAAAACGTGTACGAGTCCTTTGAGGACAAATGAATCTGTTATGGGAAATTTTACCTGATGAAGAATAACTTCGTGAGCCAACCTAAATGTCTGAGTAGTTAAAAAAGTTGTGGAAATGTGAAAACCGTTAATACGGATTGAAGGATTGCGGCATAATTTTTTCTGCTTACAAAACACTATAGGTAATGAGGAGCCCTGTGCAAAGTAGTGAGACGTATGTAAGCTGCTACTTTAGCTTATATACTTTTAATAAGACAATTATAGTTCGGCCGTTCAGAGAATGCGTTCCTGACACCTATCAGTTAGTCACGACTAGTGATGGGCACAACATAACACTGAGTTATTTTTAAGATTATTTTCGTTTTAAATTGGCGGAATCATTTAAAATTTATATTTTAGTAATTTAAGTGGAAACCAAAAAAAGGTAATATTAATATAATAAAATTGTTTTATTTATTCTTTGTTACAAAGTTACAATCTGTATTTCTATGCAATAAAGTACATTGAATTGAATGTGCGTACAGAATATTAATCAGACTCCGATTCGCTTGAGGAGGTGGTGTCTTCATCATCATCTTCGCCTACATGTATAATTATATTATTATCAATAACAGAATCAATCCTGATATCTCGGTCAAAATGTTCCACAATCAGGTTTTTAGTCTTCTCAACAACCTTTGCCCAGTCATCTCTTGTGACTTCCCCGCAGGCTTCTTTTAATAGGGTCATCATCTTTTTCGTGCTGAATGGCGGGGAAGTATTGTGGCGGGCGGCGTAACCTTTTATTTCTCTCAAAAAACTTATCCGTTTTAAAATTATGTCGTATCGTTCTAATAAAATTTTTCTTTTGTCTGTTTTTTTATACGAAAAACCAATATCTTTTAACATTTTGGTTAAAGCAGTTTTACCCCCGCTAAACAGTCCAGCTTCTCTTAACGATGCCAAAAGCTTCTTCCTGTTGAGATATTCATTTCTGGAATAGTAACCATATATATGATTTCTGATTGCATCGGCGTCAAAGGTGTCAATATCTGTCACGGGTTTAGTTCTACGTTTCTTCTTCGGAGTACGTAAAATATTATCTTCCGTGCCAGTAGAGCCGAACTTTTCTTTATTAATATTTGTTATCGTTCGTTTGCTAACTCCAAGCGCCTGAGAGACGCGTTCTTGTACTGGTTCGACAGGTAACAGGGGTCCGCCATTTTGCCGCTCCCGCTCAAAGTAATCTTGCAGCTTGATGATTAACTCACGGGCTCCACTTTTCAATGTTTGTCCACGTTTAGGCATTATTATGCACCAAAAGTAAAAAGAACGCAATACAAAACACAATCGAAGTCCGATTTAGCGCCGATGTCAGTTTGAAAAGCAGAAACAGTCCATTAAACGAAGGTCTATGCGCACGAAACGACAACAGACGACTGTTTTAGCGTCACAAAATGGCGGCCCATAACGCCATTTGGGGTTACCATTTTCAACCTAAATATAAAAATGCTACTTTCTTTCGCGCGTTCGGTTTGGTCGTAGTTTTATTTTTATATTTAATAAAAGTTATCTTATAGTCCATTATTTTCAAATTCTTAAAAAGAAAAACAAAACGTATTATTTTATAAAGTATAACTGTATAAGAACAAATTACGATACTGTTATTGCCTGTTATTGTCAGCACAGCACTACAAATATAAAGCGCTGACATAACCTTGTAATAGCGCAGTAAAGATTTAGAAAAATATTGTTTACCAAGTTATTTGACACTCAGTTTGGCACAAAATTATAACATTCATTGATTATTGATATAATAATGTTGTTTTAATGCTCATCAATTGTTAAAACGGTAAACAACCAGCAAAAATATTTTTATCGTAACTGCAACGCCATTACAAAGTTACGTCGTCACTTCAATCGCGACGTGTCAGGAACGCATTCTCTGAACGGCCGAACTATAGTTTCAGTCATTAAAGATTTTTGTATTTTTGAGTTTTCATAATATCAGACAAATCAAGATTTTTGTGACAGTCCTGGTTTCATAGCTCACATGAGATATGTAAATGAACAGGCTGTTGCGAAAAAATACTTTAAATATCAAAGATAGCAGATTTTACTTAAACAAAGGTTTAATTTATTTTACTTGTCAAAGGCGGTAATCAAACTGATCCAAACGTAAATTTCATAGTACATAAGCATTATTTTACATATATGTTAATTGCAATTTGAAGTTTCGATTTACCACGTTCTCGGCGGTGAAAGAAAACCTGCATATCTGAGAAGTTCCCCAGCACGCGTTGGCACTTTTTTTGGCCAAAAGCTCTGTGGCCTGTGCCCAGTAGTGACATGTATGTAGGCTGCGTATGTCTCTATTCTCTGTACGGTAGGCTGCTATTTTTTTAGTTTTAATGGGGCAATTATGTAGGGATGCTCGATGTTGCAGAAACATCGATGATGACATCGATTTTGGCATCGATAGCTCAACATCGATGTTCGATGTTTTAGCCTACTCAAAACATCGATATTGACCATTATCGATGTTTTTTTGTACATGTGTAGATACTTACATATTGTTTCAAAATTATGTGGGTATGCACAGCAAGGGAAAAAGTAACAATTAACTTGAATATCAATTTGCGTAGAATAGTTATTATGCGACAACAGACAACGACACTACAAAATAAAGCGAAAGCAGAGACCACTGTCACATTATAGGTGACACTTGACAATTAAGTTTGACACACCATAATGATATTTTTTTAGGTTAGCGATGCGAATAATTCAGAATCAGGAATTCTGAATTATTCAAAATTTTAAATCTTCAGAGGAGATGCAAGATTTAGTTGATATTGATTTCGCGGGTTCGCAAGTTCCCTATAATCGATTATGATTAAAACATCGATGTTTTAATTTTTAACATCGATGATCATCGAACATCCCTACAATTATGCTGTTTTTATTTCATTTATATTTTGTTTTCACACTACCGTAAATATTAACGGTAGCAAATATTCGAAATAATAGAACTCATCATCGTTATCATTACAATCTATCAAAAGTCCACTGAACTGAACATAGGCCTCCCCCATAAATTGTCAAATAGGCTGGATATTTGCTAATGCTATAGTTGCCAAGCTTGGCAGGCTGGTTGGCAACCGTAGACTTTATTATTTTGAAACAGTTCAGTCAGGAAGATGATGTTGCCCATCTGTTTGTTTTCCTCTATTGCCTCTTAGGACACACACGCAACGATATGAGGTGGCGGATTCTCTTTCACCGCCCCAAAAAGGCGAACATTTTTCTGCTTCCGATCATGAGTGTATTTCTACCCACGTTCACTGCGAATAGAACTTCATTTGCAATAAAAGTAATCTTAAGGATTTTATCGTGTCTAATTTTTACTATTTTAATTACTGACGTTAAAGAACCCATGTAGACGGGGGGAGGGAGGGGGCTGAGTTGTTTAACGTCCTGATGTCATAGTTTACTAAGACTACAATCAACTTTTAACTAATAATGTTTGGTCCGATCTACACAGGACGAGTTTACAGTATCTTGAAGTCTTGCAGTAGTATACTTGTATTTGTAATATAATGGTTGGGACGATACTGAACATATTGACATACTTCAGACTTCTCAGAGCGTCGGTGCTTCACATCAGCAATATGTTCTTTTACGCAAATTTTTATGGAACTTTCTTCTAATGATGTGTTTTGTACAACCCAGTTAAATAAAAGTTAAAATGTAAAGTGACTTATTAATTTTTTTTTAATTACATGTGTAGTATTCATCATTCTAGAACTGCATTTATGAAATTTTGAAGTCTACCCGAACGTAGAAAAAATATCAGAATCTATTTTATTGTGCCAATCAATATTAAATGGGAACAATGATATGAATCAAATATCGCATATAAGACCATGAAATCATCATTATTTTGTTAAAACTAAATTAACTTCAATTATGAATGTAAAGAGTAAATAATAATAGTAAATTTTGATTCCAAGACAATTTATCTTTCTTATGGATACATTGGAAGACACATCCAAAATAAAAATTTTTAGATGTTTCTAGATATATGATATTAATGCAATTCTGAAAAACTTATTTATTCACCTGTTCCTGTATCATATTATATATATGCCAATTATCAATTATCTAGGTCCAATAGTTTTTGGAAATTCAAAAAAATTCATTGACAAACTAACATAGAGACACAGACACCGAAGTGACTCTAAAAGTGATCGAATTTTGCTAAATTTGGCATGGAATAGCATTTAATGATGTTTCGAAATTGAAGACAACGCGAGCGAAGCCGCGGGTAAAAAGCTAGTTAGGAATATAATTATTTAATATGGCTCAAAAATTTGAAAATAATAGATCATTGGTTATGTAACATAAATTTAATTATTATTTATTCAAAGCAACTACGTAAATTATGTTCACTGCAAACTATCTGTAGCACACTTTCGGCCCGTTATTCAATGCTATGGTAATATAGTTACACCATAAGGCAATTATCTAAAGAGCAAATTTCAAGAAAAAATATTAATTGAATAACAGGCCATATTTTATGTTTAAGAGCGTAGCTTGATGTATGCCCTCTTAAACCACTCAGTAGGAGATGAGTGAGCATAGTATTCATGGAAGATTGGTTCTACAAGTGCATCTGGAGGCACCAGCTTATATATACGCTCACCATAGTAAGTTCCAACCTGAAATTTAAAATGTTTTTTTTTTTTATTACGATTCAAAATAAATATTTCTCATAAAGGTTTTATTCTTTCATTTATTATAAACCCTGCATTAAGGAAGTGATAAGTAAAATATCAAGAATTAAAAAGGAATTTTTCCTATTATATCTCAAAACAGCACTTGCAAGTGCATCCAGTTCAAGGACAAGCTTGTTAATTTACTGATGACTAAAAATTCATCCAAAAATGCTGAACCTGAACTTCATTAACTGGTGTTGGGGAACAGCATAATTAATGTGAGATTGTTGACTGCACTTGACAATATGACTGCCCAGTATGATGTAAAAAAAATGGCTGGTGCATTCTTGGAGATGCCTATGTCCAGCTTGTGTAAGACTTGTAATTTATAAAGATATAAGATAGTTTGGGCTAAAAATTTTATTCTCAATTTTGGTTACAGCATGAAGGCATTTCTTTATAATATATTAGCCACCTGCTTGTAAGTTGAAAACTAACATCATTTAAAAAAATCTCAGTCAACGTGTTAGTCCAACAACTAAAACAACATAATGAGTTAATTACAGAGCTACGCTTCAGATCCATCCCACAGGAACCATGTATTTTTGAGGGATGAAACTATTTTAGCTCAAAAACTATATATTGATTAGTAGGCTCATTGCTGCGTGAAAGAAAGATTAACCAACAAACACACTTTCGCCTTAACAATATTAGTAGGGATAATTTAAAAATTAAGCTGTATACCTCCCAGCCAGGCACATCACGCATCAGTTCAGCCTCCGCGTCGCGGTTTCTTCTAAGTTGTTTCAGATATTCCCTGTCTCTTTCGGCCAGCAACATAGGGTAAATGGCCATTTTTGCAGATCGCATTTCAATTTCATGTTTTTTCACCTTTTTTAATGTTAAGTTATACAAGTAAATAGCCCCAATAGTCATACCAATGTACCCAGCGAAGAGAGTGTAACCTTAAAAATTTGACATTCTTACAAAAAGCTTTATTCTAGAAAATAAAAGTAACTTGTATGTTATGTAGGGAGCTATGTTAATGTTACAGTTTAATTTCTTACCATAAAATTTTAATAACATAACCTATAAAACGGATTACATAATATGATGGAAGACATACAATAAATAAAACTTATAATACTCACCGCTAAAGTATGTTTTAGCGGGCACCCTTTTAAAAGGAATTGGTTTGTAGCCTCCTGGAGGAGGCAAATCTTGTTTCCTAGCTATCTGACAAGCTTCGGCCATTTTCACTTTTTGATAATGACAAATAACATCTGTTTGCTTTGACCGCTTTGACGCCTTCACTTTTTCATTTTTATTTCTATTATTTAATATTTTAAGATTTTTGACTTGGATGCTTGTCTTTTAAACCATATATCATTTCATTCGGGATTTAAAAAATCTTCTTTATAATATACCGATGCGTTACATTGAAAGGTTCGTGGGAGATTTTGACGACAGCTAAACCCAACGGATAGTCAATGATGACTATATTAAGTTCATATGGTGCCTAAACGAACAAAATAACTTGAGGTTTATATCAAAATCGGAGCACTTGTTTCGTCGTTTCCACTAATAGTTCACATGCGCAGACACTTAATACACAAAATTGCATCACTTTAATGTATCACAACTTCAAACTTGTACTTCAAACCATTAAATAATTGATAAAACAGGAGCAACAATCCACCGAAGGTCAAGTTCCCGCCAAAACCCTCTTTATTTTTAAGTCAATTCATTTCACAGATATAAAACGTGTGAGAACATATAACGCAATCGCCGCAATCTGTATAAAAACTAAGCGTGCCACATATTTTCTACCTATTACGATGTCACTAGTGCTATTTAGTGATTCGAAACTACTTGGGAACGTGGTTTGCCTCCTTTTTGCTCGCTTCACCATAAGTTGTGGTCCACAACTAGATAAATCAATTACCTAGTATTACACGTTTTCCTCCCTCAAGATAATATTATCCATCATATATTTATTAATTACAGTCTATCAATAGTTCGCTGCATAACATAGGCTTTATCCATAGATTGCCTCATAGAGAGAATATTTGCCATAGATCCCTCTCTTACCAAGTGGGTTGGTAACCGTAATTTTTTATTATTTTGAGTTGTTGTCAGGAAGTTACTGCCACCTATCTCCTCTTTCATTTCTCTCTATCGCCTTTTACGATACTCACGAGATGGTATGGGGTCTTAGAGCTTCTAAGTATGAAGTAGTGGATTCTTTTACGCCGCCGCTACGTGGCATTATCAAGATCCTGCCTTCACTTCATGATTACGAAAAACTATCATCCAAGCAGATAAAGCTTTTGCGATGGTTTATTTTCCGCTGAGGAAGTGGTAAACCAGTATATAAAATTGGGATTACAAACGGGATCCAACTCGTATTGTACCGTGTAACTGTAAAGACTTAGTATTCAAACTTATTATTAGTTGTTTTAGCGACACGAATATTTGCAATGTAATATAATAATAATTATCAATTGAATTCGAAAACAATTCACTTGTTCGCTCGAATAATATTTAGTCCTATTTTCTTTATATTATTAGACTCCTCTCCGGTTCGCCGGTGGCCCGTGTTGCTCTATGCAAAATATTTACGAAGAAATCGATTTTACCTATAGCAACCAAAGAGTATATAATCACTACGTTTTAATAGCAACCATAGCAACTGATAGCAACTAAAGTATTATTACCGAGTGTCAATTTAATGATTTGCAATTTGTTTGATATTCTACATACAGAAAAATGAATGATGCAGAAAATAGTAAAGAAATACAGGCAGATTTTCCGGACATTAACTTCGAAGAAACCCAAGAGAAAATAAGATCTCTAGAGAAGGTAAAACTTTATCCGAAAGCACCAATAGAACCTTCAGCTTATGGAAAGGGTAAAAATTATAGCCGCCCTTGGATACTTCAAGATGGTCGTAAAATCTTCATGCAGGGCAGTGAAATGCGCGACTGTTTTCAAATACCTAAGAAACCAAACTTCGGCGAAGGTAATGTCTATGTTGAAAAGACGCTTCATCATTAACCACATCCTTCATGTCCCAACAATGCAGATATTTAAGTCAGAGAGCATATAATAACTACACTCGCCTATAGACTATAGACCTATGCCTATGATGAATATTCGTTACTATAATATTATAGTAAAAATGTCTTCGTTTCTCGTTTCTCGTCACTTCACCACACGAACTGCAACAGCCTTATGCTCTCTATTACGCTGCTATTTTGTGCAAACGTTGTCGTTTCCCGCTTGAGCGACTTATTCGTGCTTAGGGGTTGCCACCAAAGCGAAGATTTGTTTTCTTACAATCGTCCGCACTTGAGTGGACGCGACGCATTGTCATTTGTATGAAAACAAGTAACATTATGGTGCTATTTCACGCTGGTATGATCATTCTTCGTTTGAGCTTTGAGCCGACCCACTACGTACGATATTCCGTAAAAGAAAATGTTTTATTAATTGCCGGTTGTAGAGCAATTTAGACTATTATATATGTAGAGGTATTATTCACAGTATGATTTTCGCACGTTTTAACATTATACTGGATTAATGTAATTAGATGGTAGTGATTGATATAGATTTTCTTAAACCTCATAATATTTCATACGTACGTAAAAATATTTGAAATAATTTAATGAGGTTGCTTAAAAGTTGCTTTATTGTAAAAATATTTCCTCTATTTTGTGCAAACATAACACATTCAGTCGAAAAAGTATATATATTGTGATATAAATAAAAAATAATGAAACTAGAAGCTCAATTGTAAGAATATACAATACACTACGTGTGTATTGTATATTCTTACAATTGAGGGTCGATTTTTCAATCCCTAGATACCTAAAGCCTAAACAGTGTTTAGGCTAAACAGACAGATAGCGTTTATTCGACAGATAGATAGCAAATAAATGAATTGCGAATCGACGCTTTATTTGACGAATAACTTGACTACTGGAGGAATAATTACGATAACTGTCCCTTTGATGGCCAGATAACCGTATATTTGATATATAGTTTCATTTTGATGGCAGAAGATGGATAACACTTTTTATATTTATTTATGATATTTATTGATTTCGCATTTATTGTAAAGTAAAACTGTTATTATTATGAATATATTAAATAAAAAAAGAACGGGGAAGAAATCGGAAACATTTTAAGGTCCCTCCTGTACAAAACAACACATTCTGTCTTTGCAGAGAGGATTTAATTTTAATTTTCACTTTTTAAATTCTTCATTAACGGACATTTGTCTTAATTCCACAAGAATTAAAGAGCTCTCTGTTTTTCCCATACTGATTTCGTAGGTATCTTTGTTAATCACTCCATCAATCTCATCTGAGAGTTGAAATATTCATTTAATTGCCAACTGTCGAATTAACGCTATTTGTTTGTTAATCTGAGGATTGAAAAAATGGCCCTAAGGAATAAATGTATCGGTCTCTCCTTAAACGACCAGATAACCAGTTATTTGAAAAATATTTTGATTGCATAACATTTTAATTTTTAAGATATTTCTTGATTTTGCTTTTATTACCACAACACGTAATGAATATTTTTGATAAATTTGATGACCTGGCAATTGAGGAAGAGGTTTTGATACTTAAATAAATTAATAAATCTACCTGGAAAAAATCTCAAATCTGGAGGCCCATATCTATCCGTGGATGTTGTAAGAGCTGACAGAGGGTCAATCCATCTGCAAAGCGTAGCGATTATGCCAAAATTCCTCCTAAGAGGCAATCTATGAGAGAAGCCTATGTTCAGCAGTGGACTTTTAAAAGGCGATTATGAAAAGTCATCCCTACAAGGAGAAAGACCCATTTCCAGCAGTGGACTTACGAGTGTCGGGCACCCGGCACCTCTCCATTTTTTTAAATTCCTATATCAAGTTAAAATGCTTTTTTCTAAGACCGCGAGACCCTTAAGTGACATTGGGTTCATAGGTAGTTGCAAACTTTTTCCTTTGGGTGAATCCGCCTGTGTCCGTCCTTTTTCTGCCATCATATAAAATTTACTGATTTAAAAAAACAGCTCTATTATTTCAGTGGCATTAAATAAGACATACGTAAAAATAACTTTACTATTACCTATACGTCCCATAGCTGTGCACATGGCTCCTATATTTTCTGAGTGTTTTAGAGCAGGGAAGAATTTAACGCGCTGCTCCAATGTCAATCGGTGGACTATGTAATAGGTAAATTATATTTTTGTTGGTTTTATAGGTATACGAAAACGAATGTTGACAAATTTTTTTTGGGAGCAAATGCTAGATGAGGTTATTGAGGAATTAGCTACCTCGCAACCTACAAATGAATTTTGCACCGAATACGATACGCATTATGTGAAAGATCAGTTTGAACCACGCAGCTTAGAAGTGACTGCCGATAAAAATGTAAGCGTAATTTTTCATTTATTTGGGTGGTACGAAAAAAAATCAGATAATTAAATCACTTAATTAATAATAGCATAATTGAATCTAAGAACCTATTGGTATAAATAAAATATCTATTATGTCTATTAGCTGTTGTTGTTACGATTGAACTGAAATCATCTTAAAGAAAAATCCTGATATTTTTTCGCAATTGCCCATATTTCTAAGTCTTAAGGATAATGGCCAAATCTCAAAAGCTACTTACTTTTAAGATGCTAAGTCTCGTGGTGTCACAGTCACTTTGACTTAAAGTGATAGACAGCACGAGATTTAACGGCATCTTAAAATTGAGTAGCGTTTGAGTATTTGGGCATAAGTCACGTTAATTTGATAAGCTAAGTAAGGGAGCGAGTGGCACAAGTATAAAATCGCTTCTCGCAACCCGCACGGAATTCTTTTTATTTGAAAGAATGCCTCACTCTCAGTATACTGGCCCTACATACCATTTAGGTCGCAGTCCTACCTATATTATATTAGTGATTAATAATGATCCTGCAGTGTTCAAGTCCACAAGATATAATATTTATTACTGTGTAGCATAAGGAATTAAAGTCGTAGAAGAAGACACACGACTCATTTAACACCTTCCAATTCTACATCGCGACCCTACTAAGATACAGCCTATACAGCCGCGAACAGCGCCGCCTGCAGCGGCTCGCGCGCGCCCGCTAGCACGGCCACGCAGCAGTCCTGCGATCATAACCTTTGCCGTTTGTGCCCATTACAAGTTTTACATTTCAGTCCCCTCAGATTATTCAATATTATGTTGCTATAAGCTGACACAAAGAATTAGTAACATGGACTCGAATATCCGCCTAACACCTTTGAATTTAAAACACTATTTGTTAGTTAAAGTTTATAATTGGTTGAGAACTTATTAACATTTTTTTCGACAGATGCACTTAAAATATCCATTGTATGGAACGGGTTCCAGTGCGGTCACTTTTTACAGCGAAACTATTAAAAAGACCGGTCCTGTAAGTAATAAAGTTAATTATTTGTAAAAAATGTTGGTTTATCTTGTTACTAAGCGATTAATAATTTTGGTTCATAGGGTGAAATATTGGAAAAATTTAGAAGATGTCAGTACTTTACTAAGCCCATGGAAGAACGTTTGGACGATGGCTGGGTTTTGTAACACGCGTAAAACCTAAAAAGCAACCAAATCTTAATGTCAAAACTTTTTCACCTGTTCTTGGAAGTGTTTTTTATTTATGTAAAATAAATAGTACAACGTATAAAATCTTTTATTACAGAAACTTAGCTACTACAGATTCTGTTAAATACATTTATGAGCCGATTTTTCAATAGGTACTCAGATAATTATATGTTAACCATATAAATTGTAATTTGACTGAATATAAAAGTGAAACAAGAACTATTTTGTTCAAACCACTGTAATATTTTTTTTTGTTGTATTTTATATATTATGTTTAAATTTTATATGAGAATTAAAAAATCTGCCCTTAGTCATCTTAGGTGTTCCTATAATTCCACACACATTGAACTTTAGAAAGAGAGAATCGGATATTACGTTATAAGTTTGTGACTGAAACTGTCTTTTCTTTTGAAACGGTCTTTTCTTTACTAAGGCGGAGTAGTCTTTATAGAGTTGTAAAACAATTACAGTTGATTAAAATTAAGAAAACAAAAATAAAAAACAATAAGTTCACACAGACAGTGACAATGTACTACGAAGCCGGAAATAACCGATAGTGGCCGATATTCTCTTTCTAAATTTTATGGCCAAATTGGTTCAAAAATAAAAATAATAATTCAAACAAATAATCTGTAAAATCAGTAAAACATGAATTAAACGTCGCGACGTTTATCTTTTTAAAAAACAGTACGACGAAATTTAAAATAACAAGTCGTCGTCATCCCAATAATGAGGGTAGCAGACAAGGTTGCCGTCTCCCGACGAGTCTGTAGTGGAAGAAAGAGGTTCCGGGTTTGGGCACATAATACTGGTCAAACAATCTATACTCATTGAAGAGTTATTGTTGGAGATCCCTGTAATGGCGAAATATTTTCAAATTATTTACCCTTCAACCAATAGAATTCATTGCTTTGGTTCTTTTGATGGATTCAGAAATAATTTTGCCAAGAGCAAATTGAGAAAATCTTTAATGGATAGTTGATTTTTATCACTATTTATCTACCGACTTCAAACAAGAGGAGGTACTCAAGAATAGAATAGAATAGAATAGAATAATTTTTATTCAATATATATTATTACATAATACTTATTGAAAGTCATTTTTTTATTTACCACTGGTTCGGAAATTACCTCTGTCCTGGGAAGAACCAGCAAGAAACCCAGCGGGACTTTTTAAAAAATATATTTCACTTTACAATAATTTTGTTTTTTTGTTTCTAAAAATTTTAAATGAGTTTTAATAGAACCATCATGGTGGCGATAACCTAATTCCCAGGGTTTTTTTTGTACAATTTTTCTTTAATAAAACATTTAAACTTATTTATTGAGAAATTTTGTACATTTTATGGGATTTTGTTGTAAAAGCATATACATTGCCCCATAAATGAATTACTAATTCTGTCATTCATTTATGGGGCAATGTATAACATGGTTTATACCGAGTCTAGTAACTGGTATTACAAGCTTATGTTTGTTCCTAGTATTTAAAGTATGAACATCTTTATTCTTATCGAAGCTATTTATGTTTTTATGTACATACATTACATTTTCATAAATATATTGCGAGGCCAAAGTTAATATGTTTATTTCTTTAAATTTTTCTCTAAGGTACTCATTACAATTTAAGTTATAAATCGCCCGTACGGCTCTCTTTTGCAAAACAAATATAGCTTCGATGTCAGTCGCATTACCCCATAGCAAAATTCCATAAGACATCACGCTATGAAAGTAACTAAAATAAACTAATCTAGCTGTCTCAACATTGGTGAGACATTACTACAGCATGTGCTGCAGAACTAAGTCTGCTTGCTAATTTAGATAATATGGATTGAAATTAAAACCCCATTGAAGCTTCGCGTTAATAGTAATACCAAGAAAAACAGTGGAATCCACAAGACTCAACTCCTCCCCATTTAAGAGCACATTGGTATTTAAATGTTTAATATTAGGTATTGTAAATTTAATACATTTTGTCTTATTGCCGTTCAAGAGCAAATTGTTGGCGTTAAACCAATGTACTAATTTCGATAGAACATTATTTACATTGTCAAAATTGATTGCCTGTCGTTTGAGTTTGAAAATTAAAGAGGTATCATCAGCAAATAATACGAGTACTATATCGTGATTGTCCCCTACAAGATAAGGTAAGTCATTAATATAGACTAAGAACAGGAATGCGCCAAAAATCGAGCCCTGAGGAACGCCCATTGATACTACTGACCCGGAGGAACCTTTGCCATTGATAAGAAAGGAGTAGACTCTTTTCTAGAAGGCCTATTGGGGCAAAAAAATATGACGAATCTTGGAAATAAGCACGATAGTGTATTACCAACAATTGAGATAATGAGGTTAAATTGAATGCCCAGTCGCAGGTGTGCTATAGTGGAACTTAGCAGCTGGGATTTATGCGAACAAGTCGTCGGGGCATTCCCCGTGATAGGTACGATAAGATATGCAGAAATGCAATGTCTTTTCGCAAGGCCAGTGGATCAGGCAGAACTCGCTCGTCGAAGATTCGAGCTGGTATTTGTAGCATTGCTGTTATATTTGGCTTCATTTTGAACGATATATAATTTAAATATGCAATATTATGATATATATGTAATATTTTATAATTTAAAACTTCTTATCCGCAAACAATACTATTCTCAATTCGACTGTATGTTTTCTTAATGTGTTAACTCATAACTTTTTTCTGAGGGAACTGATTTTGATGATTCTTCTTTTATTTGAAGGCTGGTGCTTAAAATGTGGTCCCATATAAATTTGATCAAGGTTTGATCAATAGTTCTTGAGTTATTCTTAATAATTTATATTGAAGTCGCTTGTACAAAATTTTAAATTATTATATTTAATTTACATAACGGACGGATTTTTAGTGGACGGAGGGTCATTTACTGTATCATATTACGGCATAAGAACAATGATCTTGTAACCTATTTTGTCCGCAAAATCTAAGGGTATTTAAATTATTAAGTGCAGAGTCTCCTCCTCCAGTTGCGTGCGCGATGATATGGAGAATCCATTACCAGTACGAGGATCCCGGCTCATCGCTCATCACTCACAAACCAACCTGTCCAATATTGTAGAGCAGCGTCCCTGAACTACGGCCCGTGGTCCAACATCGGCCCGTGAGCACAAACAACTCGACTATTTAGAGCATATGAATAAAACTAAAATTTGTACCTAATATAAATCAATAGTAGCTATAACGGTATAATGAACTAGATAACATCATCACAAAAATTACTTGAAGTCTCACAGATCTAAACGTTTGGTACCTACTGTGATCGTCCATCTGTATGCCAAATGTGACGATTAAGGCAAATCTTCTCCACAGCGGGAGACTCCCATGTCCAGTGGACTTTGACGGGTTGATGAAGAAATATAATTTACATGTGCAGTGATTTAGCACTTAGATTATCGTATTTATTGTGTTAAAGTTTACTGGGTGTTACAAAACTACCCGTAAATACGAAAGGAGGTTAAATGGGGCCTTATAACGAGTCCATTGACAATATTTAAGAACCGTAGTAACGCTGTATAACATACCCCAAAAAAATAAAAAAATATTATTATTTTCACTGATGTGCAAACTCTATTTCAGTAAAATATAAGAGTAAACTACGCAGAATGTACCTACATTACTACCTAATTCGCGGAACGACAAAAAAATTAAAAGACCTAACCTAACGAAACAACCTAAACGAACACTTACTTTTTCATAATAAACGTCAAATTTATAGAAACGGCTCAAAGTGTGCTCCGCCTTGCTCAATACACAACTAAAGATGCGAAAACCGATCTAACACGCTGTTACATCTCGGCAACCGTTGGGCAATCGGAGAAATACACTATGTCCTTCACATAACCCCACAAAAAGAAGTCCAAGGGTATGAGGTCCGGAGAACGAGTAGGCCATAGCACCGGTCCCCCGCGGCCGTTCCATCCTCGCGGAAAGCGAACGTTAAGATGTTCTGGTACGTTGCGAGCAAAATGTGCCGGAGCTCCATCATGCTGAAACACCATGTTTCTTTGGTTCTCAAAGTAATCCCTGTCAGCCACAGGAAAGTTGTCAATCGCCTCTTCAAATTCCGTTTGTAAAAACGTTAGATAGTTGCTACCGTTCAGACGTGATGGCATAATGACGGGACCGATGACATGCCAGTCATAAAGGCAAGCCCACACATTCAGCCGCCACTGGTGTTGGAATCTGCCCTGCCGTGAAGCATGTGGATTCACGCGAGTCCAAACGTGATCGTTATGCATATTTGAAAGTCCTGACCTCGTGAATGTTGCCGCGTCCGTCCAAAGAACATAGTTTACGTAATTAGGGTTTTCCTCTAACTGCCTGAGGTACCACTCGCAGAAATTCCTCCTGGGTGCAAAATCGGAGGGTATCAGCTCCTGTGTACGGCGATAGTGATAAGGGTGACGATTGTCCTCACGAAGAATTCGCCAAACTGCAACATGGTTTATACCGAATCTTGTTCCGGCTCGCCTCGTACTTGTGGTCGGCTCTTCTTCAAAATGCTCTAACATTAATTCAGCCTGCCTGGCGTCAACTGTGCTTGGACGTACACTTCCAGTACACCGATGAAAAGAGCCGGTGGAATGTAGTCGTCTTGACATGTTCAGAAAACACTGGTCTACCATCGATAAATCGTTGCCGATACAGTTCGCGAGCACGATTTAAATTGCTATCTTCATGGCCTACGCATAACATCATATCGTAATATTCCGAGTTAGAAAGCATCGTTATTTAAAAAAAAATGTTGAGAAAAAACTCGAAACAGTTGTAGGATATCGATTAGAAGATTTGAAATTGACAACATTTTTTTTTTCCAACTTGACATTTTTTGAAGCCAGTACTTGAGTATAATGACATCCTTGTATTGAGGTAGCAAACATTTATAAATGAAAAATAGAATTATTAGGTAAAATAGTAACGTAGGCCTTTCTGTTAAATAATCTGCTTCCCTGACATGACAGCTTACTAGGGTTGACAAAATTTTTGGCTTTGATAATTAATTATATTTTTTACGGCGTATTTTGTAACACGTTGTATATCATAAATACCCCTAATCCCGATACAACTCTCTCGCTTCTTTCACATACATATACTTATCTACGCATACAAGCTCGTCGGTTAAAGGATTAAGGCTACTTTTAATTTGGTTAATCTTCAATATATCATCAATTTAGTCGATAAACTTTCGCCTAGGACATCCCTTGCCCACTTTGCCACTTAATTCTGCAGCATAAATTTCTTTTGTCACTCTTTCGTCATTCATTCCTTCTACCTCTTTCTTCCTATCACCGAAGAATTTAAAAAGAGTGTTGAAAGTGGCGACTATGCGAAAAGCCAGAAGAATCTCATGAGTTAGGGTATTTAACGTTATACCATCTCGTAATAAATCCTCATTAGGGATGGGGACAGCGTCAGGTGCAAGACCTCTGGTGCTACCAATAAATGTAGGTAACGATTACGGTAAATCCTTTGTGTAGTGGAAGTGGAAGAAGTATCCTTTGTCCATCAATGTACTGTTGCGGGCTGGTGATGATGTAGTGGAAGACACTATACATAGTATTGTTTGCGAATAAGAAGTTTTAAATTATAAAAGATTACCTTGTACATATGCATATTTAAATTATATATGGTTTAAAATAAAGCCAAATATAACAGAAATGCTACAAAAACCAGCTCGAATCTTCGACGAGCGAGTTCTGCCTGATCCACTGGCCTTGCGAAAAGAAATTGCATTTCTGCATATGTTATCTCATCATCTCCATTGTTGGCAAAACACTATCGTGCTTATCTCCAGGATTCGTCATTTTTTTTTTGGCCCAATAAGCCTTCTAGAAAAGAGTCTACTCCTTTCTTAAAGGCCAGCAACGCATCTGCAATTCCTCTGGCTTTGTGGATATTTATGAGCGGCGGTAGTCACTTGACATCAGGTGACTCGTAAGCTCGTTAATCCCACCTTTATAAAAATGTAATAACTTGTTAGAAAATATACCATAAGATGAATCGGGATCGCCGTAAGGATTCCGTTTCACGTTAATTAAGCTTTTTATTCGATTCTTTTTCGCTTTTACCATTTTCAGGCGATGGAACTCTTCTCTTTCCTAAATGGGGAAAAAACAGTGTCAGATTATTGATTGCAAAACAAAGTTATTTGAACACACTACTTACCTGCTCTCCCATTTCCATCACGATGTAACTTTCAGTATTACGTAACTTTGGCATGATAACTTTCTCTATGCCGTTAACTTTGCTGGAATTAGATTTATATTTATATGTAACTATAACTTTATTGTACATAGCGAAAAATGTTTTGATGTATTTTACAGAGTTATTCAGTACCCACTGAAAATGCGAGTAAAATCTGACTTCTCTAGTAGGTTACGGTATAACTCTCGTTTACGTTCGATGTGGTAGAGCCATGCTGCAGTTATATTATGGTTGTAGCACGAATGGGTCGGCTCGACCGTGGAAGGACCACGCTCTCATAGAATACAGTGTAGAGATCCGGAGATCGTTTTTATTGGAAACGAGGCATTTCATCTTATTCCTCGGGGGTGACAACGCATCTGCATTTTGAAATGTAGATATCTATGAGCCACAGCATCCACTTTCCATCAGGTTGACTGTGTGCTCGTTTGTCACCTTTATTCTATAAAAAAAAAGTAAAATAGACTTAAAATACATTTGCCCGGCGACGGGCAGCAGCGTCAAAGGTGCGACAAGTCTGGCACTGCGACATTTAACCCACTTTTGCCAACCGTGACGAATAAAGTATATCTTCCCTACAACGGGAGAGAACCATGCCCAGCAGTAGACTTTTACGGACCGATAAAGGAGAAGAAGAATTTAACAGTGACTTAAATTGTTTACCACCTCAAAAGCTGAAAATTCCGTAATTTACAAATATTGTATTAAGCATGAATCCAAGTACGATTTAATTTTATATCGACAAGTACCAATTACTGATTTTGATGGGAGATGACAATGAGAAGATTCAGACCCACTCGTATATTATCGCCTGCCAAGCGTACCAACTATAGCAATTATCTCCCCTATGAGGGAGGGAACCTATGGGGGAAGGCTATCATAGATAATTTATATTAAAGACCTACGTTTAGCAGTGGATTTTTGACAGGCTGTAATTAATGAATGAATGAATGTAAATATTTGGTCCGTGCGGGATTGAAGCCTGCGTCTCCCATCGCCGCAACCACAAATTATAAAGTAATTAGCGATCGCCCTGGCTTCGCACGGGTGATTTCTGGATCTCGACAACAGCGCCACCTATCGGGTCCAATTGTGAATCTAAACCATTCTCGAATCAACTTAATCACATACACAAACTTTGATCAAAATCGATCCAACCGTTTAGGAGGAAATCAGTCACATACACACGGACAGAAGAATTATGTATATAAAGATATATATATACTAGGGCCGTAACCTAACGCTTATTTACTGCAATAAAAAATTGGATAAACAAAATAATTGGATAATTAGCCGAGTTCAAAAAAGGTTTATAGTTCGACTAATGTTTTTTGTATGTATGTTATGCGATAAGCGATAACTAACGAATTCAGAATGGGAAATTATTTTATTGTTTTAGTTCATTTAACTTATTTTTTTTTAATTCCTATACTTTTGAAATCGATTTAAAAGGAAGTACTTCTCATATTGCTGGTAATACCCTTTTCTGCCTAAAAATCCGTCTGGGTTAGTACATCAATGCGTAATAGGTATACTTACATATAAGCCTAATAAGTATGTGCGTAATAGCCATAACAGCTAGTGTTTTTTATTACAATCTTCTTTTAACTTCTTGTATAATCATTAATACTGAAGAAACATATTAAAACTTGGTGATCTAAATATGTTTACGGGACTATTTTTTTTTATAGGATAAGGTTACACCTGATGGTAACTGGTTGCTGTGGCCCATAGACATCTAAGTACATCTATCATCGATTACGAATCAAAATGCGGGTGCGTTGTCACCCGTGAGAACTAAGAGCCTCGTTTTCAATAAAAAGGGTCTCCGGTTCTCTACACTCACCATACGAAACACAGCAGCGTTAAGCTACTATTTTACGCTGGTATTCTGTGAGAGCGTGGTCTTTCCACGGTCGAGCCGATCCATTCGTGCTACAACTATACCAGTAATATAGCTGCAGCATGGCTCTACCACGTAAACTAATTACTAAATACACTATTTCCGAAATCCCTATCAATTTGGAAAGATCAACGGAGATTTCGGGAATAATCCATTAATACTAATATGTCTATTCGTTCGAAAATCAAAATCCATCATTATACTAACCGTAAAGTGGACTTAATGGCCTCGTCAAGTAATAGACAAGTGTTTCTCAAGGATGCAAATTTAACAAGAATACGCACAGCCTCTCTAAAGGCTTTCTTCGCTTCACTTGTGCGATGGCCACCGGCCCCCAACCCAGCATATCGCAATGCGTCGCTTGCTGTCGAATCTTCTACTGCTTGTAAAGACACTGTAGCAACGCCAGAAATATTCTCTGGTACTCTTAGCACGCGGACTTGTGCCTAAAGTTTACATAATTACATGATACTTAGGTGGTATTTTGATTTAAAAATATTATAAACAAACACAAAAAGCATGCCCAAGGACAAACCCAGAACTATTATTTATAGGTAAAGTATATGTACATATAGTTTCTCTTGTATACTGTATACGAGGAGAGCTTAAAATGCTGTAATTTAAGTCATTAATAAAAGGTTAATCATAATCAAAATTAATAGAATCAGGCGTTAATTTGCGGAAATCTATATTATATTGAAGTTGGTAAAAATTACTTTGCCTACATCCGCTCAATGCAATAAAATGATGTGCCTTAACTAGTTTGAAGAGTACCTCCCGCCCTCCCTCAATTACGTGCATTATCTCCGTCACCATTAACCCCAACACCACTACACTAGGAAAGACACACCACAGTCGATAATAGGACACGTTTCACCTCTACACGAGGTATCCTCAGGCGAAGTAGATTCTGCGGTGGCTGACCGCTAAGACTTATTGCACGCAATTGAGGGAGGGCGGGAAGTGCTCTTCAAATTAGATAAGACACATCGTTTTATTTCATTGAGCGGATATCATCATCATCATTGCAGCCCTTCACAAGTCCACTGCTGAACATAGGCCTCCCCCAAGGAATGCCACAAAGCACGGTCCTGAACCACCTGCATCCATCGACTTCCTGCATGTCTTACCAGGTCGTCACTTCATCTAGTGGGGGGTCGCCCTACACTTCGCCTACCGGTACGAGGCTGCCACTCGAGAACCTGTCTTCCCCATCGGTTGTTTCGAGCTATATGGTCGGCCCATTGCCACTTCAGCACACTAATTCTTTGGACAATGTCGGTTGCTCTGGTTCTACTGCGGATATCCTCGTTTATAAGTCTATCACGCAGAGAAACGCCGAGCATAGCCCTCTCCATAGCTCGCTGAGCGACCTTGAGCGTCCTCACACGGCCAGCAGTGAAGGAGCACGTTTCCGTGGTATACATAAATGAATAGAGTAAAAATGAAATGCAAAAGCTTACCTGCCCTACATTTTCGAGCACTAATGCATTAGACTCCCCATTGGTAAATTTAATAGCCGCCAATGATATATAAGCCTCTTTCAAAGTGTGGCCCAACACAGCTTGTGTAGCGGACAGTTCTATTGCCGCTTGCCTGCCTCTGATACGAAGTGCTTCGGTTTTTCGCTTTAATAGCTGGTACCCTCGATTGACTTTTCCCTACGTTCTGGTTCAAATGAGATGTCTAACAAGTGGTAAAATTAAAATTTTTGTACAACCGATTTCAATATAAATAATTTATTGTTGAGTTTTTTAAAAACCGCTCGAGCGATTTCGATGAAATGACCACCTTTGAAACAAAAAAAAATAATAATTTTCCAAATCGGTTCAAGCGTCTTCGAGTAATCGGTGAACATACATAAAAAAAAGATTCCGACGAATTGAAAACCTCCTCCTTTTCTGAAGTCGGTTGAAAATGGGTCAGCAGCTCAGCAGTGCAACGAATGCGAATGCGAATTTTGGGCATCCACGACTTTTTCTGCCACCAGAGCGGCGCCACTAGAAAGTGAGGTATAATATTTGACAGATTTCATAGCGGGGAAGTTAATTTATTCGGAAAATGTAAAGGTTATTTTTTCTTTCTGTACTATTAGCTATATTTTATATTAATAACATTAATTGTTGTTGTTTTTATTATTCGCTCGAGAGAGCAGGCAAAGGAACTAAGCCATACAGCCTTGTCTTTAATAACATTAAAAATAAATAAACCAAACCACAGATATTCATAAAAGTAGAAAAATTAAAAAAAAAGTTAAAATGTGCAAAAAATTAAAGAGCAAACCATTGACGCATTGTTTTGTGTATTAATATAATACTCTAGAAACTGATAAACTTTTATTAAAAAACAACTTCTCAATTAAATTACATTGTTTAACAAAAAACTTTACCTCAGTATCAACTAGCGACATCTGGTGAACAAAAATTATTAGCCCTCATTGCGTAACACTGTTGAGAATCGTGGTTAAATTTGTTTGGTTTCTTCGTATTATTGAATATACCAGTATAGTTTAGAAGCCGATATATTTTCATATTAATATCATATTTGTCACAAAATGTTATCTAAATTAATAAATATAACACAGCAGAGGAGTATGATTTCTACCGGCTAGCCTATCCCACCGACACCGTACCTACCGTTAGAGCTTATCAAAAGTCTACTGATGAACATAAGCCTCCCCAAAGATCTTGCCATATGCCACGGGACGATAGGGTAGGGGTATATTCTAGGATATATTCTTACGTAGTCGAGTCGATTCCCATCAGTGTATAACTTCGCATTTAAGGTTTAAGTACCTACACTACCTCAAAAACCGGTATCAAAAGTATGCAAATCACTGTCACTGTAAATGAATGCAAACAGATACATTGCTTATCGATTTACGCTGGTCAGCTTCACCACAGAGTAGGTACTCTTGTCTGTCTTTCTTAGCGAAATTATTACAATGGAGAGTATCACTAATACCGAGCCGGAAAATACCCGCACGTCGCTTTTCTTCCACCCTCTATCTCCGACATATAATAATGTAAGCTAATAGGTATATGATATAGGTATAATCTCACGATCCGTTCTTCTACAAATAAAATTGTTTCATTTCACTGTATAATTAGCATTTATCATCTACGCTAGGAGGAGGGTAGAAAATTATAGTGTTAAAACCCTCCCACTCATTCAAACATTATAACGTGCTACGAAGGCAACTTTAACCGGTCGTTCCACGAGTCTTAATCGTTGTCGTTAGTGGCACAAGCTAAGGTAATGTTGCGCAGGGGCTGCCCTATGTCGCATCGTGATGGCGGTGTTACTGTTGGTTTGTATACTGCATTTGCATGATATATTGTATTTATAATGCGTCCCCTAAATATGTTACAATTTAAAGTCATTACTAATAGTGTATATTTATTAAAACAGTTTTGAGAGTAATTTCTAACATTTACGTTTAAGTTTCTTTTGCGTCGTATGTGTGGAGAAACTATGATGTTATATGAAAAAACAATGGATCCGAGTTAGAACAGATTCGGGCGAATATTTTTTAGTTGGACGATTGTGTAGTGTATTTGTACATACGGGTACAGGAACTCGAGAAGTGTATGAGTTTAACTGCACAGAAAATATTTATACAAAATAAAAAGACTTGTTTGTGATGATAGACATTTTTGTAAACTTTTCTCTATACATTTTATAAATGTAATATATCTATATTTATCAGCAGTCTTTCTTACTTTAATCTTACAATGTCCTTAATTGTTATTAACAGAAATTCTACATAAGAAAACATAAATTTATATTAGCGTAATACAATATTGCAAAATGTTCATTCATTTTGTTCTTAGTAAACGTCAGTCACATACATATACAATACACCTCAAAGGTTTTATTAACAAAATATTGTTCCTTCTATTTACGTCATTCCGGATATTTATATATACAGACCGAGAACTATAAATCACTGGAACACCATTTCTACTAAAATACTTTTATGTAACTTCCTCCAGGGGTTTTCATGTTAGATAGTAATATAATAATATATTTGTTTACTTTATTCCAGGATAATTTCATGTTCAAGAAAACTGTCAAAGTCTCAACTGTCCTGCCAGTAGTTGTAATTTCCCGAAGGCGGGGGTACTGGCATTGGGGGCCCATTAGAGGGCACGGCTCCAGCGCTGCCATAGGGCGAGCTTTGTGGTGAACCGTATCGAGGTCTGAACCACGGCCTGCTGTTGTACTGATATTGGTTATTGGCATAAGCCGCCAAATTTTGCCCAGTGGCATTAGGATACAGGTTCTGCGAATTTTGGTTTGGTGGATATGGCAGATTGGACAAATTGGGTAAATTTGCATTGGAATATGATTGGCTTGGTCCAGGTGTGGTTGATGGCGAGAAGTTGGTTTGAGATGTGTTTTGAGAGCTGGGTGCATTTGTGCCGCCGTAGTTTTGGTTGGTTTGTGAATTCGATCCATTCCCAGGATTATAGCTTGCCGGGGGTTGCGACGTGTTTGTTTGGCCAACATTGTAATTTGTGGTTTGGGCACTGCTTCCGTTAGTAGTGTTATAGTTTTGGTTAACTGATTGACTCCCAGGCGTGAATCCAGCCGTTTGAGAAGGAGTACCATCAGCTGAGAAATTTTGCTGTCCGGGGTTCTGCACACCGTAGTACTCGATAGCGTGTAACTGTTGTCCTGTGACGAAGACGAAATGTAACTAGTTTGATTTGAAGCCCCATTTGAATTGTCACTGTCGACCCCAGCACTTAATTGGCCATTGCCATTGGTAGGTGTTGCAGGATTGGATTGATTTGTTGACAACGAATACTGAACATTGGGATTGCTGCCTGGTACGGACAAATTGGCGGAATTTGCTTGCACCATATATTGCGGGGGCATTCCCGTGTATTGAGATGTAGGTGTGATGAACGTTGAATTTTGTGGTACAATTTGTTGTACAGGCGGCGGCTGAGACACTGGGTTAGTTTGTGGTTGATTCGTCATCGGTGAAGATGGTGGTGGTGCCTGCACTATTGGAATAGAGCCAGATACAGATAAATTGGGATTCGCGAGTTGTTGTCCCGCGAGTGCTGCGTTCAACTGCTGAGCTGATAGCTGCGTATTCAAATTAATGCCAGTCGGCATGTAGTGCGAATTCGGTGGCATGTTCATAGGCATCAATGGCACGTTGTATTGTACTCCACCCGGCATGCCTAGTTGGTTATGCTGCATCACTGTGACGTTTTGCCCCGGCTGCAGCATCTGTTGCCCAATTAAGCCCGGAGGCAACGATCCCTGGACTAAATTGGGATGGTTTGCAGGAATCATATAGACCTGGCTATTCGGTTGCCCGATGACGGTCGACATTTGACCAAGGTTTAATGGATTTTGTAGCACAGTCATGCCCTGGGGCACGGTTATCATTTGAACGTTTTGTGCAGTGCTTTGCATTTTGTTTGATGAGATATCTTGTTTTTGGCCGTCTTTCGACGCCTGTATCTGAATAGCGTTGCGGTCTATTTGCTTTATGTACATGCCAGTGCCATCTTGTGCAATTCCCGATGCGGAGACACTGTTGAATATATAAATAGATCATTACATATTTAAAATGTATACATTAAATACTTCTTTCATGTTGCATAGTGATTATCCGCCTAGTTATAATAGCGCATAATATTAATTTTTATAAAAGAATACGCATATTTTATGCGTACAATTTCTGACCATAAATTTCATAAGCCTGAATTTCATAATAAAATTAGAGAGATGTCTTCCGTTCATCCATCCAAACTGTAATAGTTGACAAGAGTCCACTGGTGAACATAGGGATCCTCCGTAGTTTGCCTAATAGGGGCGATATTTTCCATAGTTGTTACGCTAAGCAAGCAGGTTGGCAGCCGCAGTTTTTATTATTTTAACTTTGTCACTCCTTACGATACCTATGTTCAGCAGTGGACTTTTAGAAGCTGTAATGGATAGACGGATGGATGGTGGATGGTTTAAGTAGAAAAATCTTACTTAGTTTGCTGTCCTGAAGACACATGAATGATTGTGCCATGGGCTGGATTGATTTTCATTCCCATACTGACAACGGTGCTGTCCCTAGCTGTGAAATTGAATGAAAATATATGATTGAACTATATATAAGTTGTTTATAGGACGCTTTGCAAATGTTACGCGGACATAATTAGAATGACAAGGTGAGATCTTCGGTAATACTTTTGAAGAAATCCTTTAAACATAAAAATGTAAACAAATAATGATACAAGGCAAGGATGAAGAAATTCTAAAACGAAAAGAAAACACGCGAAGGACAAATACAGGAAACATCTGAAAAAAATTGTAGGTGTCGATGATCAAATAGCTTTGCAAAAATCTTAAAATTAACACAACATAAAATAAAGAAAATAGTTTGGCGAGGTGTAAATTACGCCTTTAGTTAATTATATTTGCTGCCTTTTCAGGAGACAATACTACTACAATGAACAATTTAAATGGTGCCGCTTGCTGTAGGTACTGGCAGTAATCTGTAAGAAATTTGTAAAATGTTCTATTAAATAAGAATAATTTAGTTCTCCGAAGGTGACAAAGGGACTTTTCAGTAAACAGTAATCATAGATAAGAAACTGAACTGAAATGCTAAAAAAGAATGTGTTTTAATATGTTATTAAAGTGTAACAACAACTGCAGATACGTTTATATCACCTGAAAAGAAAATAATGCATTAAGCTAAAAATCCAAGTCTCAGAACGCCTGTTTCAACTTTTAATTCTCGAAATATACACTCGTTCTTGACATTTTTACTAATTTTAACTGATATCGCAACCGACTGCAGGTGCTGTTGACTTTTTCCCTGTCTTAATGCTAATGTAAAAAATGATGCTTAATGTTAAGAAAAGAGATGAATTGCAACCAGGCTTAACGTAGTGATATATCATCACACAACTGGGTCATTTTTAATTTATTTTTCACATAAGTAACATTATTTTGCTAAATAAAAAAATACTTCTTTTCTACTACGCTCTTGCATTTTGTATATTTGGGAGATAGTATAAAACATTTTCTGTTACAAAAATAAATCTACGCTTTTGTAATAATAGCTCTTCCTATGCTAAGCATATCATTTTAACTTTTGTCCTTTAAAATGTTCGGATCAACTAGAGAAGAGAATTTCTAATCATTTTTTTTTTCAGTGTTCTATTCAAATCAATTTTCTAATCAATCTAGCACAAATAAAGCAAGTGAAACCATTTATACGCCTCTTGCTAATTAAACTTTTGCATGGACGCAAAATGCTATTAAAAGTTAGCGTTTTTAAAAATTAAGACAAAAACAAATACAAATACTCTTGAGAACATAACATTATGATAATACGCATTTGCAATCCTAAGAGTAAAGTAAAAATATTGGGATCAAAATGTTTGTAAAAATATTGACATGCAAAATTGCCAACACTAAGAACCTGTAAAACAAAAAATATTTAATGACTTTTCCAACCGACAGACTTTGGGCGCTATTGACACTGGAGTAAGCACAAAATAATGATAGTACACGGGAAAAAAAAATCCTTGCCTTTGCCTTTTCTTCTAGGCAGCAACTGTAAAAAAATAAAAGTAAATGCATGAAGCCATATAAAATAAAATATTGGGTGTTTTGGCGGGAACTTGAACGGCGGCGAATTGCTGCTCCTGTATTATTGTTTAGTAAGTAAAAGTGATGCAATGTTGTGTATTAAATGTCTGCGAATGTGAACTATTAGCGGAAATTATGAAACAAGCGCTCCGATGGTGATGTGAATCTCAAGATAAGGGGTCTGCTTAGGCGCCTTGAGACACTATCGTCATCGACTGTGGCTGCTGGCTCTAGCAGCTGTTAAAATCTCCAAATAACTTCACAATATGACGCCTCAACATATTGTAAAGAGTTTTGACAAAAAATAAAATAAACGATAATTTCTTAATATACTAGACACTGGCAAAAGTACAACCGTACGAGACCATTACTAAAGAAAAAATAAATAAAATTTAAATCAAATGACTTCTAAGTGGAATTTTTTACTCCACATAGAAGCAATTTAAACTCGATAATTGTATTTCAAGATTATGGAACATCTGTAAAAATATCTAATTCAGTATAGTGCTAACTAAAATATTATAACAATCATTACATTGATCATTCTAGTCTGTGTAAACACCTGTGATGATATTTATTTAATGTTTATTACAAGACACCTTAAACTAAGGATTAGAATGGGCGGAATTAATGCCTTACGGCATTCTCTACCAGTCAACTTTAAAGTTATTCTAAAGTATTAATATAAATAAAATCTCAGGATCCCCCTAAGCTACATCTTAAAAGTGTTATTAATGAAATATGCGGAATGTAAAAAAAAAACTAAAACATTTACATCATATGATTGAATAGCAATATAATATAATGCAGCAATGGATAAATAATGATAAGTCTAAAGTAGTACAAATTTAGTTATTTATTCTTCAGACAGCTTTACTGCATGCTTATACAACTCATCCAACATTGATAAAAAATATGACTATTTTAAGGTTTAAAAGATATGTATGCTCTCAATAGACAATATAATAGTCGCAAATGTAAATAAATATAAAACTGGAGAAATACTTACTATATTAGCGCTACAGAAACTCAGAAAAAGAGAACTACTAAATGTTAACTCTGTAATTTCTCTAAGATAAAACACAATTGAAGCAAGATCTGGCTACTGCATTATACTACCTAAAAATATGTATATTAAAAAGCATAGTATATTCCGTCTTTGTACAAAACATGGTTTATTGATAGTCTCTGGTTTCTATGTCTATCTGATTGATAGAAGGGGTAAACTTTGGTTAAGTATAGTCCTTCTTCTAACTAAAGAAGCCGCCGCGTCACATTCATCGCGTAATTTGACAGTTTCTGTCAAACTCAATACTTTACATTTTAGTTCATATATTTCCGCGGGACTTCTTTCGTGAAACATATTCTAGTTCTAACCTGAGACAAATTATAAGTCACTGTTTGTACTAAGCTCGATTATGTTTAGAGAAAATTAAATAAAGTTATAATAAAAGTAATATATAATAATACTTAGACTCGTACAATCAGTCCAATTCGAGGTAAGCTGGATAAAATTGTGCAAATATGCATGTACACGAGTTAGAAGCTAGTTAAACCATAGTAGCAAAATAAGTAAAGAAAAAATATCTTGCAACACTTTATATCTGAGAAAAGAAGAGTGCGTAATGAATCATAATTAATAAGTAATTCCTCAAGAACCCAGGGTATGGTAGTAATTTAGAACTTTCTCTGTGGATCCTCTCTGATACAAAGTGAGACATAGTTTCAGCAGTAAATCTTCAATGTACCTGCTGTGTTGGTCCAGGATCGCGAGTCTCTCGTTGAACTCTTGTCCTGGCTTACATGGGACCTGCATCATCACATGATTTAAATACACACACAAAGACAATCACTTTTTAATTTGATTAAAAACGATCTTTTTTTCATATAAGGTTTATTCATTGAATAATAAAGTTTATTTAAGGCATTAAAATAAAGAACGGTCATTTTAACTGCCATTTTAACTTATACAAAACACAAAGAGAAGAAAAACCTTTCTCAAGTAAAAAATCTTAACGCATTTGCTGCTGAGGTTAGTTAAATATGAAAAATGATAGTCTGACATAATCTAAACTGAGCGAACGGCAACAATTTTGAATTTGTAGATAAAGAGGTTTATTTGTGAGAGACAGTTGGTCGTAACTTTTCGTATTTAAAAACTATTTCACAGCTTTATAAACGCCAATTGCTTCTAATTAATGTATTATGCATTATGTACTATTATGTATTCTGTGGTAATACTTAATTTTTAATAATTTAAATCTTTAATTATTTTAACTTAATTATTACTTAGTACATGCAATCTGTTTTATACTGAAATAGGCTGAAAAAAAGTTTTAAGTTGTAAATCAGTAATAGTGTAACTTGCTTACCCTGCAGGTGCAATAGGTCTCAATTGCAATTGACTAGGAGTACCATCAGAAAGTCTCTTTTGTCCCCGAGATTCTTGATTTAAGTTTTTTGTAGGCGTTGATGAGTTCTGAAATATAAATAAATTTCTCATAAAAAAATTTATTTTTGATAAATATTCTTAAAAGCGTTATTTTACAAATATTATACTAATATATATAACTATTTATGATAATCTAGCGATGTGATATCGAGGGAAATGGTCAGTAAAAAGGAATAGCATATTTTTTAAGCATATTTCCAGTATTTGTAAATAATGTGTTAATTAAAACATCATAACACGTCAAAAAATAAAACAATCTTACTGCCAATCAAATCAACCATTTTGCCCACAACTACCTTTTACGATTTTGCAATAAAAACTATTACAAGTACTTGTAAACGCGACGCGCGGGTAATGTATGAAATTGCTTATCGCCACTGTGATCAGCGCCCGGCAGTTTTGTTAAAAATTTCGGCCGAAAGAGCGCACTTTGATCTCAATTATCTCAGGAAATATAGATAAAAAATAATCGTATTTTTTGATATTTTTATCAAAAATTGATGGACAGACTCATTACTTTAAAAAAATCACTTTTGTTTTGTCTTTTTGGTTTGATCGTAAGTAAATACAGGCAGATACAATTATCTGTATTTTTTTTAAACATCTATATATATCATTCATGTTTCCCCCCTTCAACAAGATGTAACAGAGGGTTCTTCACTTTGGTAACTGAACATATACAGGTCCAAAAAGTTTCACTTAAATCCTGAAATATTTACCTAACTGTTTTAGTCTTTTACACCTATTAAATATATTTTCAATTTAATACCTGGATCTTTTCCCATTCACCGAGTAAAGAAATTAAATACTTGACTAAAGATAAATGTAGCTATTATCAATGTTAGTAACAAAATGATTAAAGTGAAAGCAGAACTAATTAAAGTGATGAAAAGAAAAAAAATGGAAGACACACTATCTGTGTTGGGGTAAAAAAATTAAAACTGTGATGTGAAGAAAAAAAATTATGACTAAATTGGAAAATGATAGTAAAAATTAAGATGGTGAGATGATTATAATAAGGTAACGGGAGAAATATCAATAGCAACAAAAATGGAAAGCTAATGATAGTCTATGAACAACAAAAAGAAATAACTGAGAAGTAGTAGTAGCATGAATAAGAGAATGCAAGGAATTAGTATGAACAAACTGTAACAAATGCTCACAGATATAATTTGTGGAGAAGACGCTTGTCCAGTTGAAATAATATTTATGAGAGAGGCACTGCTTACTATGGGCTGTAGGAAAAGTTAAATAAATTTAAAAACACTTTTGTATTACTAAACAATATTAATGTTATGACTAATAATTGAAACGAGTAAATCAACCACTTACATTGTTTGAAAATGAGCCACCAAATTATCTTAACAAAATAATATAATCAAACAGTCTAACATACCTTTTGATTAAATTGCATTATAGTACCAGTTGTTTGCAATTGGTGCAACTGTGTTGCTGATAATGGAAGGGATGTTTGTTGGAAACCACTTGCTGGAGCTATCTGTAAAACATAACCACACATGATATTGTTATTCTAATATGTTTATTAAAAATGTTTCTCAATATTGAATGTGAATAAATGTATTCCTTAACTAGAATGACACAATATCAGAAAAATAATTTTCCATATTGCTGCTATTATTAATTTTGCTTTGATCTGTTAATGAAAGACCCATATGTGTGTCAATTTAAATGTTTATTAAAATTGTACAAAAATAATAGTTTAACAATTAAATAAAAACAAACAATCTTATGCATAATTTACTGCAATAACGTCTTATTATTTTGAAAAATAATATCAAAAAGTCTTAGTTTTAAAACAATCTTTATAAAATTAAATTAATTCTTAATTTAAATTATAAACTAAGTGAGCACAGACAGAAACTTAAAAATCAACAACATAAAACTTTTATAAAGAAGGAAAAAACAATTGAATGTCTTGGGTGTTGCATAAAATAACTATATTCAGCTTTTTAAATAAAATGGAATATTCTCCAGATTTTCTTAAAGCGCACAGGATAAATAATTTAAATTATCAAAAAGAAATGATTTAGCTTATCACCAATCATAATATGTATCAACAAATGTCCAAATTTAAAAAAATCATTAGTCCTGTAACAAGTGGTAAAATTAAAAAATTTGTACAACCAACTTCAATATAACAACTTTGACAGAAAAGAGGGTGTACCCTGGTATACTGAACACATCTGCATACACCTTTAGAGGGTGATGTTATGTTATGTGATAGCGTAAACAATGCATAGATATGCGATAGCAGGAATTGTGGTTGATTTGCTGACATTTATTGAAGAGTTCCGTTGTCTGTCTCCGAAACTCATCAGCAGATCTTTACGAAATTTTAAATACCATTTATATAATATTTGAATAAACCTCTTTCGAACAAAAAATAATTTTGCCAATCCGTTTATATATGACAGAGTTACGCCTAAATATACTACATAAAAAAAACATCCGAATTAAGAACCTCCTCTTTTTTAGAAGGCGGTTAAAAACAAAGAAGGTAAAATTTACAGATTATTTATTTTGGAAATGAAAATTATGAGCAAATAAAGTTAATTTTAGAATTTATATGAGCTTTCCATTACATAAAAGTTTATTGCTGAACAGATTGCTGGGGGACGGGGATTTTGCAACAGTTGCCAAGATTGGAAGGTGCGTTGGCAACCACTGTTTTTAATTATTTTAAGTTTTTACCAGGAAGATGCCTCCTGGTTTAGTTTTACTCTGTCACCTCTTATCACACCTGTGGGATGATATGGGGTCGTAAATATTCTTGCGCCACCACTAAACAGTTGATATGAGCTTTGTTTAATTTTAAACATGTTAATTAATAACAATTTATCTTTGGCTAATAAAAATTACTAAACATATTTCATGATAGGCCTATGTTCAGCAGTAGACTTGTGAAGGGCTATAATGATGATGATGATGATATTTCATACTATGAAACTTCATAATCCCTAAGATGCAATTGAGTCCCAGAAATATTATAATTTATGTTAACATAATATGATTTAGCTATGAAAGCACCGTGTAGGGGTGGTCAACCATGAAGTGACAGTGTAAGAACATCCAGTACTCCATATCATCCTGTGAGTGTTGTAAAAAGCGATAAGTGACAAACCAGGAGATGGGCAACATCATAGCACCTAATAATAGCTAAAAAATTAAAAACTGCAGTTGCCAACTCGCCTGACAATCATGGCAATATCTCTGGAGGAACTATAGAGAGATTTATGTTCAGCAGTGGACTTATATTTGCTGTAATAGATGAATGAATGAATATAAAAGTGAAATAGTACTATCATAAAAAAATGTATACTTACTGAAACAAATTGTTGAGGTTGTAAATTTGTTAGCCCTGCTTGATTTGAAGTTAGTTCCTGAAATTGTTGATATGGAATGAGCATTGTCTGTGATCCAGGTAAAGTCCATTGCACTGTATCAGCTCCTTGTATATGATACTTTACTTCTTTGTCACCTTTGTCTGCACTATACAAAATTTTCTGAGAACTTGTGCTCTGCGCAGCACACACAACTGGTGTTGATGTAGCTGAGCTCACAGTGGTACAGTCTCCTGTAGCTAAGCTTGCTTGAGGAAATGTAAGTCCATTTGGTAATATCATAGACATAGATGAAGGAACACCACTAAGTCTTAATTGAGTCACATTCACTGGCTGCATATTGGATATGTCCACAATTTGTGTGTGCCCAAAATTTGGTTGTTGAATAGTATTTAACTGTTGAGCAATCGGCAGTGAGGTAAAGTTAGTATTTGAAACTTGCATTCCCTGTTGTACAATAGGAATTAACTGACCATTTTCCTGATTTAATACATACTGCTGTTGTGGTAGAAGCTGTAAAACTGTGGGTTGGCGAACAGTCATAAGAGGTGTACTTGCAGGGGCCATACTAACAACTGGAGGGATGACAGTTGAATGTGCACTAGTTGCTAATGACGAAGGGGTTGACAGTGATACAGTAGCAGCAGGCGGTGGAATAGGCGGCGGAGCAGCTGTCGTAGTCAATGTTGGTGGTGGAACATTCAAGGCCGGTGGGGGCCCTCCAGCCTGTGCTGCACTCCACTGTGCTAGCTCTGCTCGTATAGTCTCTATTAAGTTTTGGGCCAATGACCGCGCTGCCGCAAGAGCTTCTGATCTAGTGTGATGAAGTGCCAAATGCAATGGCTCGAATTTGTCACTTTTTAAAACAGCTACAACACCTGTCTCCGATCGAATGTACTCTAAGTTGGTGCCATTCTGAAAGTAAACATGAACAATGATAATATATTCCGTAAAATATAAATAACAACTAAAAATAAGGCAAACACGTACTGGTCCTAGCAAACGGCCTTTTATATCAAATGCGGCCGGCGCGTTGTCCAAGCCTATGTAAACTTTATCTATGAGCCCTCCTGACATAATTTAAAGAATTTATATAATTAAATTTACACTTTTTATGTCATTCTTAGGAAATGCATCTTTTGCTAAAAAGCGTGTTTTGACACTTTGAGAAAAGTTCTGAAACCATAACCCGAAAACCATAGATAACGTAAATAGACCATAGACCTAAAAAAAATCCGTAGATAGAGGATTGACTAGATAAAGCATTCGCCTATGCTTTTGAGATAGAAATAGGCGGGAGGTTCTTTCCCTGGGTTACCAGATATTGTTGCATTTCCCCCGTTATGAGTTTATTTATATTCACAGCACTTTAATTCATACAAAAAACTTATTTGTTACCATAAAAAATGTTCTTTTATAATTCAGATGATTAATACATTTCTCTTGAAAATACATTCTGTTACTAAAAACTACGGGCGGAAACGGCGTAAAAACAGAATCATCATTCCGTATTCAACGGCGCATCGACAATTTTACTGGACATTCAATAAACTCTTTGGATTTCGACGGCACTAAGTGAAGATGCCACTAGCACAAAGTGTGATATCGCTAATAAGTAGCAATATGTTAAGTATGTACTTAAATATTAATTAAGAATAAAAATATTAATTAATAATCAAAAATTTCCTTGTGTCGAGTTTTATGTTGTTTTAACAACAAAAATCAATAATGTTTTAACATACCAGTTCATCACAAGTTCAGTGCTGAACACAGACCTCCGAAAGGAAAAGGTTTCCACTTAGGTTTTGTAGTACAAAACACGGTTCTGAGCCAACTCCTGCGATTTCCTGCATGTCTTACTAAGTTAGTGGCTTGTGTGCGGCAAGTTGTGGTGTACAAGAGAATTTGTCTAAACATGGGATTATACTACCCTGCGTAGTAAGCAATAAGACAAGATGGGGTTAGGGCAGCAGCACTTTCCTGATGAAAACTTAAAATAATAGAAAACTGCGGTGGCCAACCAGTATAACGCATATTTTCACGCAGGCGTGGCAACTATGGCAAATGTCATCCTATGAGGATATCTAGGGAAGGCCATTTTTAGGTGACTTACTTATGGTTAGGTGACTTAATCATGTTACCTAATGGTTTGTTTTTGTAATATGTTGGTATATAAAATAAAAACGAATGTTTTATAATATTCTATTTTAATTTACCATGCAGTGTAAGATTATCTGCTACCTCATATCATTCCATTGGTTGTGTATGAGGTGACATAGGGAAACAACAAAGAAGATAAACAGCAGCATTTTCCTGATAACAGCTAAATAAAAAAAAACAATGGTTGCCAACGCGCTTGCCAAGCGTTGTAACTATGGCAAATAACTATGTTCATGTTTATATTCGGCAGTGGACTTTTGATAGACTGTACAGATATATATATTCTATTTAAATGAAAATATATTGAATTATAAAAAGGAAAAAGAACTAAATTTTGTGTACTTACACAACATTTAGAAATATTAACAATGTTATATTAAGTAAAGCGTTATCTGTAGGCATCATACAAATACTTGTTCTGTGGGATTCACAATCTTTAAAAAGAAAAAAAATTCGACCGAAATTAGTAAAATTTTTTGTGGAATCGAAAAACGGCGCGAGCGAAAATTTGAGATATTGAAAAGAATTAAATAATTGATAGATCGAAATTATTTTTAGTGTAATATGGAAATAATTGACAAACAAAATGATAAATGACTGTATAAAGTGTTGACGTTTCGTTAATAATTAAAAATATGAAGTAAAAAATTTGATGAGATTATGTTGACATCTGATTCGAGAATATATACACTGTAGTCTCACGCCTACACGTTTACACACATATACATAATATGTTGAACGTGTACTTGGCGCGAGACACTACCATAGACTTAGAATATACTGGCGTATAGACGACCTGACAGCCCGAAAACGCGTGACCAATTTTGATTTGTCATTGTGTGCGTTAGCTAGTGATGTACATGTTTTTACTTACAAGGACTATCGAAAAATGATTGTTAAGGAAGCGGTAAAATAATAATAATAATGTTTATTTCAGATATACATATCCATACACATTTGTTAGTAATTAACATAAACGAAGTTAGTAAAAAATATAATAATAATAATATTGTTAACTTTGCAAGACAAAATTAACAATATAACCTTTATAATCGACATAGCAATACCAATTACGTATAATATTTAAAAAGAAATACAAAACACAATAGCCGAAAAGATTAGTAAATATATTGAACTAAGCGAAGAAATTAAAAGAATATGGAAATTAAATAAAGTAAAAATTAATTAATTACATTAATAATATAAAAAACATTTAAAAACATTGTTAAGTGCACGAAATTGAATAAATTCAAAATTTAATTGAATTTTACCATGATAGTTCTAAAATAATAAAAAAATATTCATATAACATTTTCCTGGGAATAAGCTGAACCTACCTGACTTTTGTTGGATTTTAATTCAAATGTATAAAATCCCAGGTGATTTTACCGATAAACTTAAAAAAAAACTCCCCAAGAATCAGATCGGAAAGTTGTATTTTCGAGCTATGATCTTTGGAGAAAAATATTTACTGCCGTGAGCAGTTTCCCGGGAATTTCTTTTTTAATATATTGTTAATATAAATAGTTAGATACTTAACTAATTATATACCTATTTATATTTTATATATTTTCTAAAATGTTTTGATGAGGAAATAAAACACGGGGACACGGAGTACATAATAATTGCTTTATTTTTCATATAAGTATTACTTTTGACAAACATTAAATAATTAATAATTAAATACATTCTAGAAGTTTATTTCAACATTCGACTTAAATATGAATGTAAACTTAATAATTTAAGTAAGGAAACTTGTAGGAATCAGTTAAATAATATTGCTCTGTTTAAAGGCCAATATGTTTATGACGCTTCATTATGCTTCATGTTTATATTCGTCCATCTGTCCCTGAAAAGTATAAAGTAATAATAAACTTATTATCATTTTAGCTGCATGAATTTTAAAAACATAATGATCTTAACAGAGTAAAGTGCACCAAGTGTCTGAGGATACAGATGCACTCTCTATTCTCTCAATCTCGGTATGTTAAGAAAATGGTCACTCATTCATGGACTAACGCTGTAGGGAATGAACCACGCTATTTAAGCCCTCGGCACAATGTCGTCGGTCATCAAGTATGACCGACGACATTGTGCATGTTCGACGGCATCGAACGTTGTATCAAATACTATATAATTTATACTATCGCGTCTCATGCGCGGGCGTCTAGTGGCACTTCAGGACTATTACTAAATATCTATACCTAACTAAGCTAAAAGTTTTATCATTGTGACTTGGGAATATAATCCGAAGTTCCGAAGCTCCGCTCAACCCCTTGGGGAAAATAGCGTGATGCTATGAATATTGTACTAGTGTGACCGTGAGGCTGTGCGGTTGGTTAAGTAAGGTTATACATTTATTTTGGTTGATAAATAGATACTTGGTTGGGTTCTTAATGGCTTAAAGAGGATAGTCTCAATTTTTTTATCTTTAATGTACAACAGTTTTATAATGTATAAAAATCTGTCTCTATATTTATCTAAAGTTTTGAAAGTGAAATTTTTGAAGTCTTATTATAACAATATTTTACTTACTGCTACAAATAATGTAGAAATGACTCCTTTTAATAAATTTGTTTTATTCTTCTTTTTTTTTAAATACTTCTCAAGAAAATGTTTGCTGCAAATTGTTGAGTGGTTCTTTACATACCAACCAATCCGTCCAATTAATCTTAACCATTTTTTCTAATTATAGAATCCGGAGTGAATCTGTTTGACAAAGGGCAAAATAAAATTACATTTTAGAACGCAAACAGAGGATTTATTTTCTTGTTGTGTGGGCAAGTCTATCGATTCATTATAAACATTCAAGATAAATATCGACATTAATTTTGATATAGTTGATTCAATCCCTAGCGTACATGTAAAATATTTTGTATAAAAATGTATTTACCAAATTCATGCAAATTATCAACTACGTGACTTTTTTCTTTGCAAAATGTCAAAAATAACAAAATAATTGAAAACATTTTATATTTTAAACAGTATATAACATAAATTTTAAACAAAAATAAACGCTTCATAACATTGACGACGTCTTGAGAATTTACGTGTGAAATGTGCAATTATCAGGATTATTACCATTATTAACACCACAATCACTCACATTACAAGTAACTTTTTTCCAAAATGGTTACTTGTTGTAACCATTTTGGAAAAAAGTTACTTACTAAAAGTAACCACTGGAGCTATTTCTTGCGTGCTGAATTGTGCCGACCTGTCATTCAAAATCGGTTACAGAGTCATGAGATTTGGTATCCTTTTCTATCTTGCATTTTTGCCATAAGGAATTTTCTTCTCCCTTGCACACTATGTTGGTCTATACGCCAGTATATTCTAAGTCTATGGACACTACAGTACAGTAGGTTCGTGCAGAAAGTAGTTGTTCATTTTGTATGGGATTAGAACAGCGTCTAAATAACGTACTAAAATATAAAAATAATAGTGTTTTAAAGATTTAATTAATTTATGAAAGTTTCAGTAATGTATGAAAAAATAGGTAATAAATAATGTTTCAGGATTATTGTATAGAATAATAAGATAAGAAATGTATTAAAAGTGTTTAATGTTGTACCTAGAATAACGAAATAATAATAAATTTGTATAAGAAAATTAAAGTTGAATTAAAGTGAATTAATGCTGACCTCGTGACCGCCTAAGTACTACACATAGAACGTAAAAGAAAAAAAATCTGCACGTTTTATATGAGTTATGTTGATTAAAAAAGTAACACGTAGAGACATCTATTGATTTGTTAGGAAAGGAAACATAAGTAATCTGACACGTTGACAGCAAAGAGAATATTGCTTTTTATAGGATAGGGCGATGAACGAGCACACAGTCCACCTGATGGTAAGTGGTTGCTGTGACCCATAGACATCTACATCTATCCTCAATAAAGAATCAAAATGCAGATGCGTTGTCACCCGGGAGGACTAAGATGGAATGCCTCTTTTCCAGTAAAAAGGGTCTCCAGTTCTCTACACTCACCATACGAAACACAGCAGTGCTTGGTAGAGAGTAATTGTGTTCTGTGCAGCAGTGTTAAGCTGCTATTTTACGCTGGTATTCTGTGAGAGCGTGGTCCTTCCCTGGTCGAGCCGACCCATTCGTGCTACAACTATACTACTAATATAGCTGCAGCATGGCTCTACCACGTTTTATATATTGATAAATGAATATAATCACTACGTTTAGTTGACAGCTTATTTTTTGCAAAATGGCGTCAAGCAACAGAGGTGTCAACGTGCGCTCGGGCAGAGGTAAGTTTAATCCCGTTTAATTTATGTAATTTTTCTCAATTTTATTAAAAAATTTGCACTAATTGCTAGATAAACTAAATAAAATACGAATTACAGTTTTATTTTTTGAAATAGAGTAAATCGTGCATGTCGTGACACGTATTTCTTCTAGGTTCTCTGGGTAGAACATATTCAGGCTATTGAGATAAGGTCAGGCAATTTAACGTCCCATATGTAGAACATTGTCAGATATCAATGGTATATATTTTTTTCCTTTTTTCTGAATTAAATGATGAAAAAATATTGGACGCCCTGCTCTGACATTGACTATGATTCTGATGTATCTGATAATGACCCAAATTATCAGCCTCAGGTTGACAATCGCAACGGAACAGAAAGTACTTCATTCTACAGCTCATCCGATGATGATCCTCCTTCGCCTGTTATGTCAGCGAGCTCCATGAGAGCTACATCGCGTGTTCGAAGAGGTCGAGCTGGCAGGGGAGTCCGACGTGGATCACGGATACGAGTAAGGACATCAAGTTCACGCGATGGAATACAAAATCAATGGACAGGTACTACTTTTGATCCAGAAATAAGGGAGCTTCAACAACCCACTTAAATACCAAAAAACTGCGAAGGGTGGCAGAATTTGACATATGTCGAACAGTATATTGATGACCAGATTTTAGACATTATTGTTGTATCTACAAATAGAACGGAAGTTGAACGCACAGGAAAAACATTGGGTTTAACTAGGAAGGAGCTGAAGGTATATTTGTGGATAGTAATGATAATGTCGGCTTTACAATATCCAAAAATTGTTTTGTATTGGATCCAAAGATGGAGAATCCCCGTTGTAGCAAATGCTATGAGCCGATCACGCTTTTATACTATAAGAACTAAAATAAAATGTGTTTATGATGAAGATATAAGCGAAGAAGACAGAAAGAAAGATAAAATTTGGAAGATTCATCCACGTTTTGAACGCATTTTACAAGGTTGCTTAGATCAAGATCGTCCTCAAGATATGTGCGTAGATGAAATGATGATTCCATTTTCTGGACAATGTCATATGCGGCAGTACTGCCCTAATAAACCGAACCCGCTAGGGTTAAGTGTTTGTACTAGCTACACGAGATGGAATTGTTTGCGACATGATTATGTACCAAGGAGATACTACTGTTCCAGACTTGATAGGTCAAGGATTTGGTCTAGGCCAAGCAATGGTTTTATACCTCACACGTTCTCTATTACCTGGACATCGATTATACTTTGACCGTTATTTTACCAGCGTAAAATTGTGTGAAAAACTCCTGAATCGAGGTATTCATGGAACTGGCACTATTAACAGGAACAGAATTCCAAAAGATTGCGTTTTTACGGATGAAACGGAATTTATAAAGAAACCTCGTGGAACAAGCGAACCACGCATTCGCAATGATGGAAAATTAGCTGCAACAGTGTGGTTAGACAACAAACCTGTTTGTTTGATGTCTTCAATATATTGTGAACAGAATAAGGATGAATGCAATAGGTGTTCTAAGCTAAGTAAACTTTATGAACGTATTCCAAGGCCTGAAGTTATTCGGTTTTACAACGGAAATATGGGTGGAGTTGACCTAGCGGATCGAATGCTTTCGGTATGCCCGTCTACAAACAGAACAAAAAAGTGGACAATTCGTGTCATCTCACATTTATTTGATTTGGATGTTGTTAACGCGTGGTTACAATATAGAAAGCAAAAGTTGACAGAAGGGACAAAGACAACAGATATTGAACAGTTGAGAGAGTTCAAGCTTGATTTGGGTTTCACGTTCATTGAAGAAAATCAAAAAAGTAGTGACAGTGAAAGCGATCCTGATGAAGTGGAAAAAGCTGCCCATCTTCCCGAATATGCGACCAAACAGTCGCGATGCAGAAATCCTGACTGTGAGAAAAAGACCACGGTTTTTTGCAAGAAGTGTAATATTTTTTTATGCTTCATACCAAACAGGAATTGTTTTACTCATTTTCATGAGACTGATTAGATGACTAGATTTGCTTATGATTACTAATTTTATTTACTTATGTTTCTAAGAATTTGTATTGGTTTTTAAGAATTTTTAAGAATGATAACTATATAGATAAACATTGATCTCTATTGAATCTTAATTTTTAGAATTTATTTTTGTTTAGAATTTACTTCTGACTAAAAATGTCAATTCTATTAATATTGAATAAAGTTGTTTCCTGTTGATTTTGGTACCAAATTTAGATTTGTAAGAGAATTAAGATAGTTTTGTACCAACGTTGATCTCTATTGAATCTCATAGTTAGAGGTTTGTAAGAATTTATTTTTGACTGAAAATGTTAACTCTAGCTTGAACATAGTTGATGTCTGTTGATTTTGATACAATTTTTTTTAGAAATAGATGAGACTGCTATTATAGTAATTAAAATGTTTTATTTTTCCCTTGAATATTAAATAAGTTTTAATTGAATAATGTACATAAATAAATTAATATTCTTTTATGTTCTATGTCTATTTGTCCTATGCAATTTACTGCATTTGTCCCATGCAAAGAACGTAGTGAAAATCCAAATTTTCTCGATAAAAAAATTTTCCTCAATTTTCCGTGTATTCTTGGACCCTAAGTAGCAATCAGTAAAAAAATTAGAAAGAAATTCCATAAATCTAACTTTCTGTAGTCAGGAGGTTAAAGGTTTTAATTTGTAAATTAAACTATTGTATTAGTTAAGATATTCATGTTTATTAATAAAGATTATTGTTTTGAATGTGTGTAATAGATATTTAAGATTTATGACTTTAAAAATATCTTGTAAAATTGTTGTATTTTGTTAAATATTTTAATATGTCTTTATGTGATAGCAATGTTGTGAATATATAATAATGTGACTTTTTTGTATGTGTTGTCAAATGAAATTATGTAATGACATTCTTTTGAGAAATAAAGATATGGTTTTAAATGTGGGAATGCGATAGTGAAAATCAGTGTTAGATTACGTCGAAATGGCGTGCGGTTCTCTTTCGAGTCAGTGGCGTAGCTAGGCGTGGGCGAAGTGGGCCCTCGCCCACGGCCTCGCACTTAAAGGGGCCTCGCGAGGCCCCTTAAATGCGATGCCCCCAGACTTTGCCACAGATGACTAATTAATTTGATAACTTTTACGCTCGAAAAAGAATATCACAAATTTAAAAGCATGTTTGTGCGACTGAGAGGCTACCTTCAAGGATCGTGACCGTTAGATTGACGGAATACGAGACTTGTCAGGAATTAATAGCTATGAGTATGTATGTCGTGTCAAAGCATGTACGGTAGGATAGATCTGTTGGGTAGATCTTGAGAACGAAAGAAAAGGGGCCTCGCTGATGCGACTTCGCCCACGTCTATATTAGTCCACGCTACGCCTCTGTTGCGAGTATAGCTATCGTAGTACAATAGGAGGCTGGTATTGGGACCAGCTACCAGTTTCCAGTTTTAAATCAAGAAAGAAAACAATAGGGAAAAGTGATAGGAAAAAGTAGTGAAATTTTCAATGACGCATTTCCAAAGGGGGATTTATGAAGAATAACCGATGTTTCATTTTGACAGCGTCGAAACCACTACGCGAAATACAGTTTACTGATGACTGACGTCAAGACCGGGACCATCCCACAGGGAATCTTAGTCTAACCTTTCTTTTGAGGGAGTGCAGACGGGCTTTGAGTGGCACACCTACTCAGGGGTCACGCCCACTTCGTTGTTCCCGAACCCAACGTGGTGTGGTAATAGTTAGTATCTGTGAATAGAAGGTCACTAATTGGTCGATCTCTGCCATAGAAATATAAAAAAGATTATTCTTTTATTGTGAATATTCTTTTATTATATCTATGATCTCTGCTGCAGGGCGGGCCATGAAGAGCCGCTGTATCCTTTCAAGTATCATCATCATCATCATTACAGCCCATCACAAGTCCACTGCTGGACATAGGCCTCCCCCAAGGAATGCCACAAAGCACGGTCCCTGGCCACCTGCATCCATTGACTTCCTGCTTGTCTTACCAGGTCGTCACTCCATCTAGTGGGGGGACGAGGCTGCCACTCGAGAACTTTTCCCATCGGTAGTCGGTTCTTCGAGCTATATGGCCGGCCCATTGCCACTTCAGCTTACTAATCCGTTGAGCTATGTCGGTTACTCTGGTTGTACTGCGAATATTCTCGTTTTTAAGTCTATCACGCAAAGAAACCCCGAGCATAGCCCTCTCCATAACTCGGTGAGCAACCTTGAGCTTCCTCATACGGCCAGCAGTGAAGGACCACGTCTCAGATCCATAGGTCATCACTGATATACTCGTATATCTAAATATGATTAAATATAAAAAATAAACTTAGAGAATACATTCTCTTAGATAAAAATAAGGAAACGCATGCCCCAACAATATTTACCGGCAACATATTGAATCATATGTTGTGTATGTTTATTTAATACATTCCACCTGTTGCTCGAGAGTGCATGGACTCTTTAAAGGCGCTCTTTTCTGCTTTATCAGACTTGAAATTTTCATATAAGAAGTTATATTGGCTTCCAAAAAAGTGGAAGTCTATGAGGGCCATATCTGGAAAATATGGTGGATGAGGCAATGTCTATAGTCCGTTGTGCAGTATGTGGGAAGAATGGTGCATACTTACCATCTCATTTTTTTCAAAATAGTTGGACAGCTTATAATAGAAACCTGGCCTGAGTAACGAAAGATTAACAATATATTAAGCCGAACGCATTATATTTAAAAATGCTGCTACTTACATTAAGTGTCCATTATGCTGTCTCTTTCTAAAGCTATATATAAACTTTGGTATTATTATAGATTGGATGATACTGTTTACAAACTGCCATAATTAATTAAAAGTCTACTCTGCTAGAAAAAAACTGCCATAATTCATTAAAAGTCTACTCTGCTAGAAATGGCTGATCAGCATCGAAAGGAGAGAAGGAATTTCCATTTTCTTTTTTTTATTTTGTCTGTCAGTGTCACACCTACATCGGTACAGTATTTACTGAGAACGCTTCGCTCGAAGTTGCTGACGAGCATATTTACCAGGGACAATTTGTTCGACTAGGTAAGTCCAACCAGGAAAAACGGCACCTAGAGCACTCATCAAAGTTGCACCACTTCGTAAATTATTTCAGAATAAAACAGTCATAAATCTCACGAAACATATTTATTTTATAGCGAAGGTAAGTCCGTAAAACCGTTATACTAACAATTTCATCTTCCTGGCCTTCTACGACGCAAATATTTCGATGGTGTTTTCGAAATCAGTTTTTTCCGTTTCTTCTCGCTCTACACTTAGCAAAGCTAGTTTGCATAACCTTTCTTGATTTTGATTTTAATTTACACAACCTGCGATATATACTGTAATTGTGAGCATAATTTGAATGGAAATGCGCAGATTCGGAAATACACTTTCATCCCCGTACAATAAATTCAAGCATAATATGAAGAAGTCTTGCCTTACTTCTTGTTTTAATGGTTTGATCGCTGTCGTCTGTCATATCTTGGAGAAGGGTCAACATATCTTAAGGATATTTGGAACAGACAATGGTCTGAAGACCAAAGAGGGACATCGTCAGAGACCTGATATCCGACCGGATGAGAGGTCAGCAGAAATTCCGACAGGGAAGGTGCATGATCCTGATGAAGTAACCAGCTGTGTCAGACAATATGCCAAGGCAACGTCTCAAAAAGATCTTCCACTACTCCCCGCATGATCGGTTAAGCGTGTACCCAGCCATTCAGCCACAGACTAATATGACTATATACACTATATACAGACTAATTCAGCGTAGTGGGCGTTAAAGTTGCCAAGGATCACGATCTTTGCGGATGGGTTCTGTTGTAGCACGGAGTCTACAGACATTTGGACGTGGTCGATGAGTCGATCTGTGCCGGCATTATCGCTGTAGGAAGCCAAAAGATGGACAGGTGTCAAGAACAGATATTCTCTGTGACGTATACGCAAACTCCAACCCGAGGTACAAAGGACTGTTCCAATTTGTACCCGGGTAGGAAACTTACGAACAAGGAAGCAAGTACCAACCGGAGAAGACATCTGCGTCTCGGTCAGAAAAAGTAAAACCAGCTTTACCGTCTCCAGATCGAAATGAATGGCGTTAAAGTTCGAGTGAAGCATCCTGATGTTGCAGAAATTTTCAGCTCAGGAAGAGTAGGGTAGCTTAGGTTTGGATACTCAGTGAGGGATTCTTGATTACCAGGGGTGCTAGTATACTCCTGGGGTAGTCTCTTATCTGATTCCGCTACCATGTTATGGGTGGGGGAAGGGGGAGGGCTCCGGCCACCTGCGCTTCCAGATGAAACGCAGAAGTAAAGCTTCTACTTCACGCTGGCATTCTGTGAGTTCGTGGTACTTCCTCGGTTCGAGCCGGCCTCTTTTACTAAAAACGTGACCATTATAGTGTCCTGCTTGGCTGCGTCTACACCGACCAAATAGAGCGAATGTCTATCGTAATTCACAAGTGTTGAAAGTGGACTATAATAGGCTGTAGGGAACGGTCATGGTATTTATCGACTTTGTGAAAAAATATTGATTTGGGCTTTTTATTTTTATTGTATCTGCATGAACAACACTTAATAGAAGCTTAACCATAAATTAATCTTGGTTCCTATTTTTTTTAATTTCTTTAATTGGAAGTAAAGACTAGAAATGAGTTGGGGGGTGACTGGAACTTTAGGAATAGTCAGTTTGAATAGCCTATCATGTAGAGGATGTCATGGGGGTCATGGTTGAATAGGGGCAAAAAGTTCTCATTACACCTAGGGGGTCAAAATGGCCAAAAACCAAAAAATTTAAAACCTCGTTTAGAGCCGGGGCGGCATCAGAGGCAGCTGAACTAAGTGGCGCAAATATAAGTCTCTGAGAGATGACTACATATTTGTGCCATTTGCTGTAGAGACTATCGGTTCGTGGGGTCCACGTGCGGTGAAGTTCCTAAAGGAACTCCATCGGGACTGGTCGTTGCTGCTGGTGATAAGAGGGCTGGCTCTTATCTCGCTCAAAGGCTAAGTATAGTCATTCAGCGGGGAAACGCAGCCAGCGTTCTTGGCACGATACCGCGGGGAGTAGGACTGTATGATGATTAATTTACTAGTTTTAATTTTTTTTATTATAGTTTTTAATATTATATATAATAAATATTGTATATAAAGAATATATAACTCGGATTAGAATTCGTAATAAAAAAAATAAAAATTTTATTTCGGCTACAAAAACTTAAAAATTCTCACTGGACATCCTTTTGGGGGTCGGTCTTTACTTCCCGCATCCCACTAGTTAAATTAAACTAGAAATTAGTATTGTGCCTGCTCGGTCATTTTAAAGATCGCTCTGCACTAGTTCATTTCGGACAGTGAACTAGTTTGTTCTATTAGCTCTATTCGGTCATCAGTGCCACTAACCGGTTTAAACGGTATCTATCTGTATAGAATGGTTATTTTTTATTCTCTATATCTCTACAACTTCCCAATATTTTGAAGTTCTAACAACTTCAATTTATTGTATTTCCACAAAGTAAAACCTGATTCTATTAATTAATACCCAATATTTTGTTTCGCACTTTATCTTAAAATGTTTTTGACCTCTGGCAGTAGACTAAAGTTTTTGTGTGAAATAAATCGTGCATAGCGACCGGACTCTATCACGCCGTTACACCCACCATTCGCCGTTTATTGAAGTATGACTGGTGAAATTGTAGTGTAATGTTTAATTATTATTTTAAGAGGATTAACATAAAATAAACATAAAATTAGTAAAACATTTTTATTTCTACAAAACATGATATGCCTTAACTATATTATTACATGTTTTATGAAAAAATATATAACAGTGTTAACCGTTATTATGATACATTTGAATGTATATAGGCTATAGGTACATTAAGAGCTGTATTACACGATTGATTCAAAGAGTATAATAATTATTACGTTGATTCCCTGTCCTGAAGTTTGGTAATACCAGCGACGGCGCTGGTTGTACAAAATGAAAGGTACCACGTGGATTTCAGCATGTTAACTACTTAAGTTTCTACATTAAATTCTGTTTATATTTTCTTATCCGCATAACACATTAACTTAGTCTAAATACGCAAGGAAGTTAAACATGATGTAATATTTATTTCTGGTAAAATATACTAGTAGTTTCATCAGAAACATGAAAAATATTTTTTGAAGTGAATACTTCTTTCGTGATCGTTGTGATTTAAAACTGGATGAAACGAAAAAGCGACACTAAAAAGAGACAAATATATCACACATCCATAGGATTTAGCCTGCGAGAGAATGAGACGAATGCAGAGTATCAGGAGTAGGGTAATTGTAGGGTTTATTTATTATACAATAATTGTTACCAAGTTACATTAGATATTAAACAGACTCTCAAGTTTTCAATTTAACAAATAACACGAAGGGCTTGTGGTAACTAAAGAAGTATAAATATGACTTCAATATTTATTTATTTGATATGATTTTCAACCAGAAGTGCGACAATAAATTTAAGTTTAAGCACACATGTTTTTTAATTTTTAACAGTTTCTAGGTTATGTGTAAATACAATGAAATTATATAGTCGTAGCTAACAATAAGTCCATATAGCTGATTTAAGCATAATTTAATAACACTAATTGAAATAACGAGCTCGAAAGTTCGTCTTCGCGCGTTTTACAAATAACTGCGATGAAAGTTTGGCTGTAACAGTTATTTAAAAACTGCTTATAATAAAGACAAAGAGAGAACTGAAACAGTTAAAATTGTCAAAACTTTCTGTTTCTTAGAATCGCCTAAATTGCAAAATCCCAGAATAAATGTAATACGACTCTTAATGAATTATTGTGTAACAAAAATACTTTGTCATGTTCTATCTCTTAATCTTTATTTCACAGATCTATAAAGGCTATATTAAAATAGTTATTCCCATTATGTAAATATTACAGATAACTAAAGGGATAAACAGAACAGTAGTATTTTGGTGGGAATACAACTATAATCATTAACCAGTTGATTACACCCAACGAGGAAAATAAAACTGTCAACATGATCATAATGATCCTCCTAAATAAGATCCGTCATACAAACATTAAATTGAAAAAGAAATTTTAACTGAGTATATTACTCAGACAAATAAAGTATTTATTGGTCTGAGGTAATACAGTTAAGTAATCTTATTGAACTACATTGTTTTCTTTTGATTATTGTATTTTATTGAGTATAAACTATCAAACAAGATGCTTTGCGTGGGGCTTCTACGGTTCCTTGGCGCCACGATTTGAAGGCGGATTCATAGATCTCGACGAGATACGCCGAAAAGTAAGAATAAAATTTTTCGATATCTCGCTTAGTTTCCGAGCTATCGATACTCAAAAATAACTTTTTTTACACAGGAATTTTGACCTAAAGTTACTTCTGCAACGGCTTCGGCGCTGCGGGAAGTACAGCCCCTTCGCCTTTGCGTAGCAAATCGGAGGCACCCATGCTCACCTCCGCAGCTTTGGCTAATTGCCAGCCTCAGCCGCTACGGCTCGCACAGGTGCCTGCTATTTGCTACAGCGGGCGAGGGCTGCTCTCCCGCCGCGCCTACGGCTTTACAAAAACACTCTAGGGGTAGGGCAGACGAGACTACGTGGAGTCGGTGCGTACTGATTCGGTTTTAGTATTCGATTTTTGAGTATCGATATCTCGGAAATTGAGCGAGATATCGAAAAATTTTATTCTTACTTTTCGGCGTATCTCGTCGAGATCTATACGAATCCGCTTTTAAATCGTGGCGCCGTAACAACCGTAGTCGTGCCCTTTGCGTGAAAAATATTTTCGAATGACATAATAAGTACTATCAATAAAAATTAATGTATGTATGCATTAACATCTATACTTCTGTTAATGTATGATAGATGGATGATGGGACCAAAATGAGTATTCCCTTTTATAGTATATAAAAAAAAAACAATTCTGTTTACAAATAATTTTGTCTATGTCGCGAGCGCTCGAAGCGATCTATTTATAAAATGTGTTGTCAACGTGATATAAAAACAACAAACATTTGGTATAACTTTTATACGGTTTTACCATGGAATCTCTGCAAGCTACACGTTTTTATTGTTTACAGACCATTGTTGAACGTTTAGAATTAATTTGTTTGTATTCCTCATTGAGAGTAATAGTGAAAAACTTAGTTCTTCAATGCACGCTTATAATTAAAAATTTGTAACTAAAGCTATTCTAACAATATAGGACTAGAAGATCAATATTATTATTTTTTTATATTTTCATTTTATTGTTATTTTTCTTACTTTAAGCAAATTAAGGACGGAGACTGTACTCCAAGCTCATATTTGACTTTAGGGTAAAGAAATAGTAATTATTATGAATATAGTAAATAACTATAAGCCTTAATGTTAGTGCAATAACGGTCGATTGTTTTACCCTGACCATAAAGATTTTTTCAAACATATAATTTTAAACGAGAAATCTGACAATATTTTAACCGCTGCATTTTGTGAGGTAGAGGGGATGAAAAGATTAATAAAATATATTAGAAACATATATTTTTATTAATCTTTTCATCGATTTAAAAAAAAACTGTACACAAAAAAGTAGATCATAAGTAACTTCAATTTTAAAACGTTTTTCTATTGTCAATTTCAAACATTACTTATTATACATTACAAATTAGTTATTAAAAAATTACACACATAAAAATGTTGTTACATTTATTTAAATTCATGCGCATAATATTTATCAACACATTTTTATACTTCAACCAGTATAGTTGGCAAATATATCTGAATATACAGGGTTATCTTTCAAAGAGTAGCCAAATTTTATACTTAAGTTCAAATATATAAATAATGATATACCGTTATTGCAGTTTTTGAAAATACGACAAAGTAAATAAGGCTTCTACTTTTATTTGAAATCATCCAAAATTGAATGTGATTTATGGGCTACAACGTTTTTGCCTACCGATCGACCCTTGCGAATGTGTGCGTGCGCAGTAAAAATCAGTTAAAATAATGCATTACTACGCATTTTGAATTTAAAAGATAAAAAGGGCAGAATGTTTGAGATTTTGTTTAATTAATTTTCTTCATCATTTGCCTATATTACTTCTTCTGAACCATCTCTGCAAATTTGGCCGGTTATTGCAAAATAACCCTGTATATTAATAATAAATAATATATAGTACCACGACGCTATAACAGAGAGGGTTGCCCATAATTTTTTTTAAGCGACACACCAGCACGGCTAGCATGGGCTGGGGACAAAAAATTTATCCCCCAATTATATCCACTGACAAGAGATAAAATTATCTTGTCCTTATGCCAAAGCACGGCAACGGGGAGAAGTATATCCCGTTTGACATAACGAGTAGACATATATCCCCGTCCGTAGCATGGGGCCAAATGAAAGATAAAAACATTGAGTTACAATACCTAACTCAATGATAAAAATTATGCTTTTTTGACATTTGAAAGGGACAATTTTATCCTAGTTAATTGGACGTGGGTTTAAGTTTATATTCATACAAAAAATCTATCTAAGTCTAAGCCTATCTCCCATTTTATCTACTGTGGATATTATATCCACCGGTGTGCCCATGCTCGAAAGGTGGATAAAACTAAGCGAGGGGATAAACATTTTCTCCTTTCCTCGGGGATAAAATTGTCTTCTGCCCATGCTAGCCCTGCAGCGGGCCCATAAGTAAATTTTCATACAGGTTAAGCGTGGCTGTGCGGGGTTAAAGTTAAATTTAGGGATGCGGGAAGTGTAAAATAAGAATTAGTTTTTTCAAACTTGTGATGTGTTGTGCATTATAGATATAATTTAAAAACCACGGTTTAAAATAACGATGTTTTACCAAGTAGTAAATCCGTAGTACGATAGCAGTTTTTTAAGTTATGTGTAGCGCAATCTTTTGCGAAAAAGTAAATAGTCATTTAGAGACAATGTGAAGAAATTTTACGAAAACTCGTCTAAAAAATTGCAAAGAAAGTTATTAAAATGTCAACTACTGCATCAGTACCCAATATAGTCAATTCACATTTATATTATTAATAATGATTGATTCATCTTAAAGCATTCTTTAAAAAAAATTGATTTTACACAAATTTCCCGATAAGCTGGAAACTTGAAATTTTGAATATAGCTCAAATTCCGATATAATATGATAAAAAACGTGGTATATTTCTATTAGCGTTAACGATGGTAGAAAGTAAACTTGGCTCAAACTGCAGGTCGAATAACTCCGACAGATGGACCATCATATTATAATATGACGTCAAGAACTATAATATATATTATAGTTAGAATCACAATGCATACCTAATGAAGGCAATAAACAGCTCTTTGTATATTGCTCCGTGGTTTAAACTTTATACTCAATTTTACTTTTGATTAGAAAAAATTTCAAGACGTCTTTCTTATAATTGAATCTCGCCAATTATGTTATTATAATTAATATTAATTAAAAAATGATGGTCTTATATGATATACATGTTTATAGAAAGTAAAATTTCACCTTATGACAAAAATTAAATACTATTTTAGGTCTTTTTTAAATATAACAATGAGAATACTGTAATTATGCTTATTCTGACTTACGTTTTTATTACACTGCTTGGGGAAATATAACCAGATGTTATAAATTTTCAGTTTTAGTTAAATTAAAATTTGGTACACATTATTTGATTTGAACATTGTTACAAGTCTGTATTAGTTAAAATATTTTACCCTTTAACTCCTGGCACTGGACTTTGAACACATTACGTTACACAGAACATTAAATCTGAGACTAAATATGGTAGAAAAAGTTACACTGTGCCGTATACGCATATTTAAATTCAAGTATTCATAGATAAAGGTCATAAAATAATATCGATGTATAAACATATAATAATTACATTATGAACTTTGTAAGCCTACACTATTACATAGTGTTTTTACTAATTTAATTATGTGTAGGAGTAACACCTATGTTTTCTATAGTTAAATATCTACTATAATATACATAATTATAAACTTGACCCTCAAGAGTTTGTTTTTTTCAAAAATATCAAAAGAAGCCACATTTATTGGCACTTGTTACTACTATAATAAGTCACATGATGATTCATTGTAAGGAACAGTGATAAAAATATTTGGGGTTGTATAACAACATTACGAAAATTATCTTTTTATTATTATGATTATATCACATTAAAATGGTGAAAAACATAACAATCTCTAACGTAAAAATTAAGTAACTGTGTTTCACATTTGTAAGTTGCTTAAGTCTATAACAAAATAATCATAGTTCAAAAACATTTTCATTTTAATACTATATTAATCTTACACTAGGCAAAAACTAATCATTTTCGTGTATTAGTTCTTTCAAAATATTAAAAAAAGCTACCTTAAGATTTAAAAACCATTGCTTAGATTAAAAATGACAAATGTATATTAAATATGACAAATCGTTATAGATTTATCGATTTTTCATTTGAAGTTTACATTGCCATTAAGACAATTCGATAGTTAATTCGTCAAGTTCTTAAGTTTTACTAAATATTAAGAAAATTTGACACTTGAGTAACATCGGAGGAAGATTTGAATGCATCATCGCTCAAATTAATTCAGGAGTCCGATAGTAATGCTACTGGTCGTTAAAGCAATTAATAAATTTCTAATTAAATTGTATAGGTACCAATTGAGTTAGTGACACCATCATTAATAAATTACTGCACCATATAACTTGGATATTGTTGCTTTTGAATTCATAACTTAGTTAATTTCCTTACGTAATTTAACGTAAGGAAATTAATCAAGTTTTTTGCACTTCAAATAATACAAGTTACTACTTAAAAACTGTTGCAATTTTGTGATATTTCATAATTTTTTATTTATTTATAGAATAAATACTGTTTTAATTAAGCAAAATAAAATATTTAATACGGCAGATAACTAAAAAAATATTTAGTACACACATGTCACTTTTATGTCCTGTCAAATGGAAATTTTCTAATACATAATATATGAGTAAGTAAACAATGTCATAGTTAAAATCTACGTTCACTTAAATAAGAAAATTTAAAAAATTTGTAGTCTAGTAGTAAAAAAAGTATGTAAATCTATGTAATCTACAGAATGATTTCGGAGAGAATGAGCAAGAATTACATGCCTGAATTTCTCAATCGCTTACAACCAAAAAAAATATACTCGCTGCATTTCTTGCTGGTTCCCAGGACAGAGGTGTTTTTCGAACCAGTGGTAAATAAGAAAAATGACCATTTAAGGTTTCTCCACCACTTACCACCATGTGGAAATGTAGCCAAGTACTGGAAATGTGGTAAGCATGTAGTAAGTAAAAAAGTATAGTAATTTATTAGTGACGGTGTCAATTGTAACTGTAATATTTATGCATGTTTCGGGGCTTATCATATAATATATGAAATCACGATCATTTACTACTAGTTTGAATAAAGTATTTCAATATATGTAGTTACATTTAATCTGTCTGTGAGTGAAAATAATATGATAAAATTTTATAAACAAACTAAATATTCTATTGTATTCAACCAATTACAACCCTACCTCTAATAGCAAATTCGCTTTTTTATTTTGTAAGTATAGTTTCTGACTCTATCAAGATTATCAAATGAAATGTGATTTATCTGCATCATGTGTAAAACTTACTAAAACAAAGATAATCTCTGTGGTTAAGCTACTAAATGTATTTTACAGGTTTTTATGTATAATAAAAGAGCTGTATGTATACAGTTAGTCATACTAATTATTGTATGTAACTTAGCGCCACCCTGTATATGTATATTAAAACTTCAAATTCAATTATTTAGTATACTGTATGCTCAGACCAACAAGGAAAGATAGACGGAGAACTGCCTACATTTTAAGCAATGCCGAAATCATAACTCTTGACACGCACTCACGTACACATATACAGCTAAAAGTACATTGTTGGTAGCAAATTATTTTAGATGCGTGCATGTAGTGGCGGTGTAAGAATATCCACTACTCCATATTCTACCGAGGGATTCTTAAGAGGCGAGAGAGGGAAACAAAAAATAAAAATATAAAACAGCGGATGCAAAGTGTGGCGACAATGGCAAATATCGCCTTCCTATGAGCAATTTATGGGGAAGACTTGAGAGATATGATTAGCAAGAAATTATTTATATGCGGTACGTGTAAGCATATTATCCGACCACACTGTGGAATTTACAGCCGCTAGCAGTTTTTTCGGATTGATATAAGAGACTTTCAAGAAAGACTTACACCATTGTAAAAGGCCGACAACGCACCTGCAATTCCGCTGGTGTTGCAGATGATCACTTACTACCACGTGAGCCGTATGCTCTATAAAAAAAGTCGAGTATGGTTGCGCTCTGTGTTTCTTTGTTGGTCTGAGACTATACGAAATAATATCAATGGTATATATGTATATTACGTGGTAGAGCCACGCTGCAGCTATATTATAGCTGAAGCACGAATGTGTTTATTACATTGAATTACTTATATTTTTTCTATTAGATTGTTTTATTCCAATTTGTTCCAACAACAACACACTATCTAGCAATATAAGGGGACCGTGGCCATATTTTTAGTTTGTTACATTAATGTTTGATAATGAGGGCTTATAATCTTTCGCTCAATAGATGTAGCTAGTTGACACTGAGGTAAAGTTTTTTGTTACATAGTGTCATTTAATTCAGAAATTAGTTTTAAGTAAATGTTTATCAGTTTCTAGAGTATTATAATAAATAAACAAAACAATGTTTCAGACGTTTTTTCTTTAATTTACTGCACATTTTAATTATTTTATTAATTTTTCTACTTTTATGAATATCTGTGGTTTGGTTTATTTATTCTTAATCTAATTAATATAAAACATAACTAAAAGTACAGAAAGAAACGTTAAACTTTATATTTTTCAAGCAAATTAACTTCTCCGCTATGAAATCTGTCAAATTACACCTCATATTTAAGTGGCGCCGCCCTGGCGGCAGAAAGTCGTGGATGCCCTCATTACTATTAGTATACGCTGTTGGTTCTCTATATAAATTAAAAAAAAAAACAAAAACAAAAACTAGCGAGGCGACAGGTTGTGCGGTCAGCGGAGCGTGGCGCACCTGGAGCAGTAGTCGTCGTTGTCGGGGCTGCCGTAGTACAGGCAGAGCGGCGCTCGGCAGGGGCGGGGCGAGGGCGGGCGGTCGTCGTAGAAGGTGGAGCGGCTGAGGTGCAGCGTGCGGTCGGGCGGGGGGTGCGGGGGGTGCGCGGGCGCGACACCTGCGCGCGCGCGTGCCGGTGCGCCGCGCCGCCCGCCTCCGCGTAGAACTGCGACCGGCCCGTGCCGTACCGCGGCTGCGACGCCTGCGCGCGCTCCATGCGGCTCCGGTTCTTCTCCGCCGTGTACCTGTCATATCAACGTAATCAATAGAATTTTGACGTGTAGTGGAAATGTAAGAATATCCACCACCCCATATGATCCCGTGGGTGTCGTAAGAGGCGACAGAGGGAAACAAATCAGGAGATGGGCAGCGGCGTCTTTCTAATAACGACTAAAAATAAAAAACTACGGTTGCCAACCCGCTTGCCAAGCGTGACAACTATAGCAAATATCCCCCCTATGAGGCAATCTATGGAGGGGGCCTATGTTCAGCAGTGGACTTTAATGGCTGTAACAAAATTAATAGAATTATGCGTTACTTTACGGATATACGAATAGAATAGAAGATTTATACCTACAAAAATAAACTTAGATACGAAATACGAATAGCTGCTTCAGAGACTGCTAGGCACTAGAAGCCCTCTAATAGCAGTGAGATGGTGACTGTAGACTTTGGGCTGGTTTTGTTAGTTATGATAAGACTTTAGCTCCGGACTTGGTGAAGTGACATGAAGGTATACTTCGGCGACAGCTACAGTGACACCTAGTTCTACTCCTCCAGTAGTTCCAGTAGTAGTTACCGAAGTACACCATCAGGTCACTCCATCAAGTCCGGGGGTAAGTTCTCATATGCTATCAAAACGAGCCCAAACTCGGCACACCTAGTTCTACTCGTCCAGGAGTTCCAGCAGTAGTCACCGAAGTACACCATTAAGTCTCTCCATCAAGCCCGGAGGTTAGGTCTCATCATAACTAACAAAACGAGCCCAAACTCGGCACACCTTGTTCTACTCGTCCAGGAGTTCTAGCAATAGTCACCAAAGTACATCATCAGGTCTCTTCATCAAGCCCGGAGGTTAGGTCTCATCATAACTAACAAAACGAGCCCAAACTCGGCACACCTAGTACTACTCGTCCAGGAGTTCCAGTAGTAGTCACCGAAGTACACCATCAAGTCACTCCATCAAGTCCGGGGGTAAGGTCTAATCATAACTAACAAAACGAGCCCAAACTTGGCACACCTAGTTCTACTCGTCCAGGAGTTCCGTAGTTGTCACGAAAGTACACCATCAGGTCTGTCCATCAAGCCCAGAGGTTAGGTCTCATCATAACTAACAAAACGAGCCCAAACTTAGCACACCTAGGTCTACTCGTCCAGGAGTTCCAGTAATAGTCACCGAAGTACATCATCGGGTCTCTTCATCAAGTCCGGAGGTAAGGTCTCATCATGACTAACAAAACGAGCCCAAAGTCGGCACATCTAGTTCTACTCGTCTAGGAGTTCCAGTAGCAGTGACCGATGTACACTTTCAGATCACTCCATAAAGTCCAAGACCAATAGGCATTTATATATATATATATATATATATATATATATATATATATATATATATATACATATATAGTCGCTCACGTCCGTAGGCTTCGACCACCTAACCCTAGGCCCACCCTACACGTGTCCCCCGGGTGGTGCTAAACGAGCGACAAAGCCGAAAGTACAGAATTGGCTCCTCGCCGTGTGGTAACGGCGTAAAAAAAATACCACCCCCTACTTTCGCACCATGAGGCACAAATTAAAAGAAATGGCCCCGAGTTCCCGGCGCCCCTTTAATGGGGCAGGGGTGCGAAGAATCTCCGGGAGGAAAACCGGCGACGAGGTTCGCCACCCGTCACGTCCTGTCTCCCGGAGGGGCGAAAAGTGGATTGCGGAAGCCCGTCTGGCTACGCTGAATGTATGTGGAGCAATGAATGATAAGATGGATGAAGTATGCGATATGATGTATGATAGAGGAATAGATGTGTTATGTGTAAATGAGACGAAACGGAAGGGAAAGGATGCCACTACACATGGTATGTATACCGCGTACTGGTCTGGGGTAGACGAGACCGAGCGGGCATGCCAGGAGTCGGTATCATCCTTTCAGAAAGAATGGGTCAGTGTGTGAAGAGTATGAATGTGTAAGCCCGAGACTGCTATGGATGCGAATGAAAGTGGGCTTAAGTTGTTTATTCTAGGGTCTACGCCCCAGACATGTCTAAGCCCACTTATATCCGAGAGCAGTTTTGGGAGATGGTAAGGATGGTGCTAATGAAATGCAAGGGTAATGAAAATATTGTTATATTAGGAGATTTTAATGGAAAGGTTGGCGTGAAGAGGCTTGGTTATGAAAGGATATTGGGAACGTTTGGTGATGAAAGTATAAATGAGAATGTTGAAAGCCTCCTTACCGTATGTGTGGAAAAGAATCTTTTTGTGACGAACACTTTCTTTCGTCATAAGAAGATTCACATGTATCATGGGAAAGAGGTGATGATAGAAGCATGATAGATTTCATAATTGTGGATGAAAGAATGAGGAGCGCAGTGGTAGATACAAGGGTTTACCGGGGGTCCAACGTAGGGACGGATCATTACTTGGTCTTATGCCGAATTAATGGTCTATTCAGACGTTGGCGGCATCGGACATCTGTGTCTACCATTGCGTTACAGCGTATAAGAACAGAGAGGTTACAAGATGAAGGTGCAAAAGAGAGGTACAAATGTAGACTGAGAGAAAATATAAGTGGTATGGATGAATTGTGTATGAATGATTTAGACTTGGAGACTGTGTGGTATAATGTCAAGAAAGGTTTGGTAGATGCAGCTACCGAAGTATGTGGTGTAAGTAAGAGAACGAATGAAAAGAAAAATAACACTTTATGGTGGGATGATGAAGTACGGATGGAAGTAGAAACAAACAAGAGAGCATGGTTAGATTTACTAGCAACCAAGGCTAGTTATTCTAGCGGTATGAATGATGATATTGAAAGAAAAAAGGCAGTCTTTAGACATCTAAATAAGAGAGTAAAAGAAGTAGTTGAAAGGAAAAAGCAAGAAAGAACGGATAAGAATGATAGAAGAATATCGGATAACTTCCAGGCAAATATTAAAATGTTCTGGAAACTCGTAAGAACTGCCAGGGGACATTCAAAACAGCCTAGAATGGATGCTATACGAGACCAGAATGGCTGTATTCTGAATGACGAAGTGTCGAGTTTAAGGAGATGGAAGGAATACTTTGAAAGCGTGTTTATGAATGATGAGACGTTTGAATTAAATGAAATAGAAATTCCGAAAGAAGAGGAAAGAGATAGAGAGATAAGTATAGATGAAATAATGAAAGCAATGAAAAGTATGAAAGCAGGTAAGGCAGCCGGATATGATAGAGTATCACCTGAAATGCTAAGGGCTGGAGAGGAAGTGGTGGCAGACCTGCTGTATACCTTGTTTAATTTGTGTTGGGAACTTAAGGGTACCGGGAGACTGGTGCAAAGCCGTGATAGTCCCACTATATAAAGAAAAGGATCGCAGCAGGACTGCAAAACTACTGTGGTATCAGTCTTCTTAGCATTGTGGGAAAACTGTATGCTAAGGTACTAATTGAAAGAGTTATGAAAGATACTCATGGAAAAATTTGGGATGTGCAAGGGATTTAGAAAGGAATGGGATGTATGGATCAGGTCTTTTCCATGCGCATGATCGCGGAAAGTTTTGGCCAAAACCAAAAGGTTTTTGTGCGTTCGTGGACTTGGAAAAGGCTTATGATAGAGTGGACAGGGATGTATTATGGCAAACACTGAACTCATTTGGGTTGAGTGTTGGTTGATACAGGCATTGAAGTCTCTGTATAGGGACTCCAGTGCTTGTGTCAGGATCAACGGGGCCTACTCGGACTGGTTTGGCATCCATAAAGGGTCAGACAGGGCTGTGTGGCTTTCCGTGGCTGTTCAACCTATTTATGGACAGTTGTTTGGAAAATCTGAAAGTTGAAGAATGCGGGTTAAGAATGGGTGAGTTAACCGTCAAATGACTTTTGTACGCCGATGATCAAGTCATACTCGCGTCGTCGGCGGCCGAGTTGCAAATGATGGTTACATTAATGAACATTTCATTAAAAGAAAGGGAATGAAAGTGAACGCAATTAAGACGAAAGTTATGGTCTTTGAAAGAGAAGAAAGTAAAACAATATGTGAAATAAGAATAGAAGGAATTGGTCGAGCAAGTAGATGAGTTTGTGTATTTGGGATGTGTATTTAGCAGGGATGGTAGGTATGATAAGGATATAGAACGACGAGTGAACGCAGGAAATAAAGTAAATGGGGCTCTACACTCTGTTATGGAAAGTCAGAATGTGTCCAAAAAGGCACGTATGGCAATTCACAATGCTGTGTTAGTTCCTACTTTAATGTATGGTAATGAAAGTTGGTGTGGCAGAAGAAGCACGAGAGTAAGAATAAATGCTGTAGAAATGCGGTCATTAAGGAGTATGTTAGGGCTGAATCTGAATGACAGAATGAGAAATTGTGTGATAAGAGAAGAGTGTAGTTTGCAAGATGATGTTGTGACCAGGATTAAGAAAGGAATTCTTCGGTGGTTTGGTCATGTAGAAAGAATGAATGAGGAAAGAGTGACAAAGCAAATTTATGTGGCAGAGGTGAACGGCAGAGTCAGGAAGGACGCCCTAGACGAAGGTTTATCGACCAAATTGGCGATATACTGAAAATGGGCCAAATTAAGAGTACCATTAACCGACGAGCGTGTATGCGTAGGTATATGGATGTGGAGGAGGCGAGAGGTGTGTCAGGATGGTGCCAAATGGAAGTCCATAATCTCTGCCTACCCTCTGGGTGACAGGCGTGAGTGTTTATATATTATATTATGTATATATGTATATATATATATATATATATATATATATATATATATATAAATCCCACTTACTTTTAGCGAAACAAAATATTATAATAAAAATGTGTGATTATAAAAATAATAATATTATTTTACCTTGTCAAGTACCTATGTATCAAATTCGAATATTTTGTGTATGTACAGCGATCTTTTTCAGCTGCTGCAATCAGGCAGACGATACAGTATCCACTCACGACGGCGGCCGAGCGCGGACTGTGGTTTCATCGAAATTTTTGTACAACAAATCAAAACAGGCACCAAAAATAAAATAACCCTTATTGCAATCCATTATGATTCATCCGTATTAGCAAAATATGTGAAAAAATAAGCATCAGTTTTTTTTTTTTACGACTATTTGTGACATTTTGATAAAAGTAAACACCACTATTTTTATTGAATATGTCTGCCTACTTATAGTATTTTTAGAAATCTTAATATATGTTGATAATAGAACAAAAATGTTCCTAAACATGAGCTGGTATCGTTAATTTTGTAGAAAATGGCTAGGGAAGATCGTTTTTACAATATAAAAAACTATTATTTTCAACAAAAAAGTTACTACCATTTGAAGATGAAGAACCATTCTATACGTGGTAGTTATTAGCTATGTTTGATTTGGTTTAGTTTTGTCACAAAATGTACCGAAAAACAGCATAATTTTGTCCGATTTGCAAACGCACCCTTAAATAAAAATTAGTTGTATATTCTTACCCTATCCATGCTTCATTCAGGTAATTTTTGACCATTTCTTCTTGTACCGGTGCCCTTGCAGCTAACACCCTACAACACAGCACTTCACAAGTCGATTGCCTTCTTGTTAAACTTTCTTCTGGATTACTGTGACTGCCACTGCTTTTTCCAGTTAACTTGGCCATCGACCCGAAGTTCTTTTTTAGCTTACTGCTCATAGACCTCCCAATGCTTCCGAACTGTTTTGCAACCGAGTTTAACTGTTTAGAACTTTTTGTTGATAGAGCGTCTAGAGATCTTCTTAATTCTTCTGGTGGCTGGGTCTGAGAGAGGCATTCCACTCTTTCTAAGTCCAAATAAGCCGACAGCATGGCCGTGCGTTGGTACTCGTCCGGAAGCAGACTATTGATCGTCTTTTGGTCAGGCTCGACATCCCAGCGAAAATCTTCACCTGGGTCGACGCTGAATCTGAAAGAGTGAGAATATGAAAGTGAATAATGAACATAACTTCATCTATCTCCAAAAGACTACTGCTGAACATAGGTCTCCCTTAACGATTGCCTCATAGGGGGGACATGTGCCGTATTTGCCATGCTTGGCAAGCGGGTTGGCAACAGGTTGTTATTATTTTGAGTTGTTATCAGGAAGATGCTGCTGATCATCTTCTGCTTCATTTTTCTGTGTCGCCTGTTGATTCTCTTACGCCGCCATTAATATCTTCGAGACTGATGAATTATGGTAAGTGGACTTATATGCCCAAATACTCAAATGCTACTCAATTTTAGGATACCGTTAAGTCTCGTGCTGTTTCTATCACTTTAATTCAAAGTGACTGTGACACCGCGAGACTTAATGACATGGGGGCGTTCAAGTATTACGTAACGCAATTTGGGGGGAGGGGGGGTCTTGTAAAACGTTACGATGCGTTACAGAGGCGGGAGGGGGGTTCGAACAACGCGCTACGTAACATTGTTTTTTTAAAATTTATATTAAAAAAAACTACGGAGTTAAAATCTCTCACGTTGGTAACCCTTTTCGTGTATGTTTTACGGGGAATCGCTCGACTGTATTGTACGTCATTTTTATTTTATTTTCGTTGTCAGTATTCGTTAGTGTTTACGCAGAAGCACATTGTTGTAGTTAGTGTTGTTAAAGTGAGTTCATACTGTAATGTCCTCAAAAGAGGGAGATTTGCATCATCAGCTATTCTTGGCCTGTAAAGGCTCTTATGCTGACTTTCCAAATGTTTATTACATTATGTGTGATTGTTTATTAAATAACAATATTAATAAATGTGTGTATTATCAGAGACTATTCAGATGATATCCCGGACGTCAGTCTGAGATTCGAATGGCTCTCCAGCACCTTAAAAACGGAAAGGCCCCAGGCGAGGATGGAATCACAGCAGATGATTCCATCCTCGCCTTTTAGAGTTAGAAGTACTCGCAGAATTGCTTGGCTGTGGTTTCTTCTGGGATCGCAGATACACTGCTTGAGGGTGTACGAACTGCTCATGCTACCTTCAAGTTACCACTCAATTTAACAACAGCTGATACTCCCATTTGTAATATATCGAAGCAGATGGAATGAAAGCGGGTGGAAAACCGGTACTTGAAGTCCTTCAGAAGCTCTTTAATTCCGTCCTCCATGGTGGGACTACTCTGGAGGCGTGGAGCAGAAGTGCGGTAATCTTGTTCTTCAAGAAAGGCGACAACGCTCTCTTGAAGAACTACAGACCGATTTCCCTTCTGAGCCGCGTCTACGTGCTGTTTTCGAGAGTCATTATGAATCGTCTCGCACGCAGACTCGACGACTTCCAGACTCCCGAACAAGCCGGTATTCGAAAAGGCTTTAGTACCATAGACCACATACATACCCTTCGGCAAATTGTACAGAAGACTGAGGAGTGCAATCTGCCACTTTGCCTAGCGTATGTGGATTATGAGAAAGCCTTTGATTCCGTCGAAATTTGGGCGGTGCTACAGTCCCTTCAGCGGTGCCAAGTTGACTGTCGCTACATCGAAGTGCTGAAGTGTTTATACAGTGGGGTTACGATGGCTATCCGAGTATAAAACCAGAGTACGAAACCTATCCAACTGCAGAAAGGTGTAAGACAGGGTGACGTTATATCCCCGAAACTCTTCACCGCTACATTGGAAGACGTTTTCAAGCTACTGGACTGGAAAGGATACGGTATTGACATCAATGGCGAGTACATCACTCACCTTCGATTTGCCGACGATATAGTCCTTATGGCAGAATCGCTGGAGGACCTAAACACTATGCTCAATAACCTCAATAGTGTCTCCAAACGGATAGGTCTTAAGATGAACATGGACAAAACAAAGATCATGTGTAATGTACATGTCACACCTATGCCCGTAGTTGTTAGGAGCACTAAGCTCGAAATTGTTGACGAGTATGTTTACCTGGGACAAATAGTCCGACTAGGTAAGTCCAACTTCGACCGAGAGGTCAATCGACGGATTCAACTCGGCTGGGCAGCGTTCGGGAAATTACGACACATCTTCTCGTCAGGTATACCTCAGTGATGCTTATGGATTTGAGACGTGGTCCTTCACTGCTGGCCGTATGAGGACGCTCAAGGTCGCTCAGCGAGCTATGGAGTTATGCTTGGGGTTTCTTTGCGTGATAAACTTAGGAATGAGGATATCCGCAGTAGAACCAGAGTGACCGACATGGCCCAACGGATTAGTAAGCTGAAGTGGCAATGGGCTGGCCATATAGCTCGAAGAAACGACAACCGATAGGGAAAAAAGGTTCCCGAGTGGCAGCCTCGTACCGGTTGGCGAAGTGTAGGGCGACCCCCACTAGATGGAGTGACGACCTGGTAAGACATGCAGGCATAACTTGGGGAGGCCTATGTTCAGCAGTGGACTTGTGAAAGGCTGTAATGATGATAATGACGATTAATAAACAAAATAAACAATATACGCATGTATTGCGAGTTAGAAATCTCTTGTTTTATTTATTATTACCACAAACGCGATTAAAACAATAACAAAGGTATCTTAGCGACTTTCCGGTACTTTGCGCAACATAATTGTGACTTTTAGGTAAAAATAATCACTTGGGTGTTACGTAACGTTTAGGGAGGGGGAGGGAAGGGGGTACAGAAAAACGTTACGGCGCGTTACATGGAGGGGAGGGAGGGTCCAAAATCTTCAAAAATTGCGTTACGTGTTACTTGAACGCCCCCCATCTTAAAATTGAGTAGCGTTTAAGTATTTGGTATACAAAATGCATCATCGACCAGTAAAAAAGGTCTCCCATTACAGTCACTTACAATACACACTAGTCATCACGTTTTACGTGGGTATTCTGCGAGAGCGTGATCCTACTTAACTTACATAATATTATAATCTCTCGAATCTCTTTTAATCTTCATCCATTCTATCCTATTCCAGCCTAGTAAATCCCACTGCTAAACATATGCCTCTCCCATAGAGTGTCTCATCATGGGGGATTATAACATAGTTGGCGCGCTTGGCAAGCGGGTTGGCAACCGCAGTTTTTTATAATTTTGGATTGTTATCAGAGGCTGCTGCCGATCTATTGTTTTAGTTCCCTCTGTCGCCTCTTACGACACCCAAGGGACAATGTGGGGTAGTGGATATTCTTACTCCGCCATTACACGGTTAATCTTCACTTTCAATCTTCATATTATTAAAATAATACAATAATGTTACATATTAAAATATTTACCGAATTGGCATGGGATTGCCAGCTTGGTCCTCCAAAGGCACTCTAGCGCCGTCAGTGGGCAGCGGTTCGCAAGGCACTAGGGCGGAGAAATGGCCCGCGTCGTACGCCAACAATATCGGCGTCTTACTGCACACTTCCGGATCCAACTCGAGGGGAAGGTAAATACCGCCGAACGGTATTGGGGCTACTGGGTCACCCCGAAAATCCTGAGGAATTCAAAAGAATAATTATTACATAATGTTATTTATAAAAGCACGTACCTAAAATAATTTACATACGCGACATAAACGCACACAAATGGCATTCGTTTAGGTTAGTGTGTCGTGTTCACACAGAGCACACTGACCTGATGATCTGAAATACAGGTTTGTCCCTTAGTTTAGGCATTTTTTTTATAGGAGAGGGGGCAAACGAGCATGCGGCTCACCTGATGGTAGGTGACTACCGCCGCCCATGAACAACTGCAACACCGGGAGAATTGCATATGCGTTGCCGGCTTTTAAAAAGGAGTAGGCTCTTTTCTTGAAGGTCCCTAAGTCGTATCGGTCCGGAAAAATCGCTGGTGGTAATCAATTCCACAAGGAAGTTGTGCGAGGAAGAAAACTTCCTCTAAATCGCACAGTGGTGGACCGCCAATCATCCAGATGGTATGGATGGTATCGCGAGTTTTGTCGCGATGTGCGATGGTGAAATTGAGCGGCTGGAATTAGTCCGAACAATTCCTCAGAGCACTCCCCGTGATAGGTGCGATAGAATACGCAAAGAGATGCAACATCTCTACGCAGTGCCAGTGAGTCCAGCCGATCGGAAAGAACTCGGTCGTCGACAATTCGAGCCGCTCTGCGCTGGATGCGGTCAAGTGGAAGGAGCTGGCACTGGGGAGCCCCTGCCCAGAGATGGGAACAGTATTCCATCTAGGGCCGAACCTGCGCCTTGCAAAGTTGCAAGCGGTGTGCCGGCATGAAATACTGTCCCGCTCTGTTGAGCACGCCAAGCTTTTTAGAGGCCAATTTGGCCTTCTCTTCAAAGTGACCACGAAACTGCACATCACTCGATATGTCGACACCGAGGATTGCGATACTGGCTGAGGCAACAAGGGGAGTGCCTTGAAACTGAGGAGATACGACAAAAGGGTTCTTTTTAGCGGTAAACGCGCAAATTTGTGTCTTCTCAGTCTCTCAGCATCAGTCAGTCTTGCATCAGTCTCTCACATTACTTTGAATCTATATTTTTTTTAAATCGAGATTGTTAATTTAATGTAGTAAGATATAAATGATTATTATTATTATTATTGTTCAATTTTTCTTGTGTACCAAACCGAAAATACGCTTTTTGATATTCGTAGTCGCTGACTTTCGGTGGCTGATTTTAGTCCTATGCCGATTGACTAAATAGTTGAAAGTAAAAGCGTTTCGGATTTAAGCGACTCGATTCGTTTAATTATCTGAAAGATTGCAAGGAATATGGAGTCTGAAGTAAATGAAGGACACATTATATTGTCTTATTACAAAATATGGTTTTGTTGACAGTTTTGGTCAATCATAATTTAAATGGTTTAAGGGCAGCTTTTCTAATTAAAGAAGTCCCTTAGCTGCGAAGTCACAGTGTTAGCGTAATTTGATATTTGTTGTCAAACTCCATAATCTACATTTCACCACGTTTTTATTAAGTCACTTTCTTGTTTGTCTGTCTGTCTTTCCAGGAAATCCAGGAATCTTGGAACTCAAATTTCGAACACATAGTTCAGAATCGGATGAAAATGTAGGAATACGAAAGAAACGTGGTATATTAAATTATTATGTACAAAATTAAAAATCACTTGTTAATTCGCAAATTTTTGCGGAATATGGTGCGGAACAGATTTCAGTTTAAGCCTGAGACTATCAGTAATAAACTGACTATCAGTAATAAGCATCTATTTGTAATGGATAAGCAGCTCGATGTGTTTGGGTGTCTGGATGTAATAGTGTGTTGCGTGTGTACTTGCCATGAAGGCGACGTTCGCGTAGACAAGCAGCTGGCGGCGCCGGGCTGCGTGTGCGTGTGTGTGTGTGCGTGTGTAGCGGGTACGTACCCGGAGCGCGACGTCCGCGTAGACGAGCAGCGGGCGGCGCATGACGCGCGAGCGCGAGCACGTGCAGCGCGTCGAGCGCGGCGTAGTGCGGCGGCGCGGGCTGCGTGTGCGTGTGTGTGTGTGCGTGTAGCGGGTACGTACCCGGAGCGCGACGTCCGCGTAGACGAGCAGCGGGCGGCGCATGACGTGCGCGAGCGCGAGCACGTGCAGCGCGTCGAGCGCGGCGTAGTGCGGCGCGGCGCCGGGCTGCGTGTGCGTGTGCGTGTGTGCGTGTGTGGTACGTACCGGAGCGCGACGTCCGCGTAGACGAGCAGCGGGCGGCGCATGACGTGCGCGAGCGCGAGCACGTGCAGCGCGTCGAGCGCGGCGTAGTGCGGCGGCGCCGGGCTGCGTGTGCGTGTGCGTGTGTGCGTGTAGCGGGTACGTACCCGGAGCGCGACGTCCGCGTAGACGAGCAGCGGGCGGCGCATGACGTGCGCGAGCGCGAGCACGTGCAGCGCGTCGAGCGCGGCGTAGTGCGGCGCGGCGCCGGGCTGCGTGCGTGTGCGTGTGTGCGTGTGGCGGGTACGTACCGGGCGCGACGTCCGCGTAGACGAGCAGCAGGCGGCGCATGACGTGCGCGAGCGCGAGCACGTGCAGCGCGTCGAGCGCGGCGTAGTGCGGCGCGGCGCCGGCTGCGTGTGCGTGTGCGTGTGTGCGTGTGTGGCGGTACGTACCCGGCGCGACGTCCGCGTAGACGAGCGCGGGCGGCGCATGACGTGCGCGAGCGCGAGCACGTGCAGCGCGTCGAGCGCGGCGTAGTGCGGCGCGGCGCCGGGCTGCGTGTGCGTGTGCGTGTGCGTGTGTAGCGGTACGTACCCGGGCGCGACGTCCGCGTAGACGAGCAGCGGGCGGCGCATGACGTGCGCGAGCGCGAGCACGTGCAGCGCGTCGAGCGCGGCGTAGTGGCGCGGCGCCGGGCCGCGTGCGTGTGCGTGTGTGTGTGCGTGTGTAGCGGGTACGTACCCGGAGCGCGACGTCCGCGTAGACGAGCAGCGGGCGGCGCATGACGTGCGCGAGCGCGAGCACGTGCAGCGCGTCGAGCGCGGCGTAGTGCGGCGCGGCGCCGGGCTGCGTGTGCGTGTGCGTGTGTGCGTGTGTGGCGGGCGTACCGGGCGCGACGTCCGCGTAGACGAGCAGCGGGCGGCGCATGACGTGCGCGAGCGCGAGCACGTGCAGCGCGTCGAGCGCGGCGTAGTGCGGCGCGGCGCCGGGCTGCGTGTGCGTGTGCGTGTGTGCGTGTGTAGCGGGTACGTACCCGGAGCGCGACGTCCGCGTAGACGAGCAGCGGGCGGCGCATGACGTGCGCGAGCGCGAGCACGTGCAGCGCGTCGAGCGCGGCGTAGTGCGGCGCGGCGCCGGGCTGCGGGCGCGCGCGCGGCTCGGCGGAGGCGGCGCGCACGGCGTCCGCCCACTCGCGCGCCCACTCCGCCTCGCTCGGCGCCAGCCCCGCAGAGCGCAGCGCGCCCGCCTCGCACCACCGCCACCGCCGACGCAGCGCCTCTACCACACCACAACAAAACATCTTTATGTTTACATTATCATTTCATAAGCATACGCGAATACTACACATTGAATAAAACCAAACCAAAACAAAATTTTTACTAAACATGTAGGCGGTATAGGTACACCACTACCCCATATCGTCCCTAGGGTATCGTAAGAAGCGACAGAGGGACAATGGAACAGAATATGGGCAGCAGCATCTTTTTAATAACAACTCAAAATAATAAAAACAACTACGGTTGCCAAACCGCTTGCTAAACGTGGCAACTATTGCAAAGTCCCCCATGAGGCAATCTATGAGATAGGCCTATGTTTAGCAGTGGACTTTTATAGGCTATAATGAATGTATGGATGACTTTTTTTTTACTAAATAAGAATGACAAACGAGCACACAATCCACCTAATGGTAAGTAGATGCTGTAACACACAGACACCTACGTCTATCCTCGATTAGAAATCAACATGCAAATGCGTTGTCACCCCTGAGAACTAAGATGAAATGCCTCGTTTCCCAAAAAGACGTCTCCGGTTCTCTACACTCATTATACGAAACACAGCAGCATTAAGCTGCTATTTTACGCTAGTATTCGGTGAGAGCGTAGTCCTTCCTCGATCGAACCGACCCATTCGTGCTACAACCATAATATTTATATAATAATCTTCCGCTCATTAGATATCCCTAGTTCGGATCGAGGAGAACTTACTTGTTACGCAGGTCACAAAGTGTCATCATCATAAAAAAAATTCATTTTATTTATAATTTTTAGATTTAATTATAGTAAGAGTAGTGGATATTCTTATACTGCACGTACTCTATAATCAACTAAAAATGTTTAGAATATTAAACATCTTTCATTAATTTCGTTATACTGTAAATAATTATAACTTTTAACAAAAAGTAAAAACCGACATCAAATTACTAAAAAAGAAGTTATTTATTTGCTACCCTTAGGGGTGAATTTTTTTTTCCAAATTTATATGGAACTACCCTTGAAGTATTACCTATTTAATAAAAAAAAATAATCATCAAAATTGGTTCACAATCTGCGAAGATATCGCGTAATATATATACAAAAAAAATATACACTCGAATTGAGTGTATATTTTATTGAAAGCGGTTAAAAAGTAAAAACTAGACTGTACGTCAGACAAGGCCATCTACTACAACTAATACTTCGTCACTTTCTTCAAATTAAGTTTCAATTTTTTTTGTTATTTAAATGACGCTGATGCTCATCTCCTCATTTGTTTTCCTCTGTCGCCTCTTATGACACCCACGGGATGATATAGGGTAGTGACTATTCTTACACCGCCACTACATAGTTAACTTTTGCATATCCTTGAATAAGAATCAAATGGATATGCGTGGTCGCCTCTGAGGTTGAAAATAGAATTCCTCGTCATCAGTAAAAAGGGTATCTGATTTGCATCTTTCAACATTTAGAATAGTATGTCGCTATTTTACGATGTATCCTGTGCAAGCGGTGGTCCTTCCCCGGACACCGGTCGAGTCAACTTATACGTACTGCATTATAAAGCGTGACTCCACGTAGAACTTTATGCATTAACTAACGTATTACCTATATGAAGGAAACAGTAATTTAGGTATATAGGATAACTAGTTATTATAAATTTTTATATTCAATAACTAGTTTTATTAATTACTGGCATGAGTAACATCCATTAACGGGTTTTGCATAACTGAGTAAAATATAATTCAAAACAAAAAGCGACATTAGTAGGAAGTTATTTTTATACCGATTACGTGTGTAAAAAAGCAGCTTCCTCAAAAATATTATTATAACCTCACAAGCCCACGTTTTCAATATAAAAAAAAGTTAGTGACACAAATAATAAACGGCACTGTCACTGTGTGGGAAACGTTTATAAGTTGTATGTTTGGGTGTACGAGGTGAAGCGCGAGAATGTTGGTACAAAACCCGCTGGCCAATTGGTTTGCTGTTTAGTGATTGGTGCATTGGTAAATGAAAAAAAAAAGAATTACTGTCCCATACAGTCAATCAATAATAACCTGCGCGGTTTCCTATATTTTTACAACTTTTCGTGTTCTATCTGTGATTAATAATAAAGTAATAAATTGCAATGGATGTTAAAAATCGTAATCTTAAAATATTTTTTAACTGACTAGCCAACCTAAAATTTTCAAACAGCCTCTAATGTGATTTTTAGTGTTCCGAGCCAAAATTGAGCACAACGGAACACTTAAGGAAGTATGTCTATCAAGGATTTTTCTCAGTGTTCCGCGTAGATGGCTTAATTTGGTATAGCTATAAAATTGCGGTTAATCAAAGAGTTAGTCAGTGAGTTAATCGGTTGGTTTTGGTGGGTAAAAGGAATATTTAATCACATTTAGCACGCCTTCAATCGATTTTAATAGAAATATTAAACATTGTGTAACACAGGACTTTCAACTGGCACTAGTGCCAGTAAAACAACACTCTGTGAGGTATATCACCTTAGCTCTCAGAGGTGTCAACGAATCTGTAGCCTTCTTTATTTGAAGTTGGCTACAGGTGTCCACGGCTGCAGCAGCCATTTGCAATTAGTAGGGCTAGCATGGGCAGGAGACAATTTTATCCCCGGGGAAAGGAGAAAATGTTTATCCCCTCGCTTTGTTTTATCCACCCTTAGAGCATGGGCACAACGGTGGATATAATATCCACAGTAGATAAAATGGGAGATAGATTTAGATAGATTTTTTTGTATGAAAATAAACTTCAACCCACGTCCAAAGAACTAGGATAAAATTGCCCTTTTCAAATGTCAAAAAAGCATAATTTTTTATCTTTCATTTGGCTCCATGCTACAGTCGGGGATATATGTCTACTCGTTTGACATAACAAAATAATTTTATCTCTTGTCAGTGGATATAATCGGGGGACAAAATTTTTGTCCCCCGCCCATGCTAACCGGGCAGGTGGACTGTAAGTTTGTTTGTCACTTATGCCATAAAAAAACTAAATGTTTACTGACCTGTAAGCGCCTCCCCGCCTTCACCGCAAAGCAAGGCTTGCACTTTGGTCCTGAGCGCCAGCAGTCTGTCGTGGAAGCCGTACGCGGCGAGCGAGGCGGCGTGCGGCAAACAGTTCCCGTCGCCGGAGGTCGCCAGCGGCAGAAGACGCGGCGCCCCGGGCACCCGCCCGTTCCGCCACCAGTTCAACACGCCCGCCGACTCCAGTGTTACTAGAGTTGCCGTCTCCAACAGGTCTTTTTCGATGAATATCCTAGAAACGCAATGATAGTGGCGGTGTAAGAATATCCACTACTCCATATCATCCCGTGGGTATCGTTAGAGGCGATAGAGGGAACAAATCATGAGCTGAGCAGCAACGTCTTCTTAATAACGACTAAATATAAAAAAAAAACTGCAGTTGCCAACCCGCTTGCCAAGCGTGGCAACTATAGCAAATATCCCTCCTATGAGGCAATCTATGGGGGAGATCAATGTAATTGACGACTTAGTCGCCGCGAGTTCGAATCCCGCGCGAAGCAAGGATTTGTATACAATACTTATGTTTTTCCTTGTGCAATTTATGTATGTAAACTGCCCCCACTATACAAGAAAAAATCCTAGTGTGGAGGTAACGTTTTAAAAAAAATGTAATGATAGGGTTTGAAATGAGCTTCCTGGCAGGTTATGCTATCAAGTGCGTATTATTTGACCACGTTATTATTAACTCACTTTCGTGTACGCCTGTTGGGGTCGAATTTAGTAGTTGATTTTAAACTAACTTCCCGAGGAGCTAGAGACTTGAACTTTTGAAAATAGCTCAGGATCTGTAAAACTATGGAAAAAAAATTCGTGGTAAGTATATTAATAGTTTTTAATATTTACATAATTTTGAAAATTTTCCCTTTTTTTCGGCAATGTTATTATAATCAGTTAACACTTGTGCATAAATATTTTAATTGTAATTGTAGCAGCACGATTGCCTTCCTGCTTTTCAGTACCTGTACCATGCAGATCAGGATGCAATGTCGATACTGTGTAATGTACATGCGTAAATTAAGTGGGTTGAACTTAGGTTCCACAACACGACATAAAGCTATGCGGTCTTTTGTTTTAAGCTAATTCAATAATTATTAATTTTTGTAACTTTTGTGTTTATTTAATTGGAGTCATAATTTTTTATGATATTATCTATATGATTTTTTCACATGTTATTTAAATTTGCTGCAGCACGAATGGGTGGGGCAACCACGATCGCACAGAAAACCAGCGTAAAATTGCGGCGTTATGCTACTGTATTTTGTATGATCAGTAAAGAGAGCCGGAGATCCTTTGAACTGGCAACGGGGCATTTCATTTTGAACGCATCTCCATTTGATTTTTATTCAATTATAGATGTGGGTGAAAAGGTAGAAAAAATTATATTTTGTCTATCGGGTCTGAGGCATCACCGAGTGGCTCGTGGTTGTAGCAACATTAAAATTGCCTTAATTTTAAATGAAATTAAATTAAAATGAATAGTCAATAAAGCAGTGTTAACAAAGCGAGGTCAAAGTGTGTATATTACAAGGGTGCTAGTTCAATGGCAGCAAGCTGGCGTGTTGCGTGTAAACTTGGCGTTTTGCCCAATTTTATATAAGGCGAAATAATAGTCGTCAGCATGACTAGCACGAACATGACACGTTACGTTGGAAAATATTCATAACAAAAGTCGTAATGGACATTCAACCCTACTGGCAAACATTAATAACAGTGATAGAGCTTATAATAAGAAGCTATTCTCACCATTAATATTCCTTCAAAGATTAAGAGTTTAAAGAACTAAAACATTGACCATGAGCTGTGATAATCCAAGTGAAAATACTACAAATCCACGAAATTATAGTATTGTCATTCATCATAACAACCCATCAAAAGTCAACTACTGAACATAGGCCTTCCCTATTGATTTGCCTTATGGGGGGGGGGGGGGGAGGAGGGGGGGTATTATTATAAAGACGCTAACGCCCATCTGTCTCTATTTCTAGCGTTGCTACAGTGTCTTTACAAGCAGTAGAAGATTCGACAGCAAGCGACGCATTGCGATATGCTGGGTTGGGGGCCGGTGGCCATCGCACAAGTGAAGCTAAGAAAGCCTTTAGAGAGGCTGTGCGTATTCTTGTTAAATTTGCATTCTTGAGAAACACTTGTCTATTACTTGACGAGGCCATTAAGTCCACTTTACGGTTAGTATAATGATGGGTTTTGATTTTCGAATGAATAGACATATTAGTATTAATGGATTATTCCCGAAATCTCCGTTGATCTTTCCAAATTGATAGGGATTTTGGAAATAGTGTATTTAGTAATTAGTTTACGTGGTAGAGCCATTCTGCAGCTATACTACTGGTATATTTGTAGTACGAATGGATCGGCACGACCGGGGAAGGACCACGCTCTCACAGAATACCAGCGTAAAATAGTAGCTTAACCTCTCAGGCCTTGACATTTTATTGGGCCAACTTAGTCAGACCTATGGTCAAGTCAAAGAGTATAGTAGGTCAGGCCAAAGACAATATTTTTTTGTAAATGATGGTAAATATAACTTAGAGTCATTACTATGTTCTTATCCAAAAATTAAAAATTATCAACAATTAAAATATCGCATTACTTGTATGAAGGTGAAGCGAACGCTAGAGAAACGACGATTGCAAGACGTTGTCGATAAATAAAATGTTTTGAGAAATTATCAATTACCGTGTAGTGTGTGTATAAATATTCATATCATACTGTGGGTGTCGTAAGAGGCGACTAGACTGAGGTGTTATTTTTAATAACCGTGACGGATGCTCTAGTTCCATATTTTCCGAACCCGTGGTAAATAAAAAATGACTTTCAATAAGTATTATGTAATAATCAATATTGAATAAAATACCATTCTATTCTATTCATAAAAATAACAGTAAAATATCACTTTGTCACGTCCATTACTCATTAGACATGATTAATAAAATCGACATTAGACATGGACCAAAACGTTATTTTTCACCGTGACGTTATTAACCCATTCATTGCGGTGCACGCACAACGGCGTTATTTAAATTGCCATTCTTAGGCGCATGACGCCGATCGGCCTAAATTATATTTTAGCCATAACTTGGCCAATTTCTATTCTAAAGGGATATACTTTTATATGTTTTACATACATACATCATTATAGTCGCAGTTTCTGTAAATAATGATTTTAGAAAAATAACATAACTATCCTCAGGCGCGAAAACGCCGAACGGCGTCTTCAAAGGTTATCAACATTAAAACATTTTGATTAAATATTTATTTTGCTATTTTATTTTATGGAATTAAAAACAGTTATATAGGCTTTCTTTTCGCGAACCAAATGGTCTCACACCGTCACTCAATAAACTCTGTGACGATGGTCGAGCCTCACCTTCAAGTCATTATTAATTATTAAGTGAAACAAATTACGCTGCACTAGAAATAGTATGTAACTGAATACCCTTCTCGATGTTTTCTCTTCCTTCAACTACTAATTCAAAACTCTACTTATTATACTTAGTACATTTAAAATAGTAGACTAAATACTATTATTAAAAGTATTTTAACTTAAAAATCAGAAAGGTTAAATCCTGGTCATATTTCAATAATTCCGAAAATATTAATATAAAACCAATTTCTTTATTCAGTGTAATAAGAAATCTTTCTATAATGTGGAAAATATCCCTTACTTTATACTGAATAGAAAAGAAACAAATTCTTACTATTTCCAGCCATATTTATGGTAAATAGGAAATTGCCAGTATTTTAATAAAACTGCACTGCACTGTTAATCACAAAATAACTTATATACAAATGAAATTTCGCCACTGAGTACGCAGTCACTTGCACATGGCGTAATCTGATGAGCGTCAGTAAAATTCTGCCTAAATAAGCAAGAAATAATTTTCATGTGCGGGAAACGCCGATCGGCGTCAAAGTGTTTAAATATGAGATGCGTTAAACGCCTACCGGCGTTAGTCCTTGAACCGCCCACCTACGTAATAAGTGCGATTTTTTGAGCCGCCTTGAATGGGTTAATCACTCATGATTAGAGGCGACAGAGTGAAACAAATCAGAAGATGGGCAGCAGCGTCTTCCTAATAAAGACTAAAAATAAAAAACTGCGGTTGCCAACCCGCTTACCAAACGTGGCAACTATGGCAAATATCCCGGCAATATATGGGGACGCTTATAATCTGTAGTGGACTTTAATAGACTAAAAGGACGAACATTTTTTTAATTTAGTCTCGGCGGAACGCGGGTGTTCCGTGCTATATTTAGAACAACGTTGTCGTGCTGGGCGACATTTGCGGCAGTAAAATCTTGAGCTCCTCTTTATTTCTATGACCCATGGCAGTAGTGGATTGTTACGACCTTATGATAAAGAAAGAATTGTAAGGAAACCAAAAGGAGAGGAAGGGGGGAGGTTAATTTTATTATTTGAAAAATATTTGTGTGTAAAAAGTCATCAAACATCAACATCAAACAATTTATTAAACAAGTCCAATGGTTAAAACAGTAATAAATAACAAAACCAAAAGTTTCCTGAAAAGAAAAAAATTCAAATATTATATGTCACTTTCACAACTAAAGCAAGTCGAACAACACCCCATATGTTAAAATCCATCAAGCAGTTTAGGCTACAGAGCGTGTAAAAGAAAAATACATCCATACATGCGTACTCGAAAAACATTACTCGTCTTCTGAAGTAAAACATCACTGATGACTGACTGACAGTTCTACAGCGTACCGGTTTGTTTCTGTCGCTATATGAGACATGATGCTATCGTCCCAATATTGGCGGAATGCCTCATACGCACTTCCGGACGGCGTGGTTGGCCCAGTTGTTTCCGCAAGAAACGTTTCTCTTTCACCTTGAAAGGAGTCTATGGGGCGCCAATCAAAGTTAAGAGAAGTCGCATCTTCGAATAGGGCCGCACGTCCAATGCCATCTGCCTCATCATCATTATCTACTTCCATCCTTCTCCTTTCGGCCCTCCTCTCCCTAGCTTCCCTATTAGCCACCAATCTCAAAATCCTATCTCGCAAATCCTCAGGCACATCATCATCTGTCACACATACTTGTATAAGTTGGTCGCCGCGCCGCCACGATGAAGAGACGGAGGCGCGAGCACCACGGGCGCGTCGACCGCCTCGTGCCTGTCGCCGGCCTGCTGTTACCCGCACGCCCCGCTCAGCACCACCACTCGAACTCGCCAACACCTCCTCGTGAAAAAGTTCGTGTTCGTCCGCGAACAAGTACTTGTCGCCGTCCAACCGCTCAACGACAACGACCACTTCTGGACTAACATTTCGCCTACAAGACATATATAAAAACAATATAATATAATTGAGTGCATATATATTTTATAAAATACTATATACAAACACAAAACAAAAATAGTTTTATTAAAATAGCGATTTACATTCTGTAAATACAAGGAACAAGCATAAATAGATAGATTTTTTAGCGCACAATGAAGTGTTATCAGATAGATACAAAATTGCATTTTTTTATTATAAACCATAAAATAGTAATAAACATGCATAAAATAAAATGGTATATAAGTACATAGATAGGATGAATACATACTTATTAATATCTTTATATATAAAATTACGTGTCACATTGTTTGTTTGCGATGAACTCAAAACAAACAAATTGTTCTGCCCTTCCGAAGACAAAGGGCTGGAAAGGGCAGAACAAAGTCTGCCTGGTCAGCTAGTATGTTTATATATATATATAAAAGTACAAATATATGTTTTAAAACTATTGCATATAACATAAATGTGCAATAAGTATAAACAAATACTGTAACTAGACAATAGAAGAATAATTATATACAAATGAATTAGATTGAATCAAAGATGAAAGTAGTAACAAGTTAGTTATACCAGTTACTAGACTCCAGAGTCAGTATAATTCCTTCAGGGGCAACATAGGTATTTATAAGAAAGTCCCAGAAAATATACAGACCTTATCAATGAGTTATAAATTTTTAGTAAGCAAAATTGTTTAGTAAAGGTTTATTATACTACCAAAGAGTACATGGTTGATGTTATTATCAACCATGTAAACCCTGGAACCCTGGGAATGAGGAGATTGCTACCATGCTGTTTCTAAATGTTTTCATACTAATTTTATTCTATAAAAGTTATTATTGTGTGAATTAATTATATTTAATAAAAGTCCTGCTGGGTTTTTTGCTGGTCACTCTCAGGACAGAGTATCTCTAATTTATGAGAGTGAAGAATTTCAATTGTATATAGACAGAATTTTAAAAACTGTGGTAGCTTCTACTTGCATACATTTTTGAAAAAGCTTTAATACAAACATAATAACAAAATTTACTTACGGAAAAGGTGGTGACGATGCCAACGGCGGATTTTCTTGTGCTGGCTCGGTGGAAGATGCGGGTCCTAAAGGGAGATTTGGACACTCCAACTGCTGGCCATGTTCATTAAGCATGGCAAGTAGGATAACCTCATTGATGTTACCTAAGTCCCCCTGATGCATATCCGTCTCCTGAAAAACATGTATGATAATAAGACATTTTAGATATGCATATGACATATTTTTATGGTTATGAATTAAATTGACCAGGATGGTGCTGCTGCCTTTTATTTAGTAAGTGAGAAAATCTGGAGACCCTTTTCATAGACGCATGTTTGCGTTATATGATAGGTGTAGATAATTTATCATTTATCACCGCCAACTTCTTGACTCAGGGGTGCTACTGAGAATTTCTTGACGGAAAATCTTAATAAATGATTTTTTGACCCGACCCGGGATTCGAACCCGGGACCTCATGATCAGCAGTCACTTTATACATCCAGTATATGCACTCATATTTATAATTATAATATAGAAAAGAGTATAATAAATTACTTACAACAGAATATGAAAACATTTCTTCCTCTCTGTCACTGAGATATTCGTCGTCCGAGTCGCGAAATAGTTCGTCAAATTCCGGCATTTTTCTGAAAATGGATGTAGTACAGTACACACATTTGAACATTTTGTGTCTTCATGAGGCTCAAAAAGAGTTAATAGAAAGTTTATAAATTTACATATAACATATAAGAATAAATAATAAGAATAATAATAAGAATTATGAAATACCAAATTACTACACTCAAATAACTATTATGTAGAAAAAAAACACTCGAAATTTCATAAAGAAAAGAAATATATAACATTATTATATCGATATCGTAATAATATACACTCATTAGGAGCTTCTAATAAAAAAAAATCAATCATAGGTATATATATAGTTTATTACGCTATCTTTGACCAACGCAATTTTTGTTGATAACAATTTCGCCATAATATTCACGATATATCGAAATTATAACATAAAACGTAATTTTCGCACATTGGATTTTGTAAAATATGAAAATTTGTGTTTTTTACATGATTTATGGTGATAATTTATACCTTATATTTCATTTTCAGTTACTTTTATTGACTATTTTATTTCATATGTGAACGAAAGTATTTCAAGTACCAATTTTATAAATTTAGTAAAATTGTTACGAGACGAAATATATACAAATAACTTTTTTTAAACTGTGTAATTACTTACCTTTGTATAAAAACTCACAACAAACTTTCCTTTAAAGGGTACACTTATAACTTATAATTAATACAGTGGCTTCTTGCACTCGCGCGGCGAAGTAGACGTACTGTAGTAAACGCGACGCATCATGGCGGAAACTAGTAATTTGACGTAAATTCTCTTAATTTATAAAAGCGTAATTTAGTAACGAGACTAATTCTAATAAAAATTTAGAATTTGAGTTGTATAATTCATATAAATATCATTTAAAAAGAATTGTTTTGAGGGTCTACAAAGGTGACATTTGACTATCTCTTGTGTACTCTAAAGACTTCAAGATTAACGCTGCTGTGTTTCGTATGGTGAGTGTAGAGAACCGGAGACCCTTTCTACTGGAAACGAGGCATTCCATCTTGGTCCACACGGGTGACAACGCATCCGCATTTTGATTCGTAATCGAGGATAGATGTAGATGTCTATGGGCCACAGCAACCACTTACCATCAGGTGGACTGTGTACTCGCTTGTCATTCTTATCCTATATAAAAAAACAATCAGAAGTAGGGGGGAACTAAATTAAAAATTTTGTAAAGTTGCAATTTATAATTTCAGCGATGCAGTTTCAGTTTGCCGTGGTTAGTCAGCTGATAATCGTTCGCTCGCGTACTATACGCACGCAAATCTAGTTCGATCCCCACAGGTTCCATTGACATTATTAATTGCGATTGTAAGTGCTGTTTACCACGGAAAACAAGAATAACCGGTGAGTGTTTCCAGTAATCGCATAAAGATCCGCAACGTGGTACTTCATTGTTGGCTGTATGAAGAAGCTTAGGGCCGCTCAGCGAACTATGGAGAGGGTTGCGCTCCGAGTTTTTCGTCTTACACACAATATAATCGTAATACACACAGTAGAACTAAAGCAACCGACATAGCATAACGGATCAGTAAGCTGAAGTGACAAAGCTATATAAATTGAAGAACCGACAACCGATAGGAAAGAAAGATTCTCGAGTTGCAGCCTCACACCGCACGACCAGGTAAGACATGCAGACAACGGATGCAGGTAGTTCACGACCGTTTATTGTGGCATTTCTTGGAAGAGGTCTATGTTCAGCAGTGGAATGGGTGTGTAATGCTGTTAATGATATACTAATTCTTCGTATTCAGTACAACACAACATATTGTACTGAATGTGTGCGTAAACGCAATGCGTTAAGTGTCAATTCATTGCAAATAGCTACGACCAGCGGTAGCAGAGATATTATAAAGATATATGTAACAAAGACTAATGATGAATGTCTAAGTCGAAACCTTTAGAAAATTACCTGAAGTCGGGTGGATATACAGAAATATCAGGCAGCAAAAGTATGTGATCGGAACTCAAGTTGCTGGGCTCGGGTTCTGTGTTACTTCGTAGCGCCCAAACCAGACCTTCATTGTCGGTCGCTCGGGAAATGCCACGTGATAGCTTGCGACCTATGAAAAGATACACTCTAAGAAAAGATACTGCATGAGAAATATTTTTATGTTTTTTATTTTATTATAATAGTTTCTGAAAATATTAAAATATATTATAATATTTTCAGAAGCATCTTGCAATCAGAATTATCTTATTGTAATATCATTCACTAGTCGTTTGGTGTTTAGTAAAGTTTGGTTGCAATCTAGTTGTAGATTAAAACATTATTCACCCCATTTCGTTCCTTATTATGGGTATCATAAGAAACGAATGTGGAAAATGCCAGAAAATTACAAGCCAGACGTAAAATTCCCAGATCGGCGACATGCAATACTTCTTTCTGTTTTTCTAAATGATTGATATTTTGGTGATCAGGGTAGACGAGTAGTTCGTTTTAATTTTTCTGAAAGAATATTGTATCTTATTACCACTTAATATCAGGTTTTATTACGGACCTTGAAGTAGTGAATATTATAACTGTTCCAGAAATATAAATATATTAACCACACTAAATACACATAATATTTTAATTCACTTGTCTAAAGCTGAGGTAGAAAAGTCCTTGCCTGTCTGTTCAAACGTACCAAAAGAAAATTACTGACATGAAATTAACTTCCAATACCGTTAATTTAAATCAAGGTTATACGCGGTAGAGCCATGCTGCAGCTATATTACTGGTATAGTTGTAGCACGAATGGGTCGGCTCGTCCGGGCTAGGACCACGCTCTCACAGAATACCAGCGTAAAATAGCAGCTTAACGCTGCTGTGTTTCGTATGGTGAGTGTAGAGAACCGGAGACCCCTTTTACTGGAAACGAGGCATTCGATCTTAGTCCTCTCGGGTGACAACACATCTGCATTTTGATTCGTAATCGAGGATAGATGTAGATAGATGTCTATGGGCCACAGCAACCACTTACCATCAGGTGGACTGTGTGCTCGTTTGTCACCCTTACCCTATAAAAATAAATAAAAAAAGTACCGGAATTTTATTTTAGTAACAAATTAAAGTTATATGGTAACAAAACTATGCATTTTATAGGAGAGAGAGTAAACCAGCAACTGCAACACCAGGGATTCCATATTTTAGAGACCTCTTCATATCAGATTTTTTTTATATGAGAGGGGCAAACGGGCATACGTCTCACCTGATGGTAAGTGACTACCGCCGTCCATGAACAACTGAAATACCAGGGGAATCGTAGATGTGTTGCCAAGAAGGAAGGAAGAGCCACATTTCAGAAATTCGCTTACACGCTTGGTTTTATTGTAAATGACGTAATAGTTCATTTAAGTTAATTGATTGATATTTAAGTAGGAAAATAGTATAATTTGATCACTCGCAACAGTATCTACTTAATCCTGTTAAAAACTTACACTCGGGTGCCGGTGTAAGAACTAAGTTGGAGGGCGCCGGGTAAGACATTGCAAGGTCTAGGGCGCTAACGGAGCGTTCGGGCATGACGTCACCGCCCGCCCTCGGTCGCAGCACTCGATCTAGAAATTTAAAGAACATTTTACCAAAAATATCCATGTGATGTTTTTGATTTTCAATTTGTTTCGGTTTCGATATTTCTTTCATTGCATTATATACCTGCGTATTATGATATATTTAATCTAGCCTCACGAGTTTTCTGTTTTATTTTAGACATTATTTATTAATTATTATTTATTTATTGATGCTCCAAATATATAGAATATTATAAAAAATCGTGCAGTTTGGGTAATGAGTTTATCAACCTATTACCACTTATAATAACATGAGCAATGGAAACGTCTTCTACCTAATATCAACATATTCTTAGAAGTATTTCGGCATTCAATTATAGATGCATTTCATGCGAATATTGCGAATATCACACTACAACAAAATTATATACAGGTTACTCTCAAACATAACCAAATGAACAGAGACTTAAGACGAGAGTGATATATTATTTTTTTGGTTTATTTTGCACGTTTAAGAAAAATGATTTGGCACTCCCTAAACAAAAGTCCTGATAGCCATGCGACTTAATATAAATAAGGTATCTGTTATTATACGCGACGAAACGTTCGACTATACGCAATAAAAATAGTTTAGTGGTTCAGCCGCGGATAATAAGTATAATTTAAATTCGGATCAGTAATTAATTGCGTATATTGTCAAGTTTGTATACAACTCCGAGGTACTACTCACTGTTATGTAACGTCAGTATTAATAATGGCATGTGCAAATAAGTATCAACTTACGTGAATCATTGGAATAATGTGCTCCACTGCCCACTCAAAACGTTCATGCAAACGAAATTGCGTCTCCAGTACAAGTAAATTAAGTACTAGAATCGGGCAATATATTCGATTTAATTGGTCTTTGTAAAATATCGTTAAAACTGCAGTTATCTACCAGTATTACCACACCATGCTAATAAGATTGCTCATTAAAGATATCATAGAATAGACAATTAGGTCAGTTTTAGCCTATTTACAGAAATAAATTACTTGATGCGGTTTTAAATGTCCCTGTTCCATTTTTGTGTCTATAATGTTCATTTTCTATGATAGTATTATTTAGCACGATACACAACACGTGACAGAGCCACTCTGTCATGTATAATAGCTGCAGTACTCATTGGTCAGCAGGGAAGGTCTACGCTCCACGCATAATACCAGAGTAAAAATGCAGCATGACGCTGTGTTTCATATGGTAAGTGATGAGCACCGGAGACTCTTTTACTGGTAACGTGGAATTCTATTTTAGTCTTTAGGGATGAAAATGCATCTGCATTTTGTTTCTGACTCGAGGATACATGTAGGTGTCGTGTCTATGAGCCATACTCGTATTATACATTGACAATCTTTAAAAAAATATGTCCAGAGTATATGTAGTCCAGTTTACCGGTTAAATTGCCTTACTTGACTTTAACCAGTACCATAGATAAATGTTTCATACTTTTTTTAAGAAATTCATCTTAATTTTAAATAAAAAAAATGATACTAAACAGTTCAAAAGCAGTTCTCGTCTAGCTGCCTAGGAGCCTGTCTGGTATTGTACCTATTTCATCCACGAAGCAGTATTCCGGTTTGAAAGCTGCGAGAACCAGTACGTTATCATGCTGTGAGGAATTTAATCTAAAAACTTAGGCTGACGACGCAGCCTTGTTATTTAATATAATACAAAAATCTACACTACTTGCAAGTTTACTGTACCCTGGGCGCATCTTTCTTTTCTAAAAAATATTATTAGTGTCTGCTACAAGTAGGTACCTGCTTAAAATCCTTGTGTAAACACGAGTAGTTCATGACAGTAGTCTAATGACGGATTCGATCCCACGACTTCCCGAGTTTGCAATCTCCTATATGCACTTGATTATTAAGTATTGTGCAATAATTCGTATAGGATTTGCTTTCTAACAAAATGAAAGTAAACACTCTTTATGATTTGCTTTTCACTTACAAGTTTTTCTTTAAGACCCTTGCGACATCGAATAAGAGACAAAACAGATGCGAACATGATTTTGGTACAGTATTTATAGAGAGCCACATCATGTGTAAAAAAAAAACGGGCCATCTTTTGCGTGGACGCAAGTAGGATAGTTTATAATTAGGCTTCAGAGTGTATTCACTCATGAGTCATGACGTCTTTTTGACATATTCCGGTCAAAGCAAATATATCTCTAAGGCGTACTCTAAGGCACATACATAGGCTATGATGTAAATATAATACAAGCATCACTTAATTCTCTCTTCTATTCTCTAAATTATGAATGAAGATAAATGACGCTGACTGACTGACAGAGGATTGAAATGTATGAAGCTACAATTCATTAGGTGAACTCATAGAGCAATACGGGCCACCGGCGGACCGGAGGGGAGTAGCCATACGCAAACCTTCTCCTCTATCAAAGTTGAAAGTGCCAAGTGCCCGCGGTCCTATATGTATACTACTATAAAGCTAGTTGCAGCCGCACTACTCATCAGACTAAATCTAGTTGCGCGGCTGAATCGACGTCCTACAAAAATGCCGAATTGTTTAGTTTTTTGCTGCAAAAAAAAGAGATCTGCTGTATCCGAGAGTTGTCACTGTCACCGAGCGATTCTGTTAAGGCTGATTTACACGAGGTCAGTAACTGACCTCGTGTAAATCTGCGACTGACTGACATGCACCGTTTACACACAGTCAGTAGTCGCGCAGACAGTGCTGTACTGACTTCAAATCAATTTACATTATGCCAGTCAGCGGGTTAGCACTGACTTGCCTCGAATTTGGAGCCAGTTACTGTCCCTGTGTAAATCAGTCGTTATAATGTATCTATATGTGTGTGAAATTGTTAATATATTGTTTTAATTATAAGTGTGAGTTTCGTAGTGACAGACGATTGTTTTTATGTGCGCAGATTTTCCCCCGCAAAAAATGATAGACAGTTTTATATCGGGAAAAAACGCTATGACTACTCCTCTCTGGTCCGCCGGTGACCCGTGTTGCTCTATGGTCAAGATCAACCAAATTTAGATATTACATTATAAGTTTTTAAAAAGTGTGATTAAAAAGTCAGTTAGTTGCCTATTTATTTTGTTATAATTATATATTATTTTAATGTCAAAACTTACCATCACTGTGCTCATCAGCAATTGAATTAGCTTCCATCACCATACCGATCACCTATCCTGTAACAATTAAAAAGTAATATATTACTAAATACATCATAATATGATCATATCACTAAAACGTGAATATATTATTAAATACATCATATCACTAAAACGTTTTTTTTTTCCAATCAAGAGGTGCTCAAGTCTGGTACTACGGTCGTGAATCCGCCAGCCAATTGCGAGAATTAAGACAAATCCTCCCTACAATGGGGGAGGGCTATGTCCAGCAGTGGACTTTAACGTGTTGATAATGATGAAGAAGAAGAATTTTATTAATAACTAGGGTTTAAGATTAAAGACAAACTAGATGTAGACATACATATATCGTACACGGAAAATCTTTTAAAATATATGAAATTTGTGATATTTATATTTTTACTATTACAGCCATACGAATTGCAAATATACTTATAGTTAAACAATGATTTAAATTTAATCTAAGATAATTTAGTAATAGTGTGAACATATCTGTATCCATATAGACATATAGACTGACAGCGGACAGACAAAAATTAAAAAAAAATGTTTATTCATTGTTTATTTATTCAGAAACCAGTTATTTCGACATTACGGACAGATTTCATTTTATTTATATGTATAGATAATCGACAAGAATACTTATTGAAAGTAATTTATGCTTTTACCACTGGTTCTGAAAAACCTTTAATTTACAATATGTTGAACAATTAAATATGAAACCATTAAGAAACAGCATGGTAGCGATCACCTATTCCCAGAGCTTATTATTAATAAAAAGGTTGGTTTTCTACACAGTGGAAATTGACACTACGGTCCTGTCGAGAGTGGTCTCTGGGTCCTACAGAACACTGAGATGCTGACTACTGTGCGCCTCTGCTCAAAACTGACAAAGCTGGTTTCAATCAAATCGAGTAGTATTATAATAAACACGTTCAGGGCATTCGACAGCTTTCGATAACATTCGACAGCTTTCGATAACACTCGAAAGTAGTCGGCGTGTTCAATAGCAGCAAGGAGAACATCAATAGCTGCTTATGTTTGCAATTATTATACAGTACAGAACATTGCATATGCATACAAGTACGTAATGTTTTTCTGGACTCCATGTTTACAGAGAAGGGTGCCAACAAATAAAATGAAGAATGGAGGCAAGAAATAAACAAGCGGGAACGATGACACAATGTCACCTACGCAAGCTTCGAAATAGAACTGTGCATTTTATAACAACCAGCTGATAAAATCCTCAGTCGTCTGGATATTGCTTCTTCCAAGAAAGAAATTATGTATTAAGGTTCAAGAAAACGCAGGTCTATGTATACTGGTGTTTATTAATTTGGTGCTTATTATTTTATCGTTAACATGCGTCCATGACTTGACTAAATTATTAATAATTATTTGCTGTGCTCCGTACGAAACACTCCAAAAGAACAAAACAACATTGCTAAACTTGGTACTACCGTTTGGTTTGAGTAGACTAGTTCACACAAAAGGCTGCCAATTGTGGTGATGGATTGCGTCGCCATCTTTTAAATTTAGAATAAAGACTTGTTTGTGCTATCTTTAAACTTGTGTCTTAACCACATGAGTAAAGAAACCGTACCGTAGTTTTAACTGTATACTAGTGGTCGCCTAGGCCTTAGTGGTCGAAATTCGACCGTAAATTTTAAGGTTTTTATAGTGTTGCGCATACTAAGCAAGCTGTATTTCACTTTCAAATGCAGCTGTATTACATTAATATATAAGAAACAGATAATATCTTATATATCTATACAAATAAATAAAATTGAAGTGTCTGTTTGTAATGTCAAAATAACAGCTTTTTACTAAATGCATATAAAATTATATACGGTACTTATAACAAAAACACAATTTTCAAAATTATTGTCTGTCTGTTTGTTCCGCCTAATCTACGAAATGGCTAGACCGATTTTGACGGGACTTTCACTGTCAAATAGTTGATGTTATAAGAAGTAACTTAGGCTACTTTTATTTTAGAAAAAGAATTAAGGTTCCGCGCAAAAAAATTAAAACCCTAAATTATACACGGGGAAGTGGCGGGGAACAGCTAATACAAAATATAAAATAAACTCTTTTTTGCCTTAACATACACTCCACAGACCAAAATTTAAGAATTCTATAGATGTTAGATAATATGAATATATAATTTGTTGTTTATAGATATGTACTATAAATAAAATTTGTTTATAAAACGTAACAGATAGGTTTAGGGAAAATTTATGCTAAGCCGAGCAGAGTCCGAGACGTGCCGCGTACGAGACACGGGTGATGGAGATAATACATTCTGTGTACTAAATATCGGGAATTTGTCAATAAAACAAAAATACAAATTATTCATCTAAATTTATTTTATCGCCTTCAAAGTAGGCCCCATCGCTTGCAATACAACATCTCAACGCTTCACCCAGTCTTCCATACATTTTCATAGGCTATTTGCGGTATGGCCTTTAGCTCATTCAGCGAATTTTTGTTATGGCTTCTATCGACTCAAAACGTTTTCCTCGAAGTGGTAATTTTAACTTGGAAATAAAAAAGTCAGACGGAGCCATATCAGGTGAATACGGTGCTTGGTCGAGAACTTTTGTTGAATGTTTCGCTAAAACTCTTTCACTATAATGGCTGTGTGTGATGGTGCATTATCATGGTGCAGCATCCATGAGTTGTGTTGCCACAAATCTGGACGTTTTCGGCGGATACTCTCACGCAAACGCTTCATGACGCCTAAATAATATTCTTTATTCACTGTTTCTCCTTTGGAAGGAATTCGGGTGACCACACCACGGTAGTCAAAAAAACTGTCAGCATCACCTTGATTTTGGAGCGACTTTGCCGCGGTTTTTGGGTTTCGGCTCGTTTTCGAGACGCCATTCTGAAGACTGTTGGCTTGTTTGCATGTCGTACTCATAAACCCATGTCTCGTCGCCAGTTATTATACGTTTCATAAAGGTCGGATCCGTAGAAGCTCGAAACCATGTCTTCAGCGACATGCTTTCGCTGCGCTCTTTGAACAAAATTGAGCTCTTTTGGAACTAGTCGAGCGGCGACGCGTTTCATGCCTAAAATGTCAATGAGAATGTTGTGGACGGACTTAAAGATATGTTCACCTCACTAGCCAACTCTCAGACTCATACGTCGATTTTCGAGCACTAGCTTCTTGATTTTGTCGATGTTTTCTTTGGTCGTAGCGGTTGAAGGTCTACCAGAACGAGGCAAGTCTACTACTTCTCCTTCTTTAAAAGCCTTATACCATTCATAAGCCCTTGTTTTCGATATACACGATTCGCCGTAGGTATTTCGCAACATTTTTAGTGATTCACCATGAAATATCATTCGAAACACAAAATTTAAGCACACTCTTTGTTCAACAATATTTTCCATTGTAAAATCGCCGATAACTCAAAACTATGACCAACAAAAGTGTAGTTTAAAACAAATTAAATGACAGATCCACTCAAACTTTGCGCTAAATCAGTACAGTGCTACCAACATGCAGTAAAAATTAGAACGACCTCTTTTACGCGGGTCTTTTTATTGACATATTCCGATACTTTTTACAGAGTTGTACATACAGTTATGAACATTTTATAAGAATCAATACCTACATGCGTCACCATACTCATCCCGGACTAGACTTGGCGCCTACACATCTAGGCACAGATTCGACCCCCTGTTGCCTGCTCTAAGTAACATGCTTCCATGCCGCGTCCGAGAAGTTGCAATGCAAGTTTGAGGTAGCCGTCTTTCCATGTGTTTTTTAAATATAATAAAGATGACACAGTCCACCTGATGGTAAGTGGATGATGTAGCCCATAAACATCTTTTTAAATATAATAAAGATGACACAGTCCACCTGATGGTAAGTGGATGATGTAGCCCATAAACATCTAAACCTACCCTCGGTTAAGAATCAAAATGCAGATGCGTTGTCACCGTGACGATGGATTAATGGCTGGCTGAGTGCCTTGGTGTGTGGTCTGTCCTGGTTGCTGGGTATCTGCGAGTACTACGCGCTGGATCACGGGTTGCTCTATAACGCAAAGAAGAGTGAACGCATGGCCTTTCGGGCCAGGGGGCGGGGCTGCCCGGAGACTTCCACCTATTAGATTAAACGGTGTGGAGTTAAAAAGAGTCGAACAGTTTAAATATCTCGGGCATATCGTGACCCCTGACCTGGGGGACGATGCGGACATTGATAGGGAGCGGAGGGCGTTGTCTGTGAGGGCCAATATGATCGCCCGCAGATTTGCTCGTTGCTCGGGGGCCGTCAAAATAACTCTTTCCAGAGCATTTTGTACGTCCCTGTACACGGCCAGCCTGTGGGTGTCATATACCCAGAAGCAGTACAACGCACTTCGTGTGCAATATAATAATGCGTTCAGGGTGCTGTTGGGGCTGCCCGGGCACTGCAGCGCTTCAGGGATGTTCGCCGACGCCCGTGTCGACTGTTTCTACACGACGATGCGAAAGCGGTGCACATCTCTGGGGCGCAGGCTCCGGACCACCTCCAACACCATCTTGAGCGTATTTGCGAACAGATTTGATTTTCAGTACATTAATCACTTTATATGATTATAATGTAAGGACAAACAAACAAATGACTCAGAGGCAGGCATATTTTTGATTTTTATATTTAATGATGTTAATTTGGTTTTAATCTAGTTTTTAATAATTTTAATTTAATATAATTCAATTTTATTTTAATTTAATTCATATGTAATTCAAAATTTAAATTTAATTTCAAGTGTACTACTACGGTACGATTTCTTTACTCATACAGTACTACTGTAACTATGATCTAAGATGGAATGTCTCGTTTTCAGTAAAAAGGGACTGCGGTTCTCTACAGTCACCGACGAACACAGCAGTATTAACTATTAACACAGTTTAAATAGAGTCTAACAGTTGTGAAACAAATGTACTTGTGCAAAGCAAAGGTGGGGGTCATACTTCACTAAGTCTGCTGGACAATACATGCGGTTGACGCGAGCTTGTTTTAAAATACTTAATTTACTAATTTTAAGTGCAGTTTTCGCAAAATATAATATCTACAATGGTGAATTACTGTTATAGTTATATGAGTTACAGTTACTAAGTAAAGTTGAATTCAAATGACAGCAATGCTTGTTTCCCCTCATTTTTTTTTGACGAAATTGTGCATCCGTTAGTACCTACACTACATTATTAAATAAAAAACTCTATAAAAAGACAGTGTCACGAAAATAATTGGAAAAGCAACACTTGTAAATGTATTTTTTCTTATAGTAATAAAAAATTACCTTGTCCAATTAATGTTTTTAACTTATAAGTATGTACATATAATAAATGATATTGTACGAGCATGAAATGCAACGTTCAACTTTCCGTCAGTACAAACAGTACAAACGTTAAATATAAACGTCGGACCGTGCACCGTGTACTGAAAAAAAAATTCATCCCTACCATTTTAAACGCGTCCAAGCTCTACAACAGAGAGGTTACAACGCACGATTGTTTTTTTTGTCGACAAATGCTTGCAAAAATAGAACAAGATCCACAATTCTTCGACAAAATTCTGTGGAGCGATGAATCCACTCTTAAAGAAGACGGATACTTTAACATGCATAATCTGCACAGCTGACAACTCTCAAATCCACATCTAATGCGAATGGCTCTCAAACTTTTGTCAAAATTATTTTTTTATAAAATTTCATGCTAAAAATTTAAGTTTTTTTAAAAAAAAAAGTACAATAGATACTCATACTCTTTACTGCATTTCTAATAGACATGAAAGTACAGTAAGGTCAATAAAAACATTTTTTTTAAACCTTCATATTTTTGGCACCACTTAGAATATATATTTTTTGTATTTTTATTTCAGCGCCTAATACCTGTATTAGGCGCTCCAGGATTATCCATTCTTTCTGGGACACCCGATATATATATATATATATATATAAAAACTACTACTTAAAATCTAAAGAGTCGGCATATGATTGATTTATACAAAATATATGAAAACTAGTGAATAAAAATAGGTTAGCGCATACAGGGTTTGGACGCGACTCGCGCCCGTCACGGTCTAGCATAAATTATCCTTTATACGCTACGTTTGATAAAATGAGATCAACATACTGACATCGAGTACAACGCGTGGGATTGGCTTGTATTTACGTAACGATGCGTTGAGAATCCTTATAAAGAGATGCGAATCGGCTCAAAGCACCGTGGACATACATAGCCAACGTTTTCATGTAGAATCGTGGGTGGGCCACAATAAAGGCATTAAAGTCCTGTTTTCTTTGATCAATTATTTCCGGTTTCATTTCAACTAATTTATTCAAATTATAGATTTTTAACAAAGAATATGTTGTTTACTCGTATGGTATGATAAATAGAGACGTTAACGTTATTTCCTGAATATTTTTATTTATTTATTTACACACATACAACATACACAATCATTACAGGGTGAGCACCCTAATTCGACAGTGTAGCCAACGCCAAGTATGATATGCCATTTTACTGAGCTCACTCAGCAAACATGGAAATAAATCAGTTCGCTCCGACATAGTGTTGATCACACTGTGCGCGCGCGCGAACGGCATCAGTGCGGTGCGCGCGCGCGGCACCGCCAGTAACGACGGCCGCCGCCGGCGCCCCGGGCTTCCGTCTGGCGCATTCAGTCGCACCATCTCCAACACTCTCGGGTTGTGTATCCTACCCCTCATCACCTTCAACACATACACAGCGAGAGCGACTTCTCTTCTGTCTTCGAGCTTGTAGTACCCTACCATACCGAGTAAAAATAGAGTAGGATACAACAAGGGATAGCCCGGGTACACTCCAAATTGCTTTAAGTATAAGAATCTAATAAATTTATTTTGGATCCGCTCTAACATATATTTGTATTTGGCTTCATGAGGAGCCCAAATGACGGCGTTACACTCTAAGTGGCTCCTTACGAGTGCATCATATAGCGCTCTCAGAGCCCCGACATTTGTGAAATTATTTGCAAGACGCATTATCAATCCGAGATTACGGTATGCCTTTATACAAACATTACTTACATGTAATCTAAAGTTTAATTCTGCAGTGAAATGTACACCTAGGTCTCTAACCTCCGTTACTCTATGAAGCAGCTTCCCGTCCATCACGTATTGGTGATGAATTGGGGCGCGTGAGCGGCTAAAGGACAGCACTGAGCATTTAGAGACATTAATTTTTTTTTATTATCTATGCTCCATTCTAAAACTTTATCAATATCATGCTGTAAAGAGTCACAATTAGATTTATCTCTAATTTCTAAAACTAATTTTAGATCATCGGCAAACAGTAATGAAATACAAGAATTTACTACTTTGGGCAAATCATTTAACATTAAAATGAACAGCAAAGGTCCTAGATTGCTGCCCTGACTAACATCAGATCTAGTAGGGTAGGGTCGAGAAAAGTGCCCACTGTAATCAACAAACTGATGCCAGTCTCGCAGGTAACTGGCGAAAAATGATAGCGTGCGAGGTGTGCAGCCCACACAAGCCAACTTACAAAGTAGAACATCATTGTCGACCGCATCGAAAGCTTTTCTAAAGTCGAAGTATGCTACGTCCACTTTCAGGCCAGCATCAACCGCGGGTACTAGATGCGTCATCAGCTCCAGTAAGTTCCCAGTTGTCCCCCGCCCAGGGCGGAAGCCGTGCTGCGCGTCGGACAACTGTACACTAATCTGTGGGTACAGGCAGTTGTGAATGGCCGTCTCGAACACTTTCGCTGGAGTGCTTAAAACTGCCACGGGTCGGAAGTCACTAGGCGTCGATCCCCCACTACTTTTCGGTAAAGGCACAACTCTAGTGAGTTTCCATTGATCAGGAAACGTAGCGCTTTCAATACAGACATTGAAAATGCGTAACAATGGTTTCACTAGTACTGTCCTACAATCCCTAAATACGAAGGCTGGTATGCCATCTGGTTCTACCGAACGCTTCGAGGGAAGGTGCGCCAACGCACGCAGAACATCAACTGGTCGCAGAGGCTCGAGCTGAGCCCACGCGCCCGCAGCCGCTCCCGCCGCCGCAGTACCAACCACCGTCGCGCTTAACAAAGGTGGCGCCTGGCTGTTTACGGACTGGTAAAAATTTGCGAATTCTTCAGCGCATTCACTATCTGACAAAACCTTTCAATCCTTCAATAGTTTTCTACTTCCCGATGTACCTTTTCGCAATCTTATATACTCCCAAAAGGCTTTAGGCTCCGATGCTAAATGTCCTTGCACACGGTCTCGATATTGGTTATGCGCCCTCTCAGTTTCAGTTTTAACTATAGCACTATATCGCGAGAACTCTTCGTAATCACTGCGCAAATTGCTCGATTTGAATCGCTTGTGAAATTTGTGCTTTAGTTTTATGAATCTAATAATGTCAGCAGTATACCAAACCGGGTATACGTATCTGCATTTAGACATTTATATAGCTTAGAATTAAATATATTATTAGGTAATTTATAATTGCCCGTAAGTGCGCGCGGGTTGTGCGGATCGCTCTCAGTGATTTATTTTCTTAACTGGATTACTGTGTTCTTAGAGTTATGGAAATATCTTTAAAATGGACTTTGTGTTGTGAGACATCTGTGTAATGTATAGGAAAGTACTATAATTGTGTAATTTGGAGGTTTTAATGGTTTATTTGTGAGACAATTACAGTGACTGTATGATAAACAATAAGTGGGTAGCGCGAAGTGCCGAGCTGTCTATCGAGCTCTTTCACTCTCGCGCGGACTGACTATATTTATTCATGTTGCACAGTGTTTTCATTGCGATTTGGACAAAATGAACTGTTTTGTTTGTAATAGAATAGTTGATATCGGTGAACTGTTAAAATGCAAGGGTTGCAAATCAGACTTCCATTATAAATGCGTAAATATTACTTCTTCTGCTTTTAGGAAGGGGCAAAAGCAACTGAAGCGCACTTTTATGTGCAGTTCTTGTTCCAATGTAACTCAGCGCATACGAGTGACCGATGATACTTCAGTTCGGGGCTCTGATGTACACCTGTTGGACAAAGATTTATCCAACTTATCCTTCGAGGAAAGCACTCCTCTAGGCAATAAAGGATCTTTGATATCAGAGGAGATGATCAAGTTTGCAGATATAATGGATAAAGTAAATAGTGTCATTATAGAAAGGATGAATAGTTTTGAGACCAAAATTTTAAGCAAATTTAAAGCTACTGTTACTGTGTTAGCACAGGAAAATAGTAAACTAAGACAAGAACTAAGTGAAGCTAATAAAAAATACAGTTAGAACAACAGATTACAATTTAAAAAATGGAAAAAATATGGAGCCTAATATCGAAGAAAATCGACAAAGTCGACGAAAGCTATATAGTTACGCGGCGGTGGCCAGTAAGGCAGCGAGAACGGCAGTCGGCGATACCGATGCATGGACTGAAATCAGAGGTAGTAAGAAGACCAGACCCGTAATAAGAGGCGGTAAGTCGTCTATTGCGTCCTTGAAGGCAGTTGAACGTAAAAAGTTTTTAAATGTTTGGAGACTGGATATTGGCACGACCGAGGATAATCTTAAGGACTATATTATAAGCATTCTAGGAAACGATACTGAAATTATTATTGAAAAATTAAAACATAGAACTGAGCAAGATTATTTATCCTTCAGGATCGGCGTAACAGCGAGCAACTTTGATAAACTATGTGTTTCGGAGGTGTGGCCTGTGAATGTAGAATTTAGCGAGTGGGTTTGGTTTCGTCGCTCAACAAGATCAAAACAGGCTCAGCAATAATAGTTAGTTCAGTATCCTATATCAAAACGTCAGAGGATTAAGAACGAAGACTACTGAATTCTTATCATTTCTGGAATCATCTGAAGCTGACTTATTCGTGATAACTGAAACTGGCCTCAATGAAGCAATACATAGCACGGAATTTGTGCTTCCCGGATACCATATACTAAGATGCGACCGAGCAGACGGTCGTAAGCAGGGAGGCGTATGTCTAGTGGCCACACCGCGCTTAGAGTTACGAAAAATATCGTTGCAGGATAACGTAAACATAGATGTTCATAAGTTTGAATCGATTTGTGCTACTGTGTATGTACAAAACAGGTTTTTATTTGTTTGTTGTGTACTATACATTCCGCCTCAAACTGAAGAAAATGATATCTATTTATGTTTAATATATTAGAGAAATTATGTATTCAGTTTAAAGGAAACATGTTATTATTGGGAGATTTTAATTTGTATTCTTGTAGTAGTAATATATGTAATTATTTTGAATACTTCATGTCATTTTGTGAGCTCACTCAGTTTAACTCGGTACCGAACTGTAAGGGCTGACAGCTGGACCTGGTGTTGAGCGCGCGCGGCGATGTGCGCGTGACGGAAGGCCTACGAGGCGTTGCGACCCGTGGACGCGTACCATCCGCCGCTCACCGTGTGGCACGACAGCGCGCCGCCGGCCCTCGCTCCCGAGTTTCCTGTTCCCGGCTCGTCACACGTACCAATGCGCTCTCAAGCCTCGCTAAATAGTAAGCGATGGAATTTTAGTAAAGCTGATTTTAACCAATTGTATCACTTGTTAACTATGATAGTCTGGAGTGAAATGTACACCTCGGATAACTTAAGACGAATTACATATTACATTTTACGAATGCTTTAATAAATGTGTCCCTCTAAAAAAGAGTAATTTGACAATTATTACTAATATTAAATATAATTAATTATAATTAGACATTTATATAGCTTTGTTTGAAATATCAAAAGAAAATTTTCCGGTTTTATCGTGTTTAATTTTAACTTATTTTTCATTCTCGACTTTTCGAGTGTTTTTAATTACAATGTTATAATTAAACGTGATGAAAGCCGTAAAACCCCTCGGTTTAGTGAAAGCCGTAAAACTCTTCGTAGTAATACAAAATCCGTTTAAAATATCGCAATTAAAAGAGAGGTTTCTAGGGTGCGCTTAGTGCTGATTCCAAATAAATGGCCGTGTAGTATCATATATCGTAGTATTCATACGAAGTCAATGAAGTGGTTGATGGTTTAATTACAGCACCGCGTCAAGTATTCCTCATCAACAGAGAATTTTACACGTGGTAGAGCCATGCCGCAGCTATATTACTGGTATAGTTGTAGCACGAAAGGGTCGGCTCGACCTGGGAAGGACCACGCTCTCACAAAATACCAGCGTAAAATAGGACCTCAATACTGCTGTGTTTTTCGTATGGTGAGTGTAGAGAACCGGAGACCCTTTTTACTGGAAACGAGGCATTCCATCTTAGTCCTCGCGGGTGACAACGCATCTGCATTTTGATTCGTAATCGAGGATAGATATAGATGTCTATGGGCCACAGCAACCACTTACCATCAGGTGGACTGTGTGCTCGTTTGTCACCCTAATCCTATAAAAAAGCAGAATTTAGAATTAGAATTCAAGAACTAATAAAAAAAAAAAAACACATAAGAGCTTCAAAAATCGGTGCTATAATATAGTGTATATAAGTATTAAACCGCGATATTATTTTTTTATTTTTTGAAGTCGGCTTTTACTTTTAATTAAAAGTTAAAAAATTACCTTTTTAAGAAATATTACAAGTTGAAGGTAACACTTAGAATGTTGTATAAATAATTAAATCGATTCATAAATGATGAAAATATCGCGTAACATATAAAAAAGGACATATCTACAGTCAAATTGAGAACCTCTTCCTTTTGTCGAAGTCGGCTAGTAAAAAAAAGATATCACCGGGCTGGTGACGAAGATTCAAGTCGATTCGATGGTTCTATAAGATGTCTAATAAAATTCATCAATTGAAAGGGAAATTCTGTTTAAATGTATTTTTGTGCAATAATATTATTAGTCATTACAGCGCTGTAAATTATGTAGATTTGCGCAATACTATCGCCAAAAATAAAAATGTCACTCTAATATCTATCATGCGTAGCAGAATTTTATGCTCTGTTGAATTTGACAAAACAGATGTTAGCTATACATAAATATATCCAAAGTTGTATCATTGTCATCATTATTAATCACAGGCCTTCTTCACAAGTCTACTGCTGAACATTGCTCCCCTCCTGCCCCCCAGTAATGCCACAAAGCACGGTCCTGAGCACCTGCATCCATGTAATATCGAAATAACTGTCTTATATTGAGCTGAGGAGAGGGTTATTAGCATGCCATTAAGATATTAATAACCATTTTTAACATTTGTGTTTGACTCTATCTGTCCGGGCTAATCTTCGGAATGGCTGAACCGATTGTAACCAAACTTCACGAACAGATAGAGAGTAATGCCAGGAGTGATCCAGGCTATATTTAATCAGAAAAACGTTGTTCTTTTTGAATTTTTTTTAAAGTAAATGGTCTTTGATTATTATCTTAAATCCTAAATAACATTAATAGTTATATTAATAGATCCCATTGAAGCCAGGGCGGATCGCTTATTAAAAATAAAAAATATGACTAATAAATGTTTTCATTTCAAGACTAAACCTAAGATAAAAATCACACTAGATTGCGCTCAATTTAAACAGCGCCGATATCTTTAGTGCTGACCTACAATTTTCTTTGCCAGAAGTGGTTTATCTTGTAGTTTGATTAGCATTTGTTTATAATTTCTGAGCAGGTATCACACTATATATTTATAGTATGCTTTAAAACGTTAAAATTAATGTTAATGATACGTTATACGCGACCGAATAGGTCTGCTTTAGCAACTATATTAATTTGTTAAGTGTTTCAAGTTTATTTCGTTGTTGCTATAAGGTCATTGTTTCGTAACAATATGACCAGATGTTTATAACAAGATGTTTGGTTTGGAGGCATGAGGTAATTAGATCGTTTAGCTTTACCGATTTCAAATACCGAATGATAACTTTTCCGAATACCGAATAATATCAACTGGTCAAGAAGAAATAGTACTATATGCGTACACGTAAGCAGAGGCACTAATATGCTAAGCTACTCATGTTTGATGTGATGTTAATGCTTTGAGATCAGACGAAGGCAATTACATTATATCCACAGTGGGATTGTGCTTGCTGGTGAGAATCACGCCGCAACCGCGTTATATTTTTTCTTTATGATAACAACATCTTTGTGGAATTGTTTACCACCTGCGATTTTTCCGGACCGATACGACTTAGGGACCTTCAAGAAAAGAGTTGCAGTTGTTCATGGACGGCGGTAATCACTTACTATCAGGTGAGCCGCATGCTCGCTTGACTTCATAAAAAAAAATTAACTAAAATAAGACAATAATATAAATCAATAGTAGTAATCAGCTAATAATCGACATTAATACTTTTACACAATACAAGGAAACCAAAGTTAAAAGTCAAAACGAAGCCAACCACAATTTCCACCAGAGTTACATAATCGTGCTTTTTTTATGGAATAAGGGTGACAAACGGGCACACAGTCCACCTGATGGTTAGTGGATACTGTGGCCCAAAGACAGCTATATTTATCCTCGATTAAGAATCAAAATGCAGATGCGTTGTCACCCTGAAGCCTAAGATGGAATACCTCGTATCCAGTAAAAAGGGTCTCCCGTTCTCTTCACTCACCATACGAAGCACAGCAACATTAAGCTGTTTTTTTACGCTGGTATTCTGTGAGAGCGTGGTCCTTCCCCGGTCGAGCCACTCATTCGTGCTACAACCATAATATAGCTGCAGAATGGCTCTACCATGTACAAATTGCATAAAAAACAGCATATCCAAAAATAAACAATTTGTTGGTACGAGGGTGACACTGAAAGTTCTTAGAAAATCAAAAACTGAAGAAACTAGCAAGTTATTAGTTTTATTATATCTTTTCAAAATAGTGTCCATTTACATCAATATATCGCTGCATCCGATGCAACCACTGAGAAAAGCACTTTGCCCACTCGTCCTTAGGCGTCTCTTCGACGGCATTTTGAAACGCAGCCACTGTTTCCTTGGCGTCCATAAAACGTTTTCCTCGAAGTTTTTCTTTTATTGTCGGAAATAAATAAAAATCGCAAGGTGCGAGGTCGGGGCTATAGGGCGGGTGACCCAGTAATTCCACGTCTGACGTTCCAAGTAGTCGATTGTTTGCTTGGCGGTGTGCGACGAGGCGTTGTCGTGGTGAAGGAGGATCCTACTGCGAGGTCGTTTCTCCCGCGCTTTTTCCAAGATGAGTGGCAAACAATTGTTAGTGTACCACTCTGCAGTAACCGTTTTTCGATCCTCTAAAACAATTGTTGCGTAATGACCTGTCCTTCCGAAGAACGAGGCCACCTTTTTTTTTCCACGCTTCGACCTCTCTTCACTTTAGTTGGCAACTCCTCGGAAGGATACACCCAGACAGCAGACTGTCTCTTAGTTTTAGGATCATAACAATAAATCCAGCTTTCGTCACCCGTAAGTATGTCGAACACAGCATTTGAGTCACCTTCGTTAAATCTTTGAACCATTTCACGACACCAATCAACACGACGGAGTTTTTGGGTCTCTGTCAAATTATGAGGTATCCACCGGGCACAAAGCTTCCTGACCGCTAAATGTTCATGGAGGATTTTGTGCACTTGACTCATACCGATGCCTAAGCTTGTCCGAATCTGCTGATAAGTCACTCTTTTGTCAGTCTCTATCATGGGCATGCAACTTAGAACATTATTTTTAAAACAAAATGATATTTTTTTTGTGCTTCCATCTATATTCCGGGACACTAGGCTAGATTTAATTTTAATCTCACTAGAGGGCACGCTTATACATTAAGTCTATGCATACGCAATAATCCATGCGCACTACGCAGTTAGTGGCGGTTGGTGGCGGTTAGTTAGTTACTGGTAGCAACTATTATTTATTTTGTGCTGATAGTTAACCTTAAATTGATATTAATATTTATTGAACATTGTTCCGATTTCTCGCACGTTTTATGTGTTATGTGTTTTCTTTCATAATAATTAATATTTTTGCGGCCCTGATTTGTTTTTGTTTATTCGATTTGCGCAAAACTGTGAGTGTAACGAAACCAATGTGTTTTTAAATGTGATCAATTTGGTAAGTACTTATAAAGTATTCGCATAATTTTACGGTTTTTATTCACTTGAAAACAGCCACAATCTAAAAAATCGAAGGTTCAAGGCATGGGCTGTAATAATTAAAAGTCCACTGCTAGATTGTCTTATAGGTTATAAGTACTATTTGGCATAGCTGCCACGATTAGCAAGCAGGTTGTTGCTCATCTCCTGTTTCAGGTTCTCTCCAGTAATTGTTCCAGTTATTATGACACTAGATAGTACTAAACTTATTGCATGATAATTTATATTATATTCTTTTATATTTTATCTTCCCATCAGCCCACATCTCTGTAACCTATTCTTGGTCTGTATATATACTTCTGGCGCAAGATGGTTTTAATATAATCTATCAGGAAAGATATTCTTTCTGGCATTTACCATAGTAGTCTGAATTCTGGACTAAGTTTGTCTTCAATTTTATTAAAAAGAAAAATAGCATCACATTTGTTACAACTTTGATAATTAATTAAATATAATAACTTTTTTTTTTGAGTTTATTTTTTAAAAAAAATGTTACCCCCACACTAGGATTTTCTCCTGTATCGTGGAGGCAGTTTACAAACATAAATTGCACAAGGACAAACATCCAGACCCAGAACAATTATTTGCAGGCTATACAAATACTTGTTCCGTGTGGGATTCGAACCCGCGGCCCCCAGCGCAGCAACTCATTGCTAAGCCACTGCGCCACAGAGCCCTAATGCAACTAATGGTAAGTGAATACTGTAGCCCATAGGCATCTACATCTATCCTCAATTAAGAATCTAAATGCAGATGCATTGTCTCCCTGAGGACTAAGATGGAATACCTTGTATCCAGTAAAAAGAGCATTTGGTCTTCTACACTTACTGTATAAAATACAGCAGCATTAAGCTTTTCACTTATCTAAGTGAGAGTGAGGCCCTCCCCGGTCGAGCCGACCCATGACATTCCAATACAATCTGGTCTATGCTGTCATCATTTCATCTGGTCTCTTTATGCATACCTGATTGTCATATTTTTTTCAGATACAATTATTAAAAGATGAATGTAAAAAAAGAAAAATGTAAAAATAAACAAAAGAATGATTTTAAAAAATTCCCAAAATGAAGATGAAACATGCAGCTCAAGTTTTTAGTCAACGAGTATAAGGAGCTCTACAATTTGTGCAAGTAGATATATATATATATATATATATATATATATACTTTGTTAAACAATATTCAGATGTTTGAATTAAATGAAATAGAAATTCCGAAAGAAGAGGAAAGAGATAGTAGATAAGTATAGATGAATTAATGGAAGCAGGTAAGGCAGCCGGATATGATAGAGTATCACTCGAAATGCCAAGGGCTGGAGAGGGTGGTGTGAACCTGCTGTACACCTTGTTTAATTTGTGTTGGGAACTTAAGCAGGAACTGGGAGACTGGTGCAAAGCCATGATAATCCCAATATATAAGGAAAAGGATCGCAGCAGGACTGTAAAACTGCCATGGTATCAGCCTTCTTAGCATTGTGGGAAAACTGTATGCTAAGGTACTAATTGAAAGAGTTATGAAAGATACTGATGGAAAAGGTATTTGGGCGTTTGTGGACTTGGAAAGGTTCATGACAGAGTGGACAGGGATGTGTTATGGCAAACACTGAACTCATTTGGGTTGAGCGCTGGGTTGATACAGGCATTGAAGGTATATTCTCTATATATATCTGTATAGGGATTCCAGTGCTTGTATCAGGATCAACGGGGCCTACTCGGACTGGTTTGGCATCCATAAAGGTGTCGGACGGGGCTGTGTGGCTTCCCCGTGGCTGTTCAACCTATTTATGGACAGTTGTTTGGAAAAATTGAAAGTTGAAAAATGTGGGTTAAGAATGGGTGAGTTAACCGTCAAATGCCTTTTGTACGCCGATGATCAAGTCATACTTGCGTCGTCGGCGGCCGAGTTGCAAATGATGGTTACATTAATGAACAGGTCATTAAAAGAAAGGGGAATGAAAGTTAACGCAAGTAAGACGAAAGTTACTGTTTTTGAAGGAGAAGAAAGTAATACGATATGTGAAATAAGAATAGAAGGGAATTGGTCGAGCAAGTAGATGAGTTTGTGTATTTGGGATGTGGATTTGCTTGGGTATGATAGATATGAATAAGGATATAGAACGACAGTGAACGCAGGAAATAGAGTAAATGGGGCTCTATGCTCTATTGTGGAAAGTCAGAATGTGTCCAAAAAGCATGTATGGCAATTCACAATGCTGTGTTAGTCCCTACTTTAATGTATGGTACTGAAAGTTGGGTGTGGCAGAAGAAGCACGAGAGTACAATAAATGCATATAAATGCGGTCATTAAGGAGTATGTTAGGGCTGAATCTGAATGACACAGAGAGAAATTGTGTAATAAGAGAAGAGTGTGGTTTGCAAGATGATGTTGTGATCAAAATTATATGAAGTTGACGCCTCCTCTGTGTTTGTATATTATGTAGTCATGAATTGACGGACCGAATCACACAATTGTAACCTTTCGGGAAAAAATAAGATTTTACTGGTATCCCAACCTATATCAGCTCCACTGGCAACACTAACTAATGTCATTGTGAATTTATATTATTGTTTGTTTATTTTATACTATTTCAAATGCGATACTAATATTAATCTTACATAATAATGTTCTATTACAAAAATGGCAAAAGCTTTTGAATGTATTAGTTTGTTAACTTTCTAAAATGTTCAATTCTTTTAGGACGAGAAGGAATGAATGCTGGTGCTATGTATAGTAAAATTAATGTATTCTCTTATTAAAATACTTTACCTATCTAGCTGTCTGACTTATTGCAGGAATATTATACGCTATTATGCAAATTAACAACTAATTTACTGAATTTCATACAGTTTTAGTGACATACATGTGATATTGTGTGGTAACTGTTAATATATGTACTCATATTTTTTTCTATAGAATGGTATAACTAGCAAAGATTGTTTTGTTTTGGTGAAATTCAGCTGTGTAAACCAAATTGTATTTCAGCTTTGATTGTATTCTAGTAGATTTTTTTCATCCTATAAACACCAGAAAAGAACCCAAATCATAATAGGAAGAACAATAAGTAAATTTCTTACTTTTATGGTAGCACCCACCCCAATTTTTAGACAATAGACATACTAATTGTAGATAGTGATAAGGGCTTAATGACTATTTTCATGCTTTACATACATAAATACCTTCCTCACAGTACTGCCGCAGCAAGGTAAGTTTTGATGTAACCTATGGACAGTCCTCAAATGAGATGTTACATAACAGTTGTTTATCAGGGTAAGAATTTTAATAAGTTTTTTTTTACAAGGTAGTATCAGGCTTATGAAGATTAGAAGGTCCTTCTTCTTTATTCTGTGTTTTAAGATTGTGGAGAACAATGCATAAAGCTTAAGGATGGTCCATGAATTTTATGCATTTATATTTTTTCTAATAGCAAATGCTTCATACTTTAGTTTATCTATTAACTTTAGATAACAAACTTAGAGATAATTTTCCTGTAGGTTTAGGAATTTAATTCCCATTTTATTTCCTCATGAATTTTTCTTGATTTTTTGCATACGAGAGAATTACCTTGAGATTTTATTTATAAGGTAAAAAAGAAATACATATATTTTACAAGATTGATTTTTCAAGCTATGTCACTTGATGTGGTTATTACACATATGGTTTATGTATGATATAGCTGTTATAACTAATTACAGCTGTGGGGATTTTAGCAAAACATTATAATTCAAAGTAAAGATTAAAGTAATACCCGCCTATCTTGTATTTAATATTTTATTGCTTCTTTATTACTTTAACGGTACTCATAACATTTTATTTCTTTGCAGAAAAGAAGTTACTGCCACAAGAATGTGAAGATGCGGCAGATATACTTCTCCTGTTTGATCAATTGTTTGATTATTTTAATGGAGGTTCCTATAACAAAACGTACAAGATCTATAAAATTGTGTAAAACAAATTCAAGATTACGGCACTATGGACTTATAAAAGTAGATAACTAATCGCAAGATATTTTATGATACCTTAATTTTGATGTTATGGAAAAAATTTGCTTTTACAGATAACCATTTCTATTTTGGTATTTTAAAATAATAATTTAGCCTTGATTTCAGGTTATTAAAACATTTTTAAATTATTTCTAAATTATTTTCTTTTAATAGTGCAAATAGTTAGAATACCCTCTAATAATTTATCAAAATACATAATTTGTCATTATTGTGTTTTATTTTATCATTATTGATTCTAATATGTCTGCCTATTAATATTTTATTTATATTATTACCAGCTCTTAGGCCATCTTTGAGGTCTGAACTATGTACAATTATTTTGATCAACAAATTGATGATAAGGGTCCATACTATTTCATGTTTGTCATGTTAAAATTAAAATTTGATATTTATTAACAATTTAATGATTTGAAATATCCCATTTTGGGAATCATTGGTTAAATGTTTTTAATTATTTTGTTATATCTTCAATACATTATGTAAAGTTTTTGAACAGCGCAAAAGTGTTTTCTTGAAAAATTACAAAGTTTATGTATTTGCTTGGGGTGAGAGGATTACTCATTGTAATAGATAAAACTTTCTTCCACGGCATATATGTGCTGAATTATGTTTTAGAAACTTTTATAAAACTTACATTGTAGAAATTAAAGAAAATCAAACCAAATTGACTAACTTCAGTAAGTCAGTAATATCTTCAGTATCTGTGCTCTCTAGGGGCAATTAATAATGTTTTGAAAATAAAATCAAAACAAAGTTGTTAAAACAAGTATTTATTTAACATTAATCATTAATATGTTTCAGTTGTAAAGACTTACTTGCACAAATCTAAGAACACTTGATACACATTGGTTAAAATTTGTGCTTAACTCTTTATTTTAGGTATTTTATCATGTAGCACCATAGGTTTCTGTCAGCTTACATATCCATCATTCAGTAGTTCATTTACTCCCATCAATATCTAAGGTAATTATAAATGCTCCCATTTAGCTGTCTACTATGTCATGCTGTGTAAATCTTAATTCTTTTGAAATAAAATTTCCCCTTTCAATAACTAGGATCAAATAAAGAGAATTGCTTATTATTTTAAATTACAAAAGCATTATTGCTGCCTTTGTCTTATTAACTTAATTATTGCTTACTTTGGTGTTAATTGTAAATTGATCATAGACACCATTTAATCATGTTTGTTATAAATCTCTTATTATATGTATTTTTTTTAATTACTGCCAGAGTAGCATTTTAAAATCTATAACAAATTGATAGCTATATTATTAAACAAAACATGTTCATCGTCATATTTTCACTCTTAACATCCCCAGTCTTAAAACCTATGACAGTTGCATTGTAATGTAGTGAGGAACACTAGCATCTCATCAAACATTAAACATAAGCACTCCGCTATGCTCAAGCTTTGTTTTCATTTACTTAAATATAATTGGGTTTATATCTGGTTTAATTAGTATTTATTTAAGGATGTCCATCTTGAGGACAAAGTGGACAGTTTCCTTAAGAATCTATATCTTTTAAGGCTTACATATTGAAAATGCCAACAATTTGTCTTTAAAATTGTATGATCTTCCACGACATTTATGTTATACTGTACTTACTAAACCATTAAGTAAGTAATTAACTGCATATTCAGGAATATGTGGGTGTGCATAGTCAAAGGTCAAAGTTTTATTAAATATTTTTTTCTTGGTATTCTTTTTGATGCTTTATGTAGTCTCTTTTCCACAATTTTAAGATTGATAATAATTTCACAAATTGTTTGTAAAGTTGTATTATGTAAGTACGTTATAATATATAAAATGCTTATTTTGTAAAAGAAATATTATACAGATCACACATATAAACAATGAAATAGTGGGCATAACAAAGTCACTTTTGTAAATTGTTTGTATTTTTAAAAGTATACTTATTACACACATATTTAAAAAAAATGTTATGTAACTAAAATATGATAACGTTATCAAGTACATATTTTAAAGATTAATAATGCTGCTCAAAATGTATATTTTTATTTTAATTTAAAGATACCACTATAAACAATTATTTGATACTAATTCATGAAATTTTGGAAGAGGAGCAAAACTTTGGAGCGGATTGAAATACCAATGTAGAGCACATTGGTATTTGAATAATTATTATATATTAAATAGGAAGGAGTTGAGTCTTGTGGATACCACTGTTTTCTTCGTATTACTATAATACTATTAGGGTCATGCGACTGACATTGAAGTTATATTTGTTTTGCGATAGAGAGCCATACAGGCGATTTATAACAAATTGTAAGTACCTTCGAAAAAATTTAAATAAATATACATTAACTTTGTCACAATATCTTTATAAAAATGTGATGTATGTACATTAAAACATAAAGCTTTAATAAGAATAAAGATGTTCATACTTTAAACACTAGGAAAACATAAACTTGTAATACCAGTTACTAGACTCAACAGAATTGGTAATTCATTTATGGGGCAATGTATACGCTTTACAACAAAATCCCAGAAAATGTACAAAATTTGTCAATAAACAAGTTCAAATGTTTGATTAAAGGAAAATGTACAAAAGTGTTATTATAATGTCAAATAATACATCAATGAAAATAACCCATGGGAATGAGGTGATCGCCACCATGCTGGTACTATTAAAATTTATTTAAAGTGTACAAAGAAAATTATTGTAAAGTGAAATGTTTAAAGAAAGTCCCTGGTTCTTCCCAGGACAGGTATTTTTCGAACCAGTGGTAAATAAAAATTACTCCATAAGTATTATGTAATAATCTATGTTGAATAAAATTATTCTATTCTATTCGTTGTAATATAAGATATTTACTAACCAGTAGGGACATTGTATAAAGAAGTTAATTTATATTGTGCAAATATTGTTAAATTTAACACATCTAATGTTAATCAATAACTAAGCAAAGAATTTTTAAACAATAAATGTTTTAAAATAACCGGTTTTTATTTTTGTAATAGGAACTAAAATTAGCACAAAACATAAACAACTGTTAATTACATTGCATCACTTGTGCATAAGTGCTGCAATGTAATTAATGGTTGTATATAAAATAAAATTTGTAAGTGCAACTAGAGGCGAGCTTAAGCACTTTTAATTTAGCGCCATCTGTTAACCAAGACAGCGCAATAACGAAAATTAAATTTGAGTTGCCCATCTATCTCTAGTATATATACAGTAATCTATGGTCTCTATCATACGCCGCACAACACTGATGTTATCTTCAGTCGTCGCCGTAGAAGGCCGTCCCTCACGCAGATCATCGGTGAGATTAGTGCGACCACGTTTAAACTCATTAAACAAATTGTAAACAGTGGCACGAGATGGGACTTCATCGTGAAAGGCCAATCGAAGTCTATCATAACTTTCTTGTTGACATAAATAACATCGAAAGTCATAAAAAATCATTGTACGAAATTTTTTTCGAATTAAATTCATGCTGACGTGACACAGACAATTTTCAATTTGCCGCCAAATCGTAAACAAATGACAAATTAATAAAATACATACACAATAATATTGGCAAAGAGTTCCATTTTCAAAATTTGAACTTATTTTTTTATTATATCGTTTACAAGTGGCGAGTTCTAAAAACTTTCAGTGTCGCCCTCGTAAAAGCTTACATAATATGACTTTACTCCTAGGCACAGTCCTGCTCTCATCAGAAGGGTTTTGAAGTATAGATGCAGGCGGACACGTTCAAGAAAAAGCTAAGTGATATAAAAGCGATTGAAATTTCTGTAAAGAATGTTCCATTTGTTCACGCGTAAGTGTTCAGTGACTTTGCAAGAAATAGTCGTAGGCGTCTGGATCTAAAACTACTTCAATATAAGCTTCAAATTGCGTGTAGGAGATGAAGCCAAACGATTCTATTCAACGTAAGTTATTGGCTGACACTATGCTTGGCCGATTTTCTAGCCTTGAGGCTGTATTGTATACGGTCGAAACGTGTTTTCATTTGTACAGGCATTTAACAAGCTAGTATTATATATTCGAACAGGGAAATCCCTCGTCAAAAGCCACTTTATTCGCCCAAAATGGCTGTAGGGGCTGTCATTTTAACAAAGAATACAACTGTTTTATTTTCTCAATTCCAGGGCAATTTTCTTTTTGCTTCTACCAGCATCGGAATCCACGGCCTCAACATATCAAGTGACGTTCAATTCCGCGGTCACTTGAAAGGGAAGGCCGATTTTCCCCTTAAAAAACTTGGCATGCTCAGTAGAGCCGGACAAACAGAAAACACACAATATCTGGATGCTTGGCGGTTCACATCTGTGCGAATTACCAAAATTTTATTTCTTCGCACGATTTTTTGTGGAATCGGCTACCAATAGCGATTTTTCTGGACCGATATGACTTCGAGACCTTCAAGAAAAGAGCCTACTCCTCTTTAAAAAGCTGGCAAAATGTGCGCAATTCCTCTGGTGTTGCAGCTACACTGGCCTCCAAAAAAATCGACCCACCTACGTTTTTTCGCAAAAAAGTGTACTATGGGTTTTTACCACAATCGATAGATATTTTTTATCTTGATAATGTAATAATGCAATTATAGGGTTGTAAAAAACTAAAAAACGGCGCGGGAAACGGGATATTTGATGAGATTGTGATGAGACATTGAAACCATAACATTTTACAAAATTTACGATTTTACTGTGAAGATCGATATTTACATTTATTGACATTTAAAAAAATGTAAACCTTACTCTAACATGGGGTGTTTCCCCCTCTTGCTTTTATCACCGCCTGCATACGCCTATTAAGGGAACGGATCAGCTTTTTTATGTCTTCTTAGGGTGTCTGTTCCCATTCTTCTGTTAAGGCGGCTTCCAGTTGATCCAACGTCTCGGGAACTGGATTTCGGGCTCTAACCTTTCTTTTTATCTGGTCCCAGAGATGCTCGATGGGATTTAAGTCCAGACTATTAGCTGGCCACTGCATAACTGGCATTCCGACCTCCTGAAGATATCCAGTTACAATACTAGCGACGTGCGGTCTTGCGTTATCATGTATGAGTTGAAAATTGTCCCCAATATACCCAGCGTAAGGCATCACATGAGGTTGCAAAATGTCCGTAATGTAACTTTCAGCATTAACCGCACGATTGCGAAAGAAAACCAACTCAGTACATCCAGTTAAAGATATGCCAACCCAAAACATTGTAGAGCCTCCACCAAACCGGACTGTTTCTCTTATGCAGCACTGAGCATAACGTTCTCCTGGTCTTCACATAACGTTACGACGTCCATCAGAGCCTACAAGGGTCATTTGGCTTTCATCGCTGAAGAGAACTGTCTCCCATTGACCAAGATTCCATTGCACGTGTTGCCTAGCAAATTCTAACCTTGCTTGCCGATGAGATGCAGTGAGTTTTGGTCCCGTCGCTGGCTTGTGTGATGTCAGGTTTTGCTCCCGAAGTCTTCTTCTCACCCTATTCTCACTTACAGACACTCCACGAATTTCCCTCAGCCTACCCTGAACATCAACAGCAGAAATATGCCGATTTCGCAAAGAAGTCAAGGCAATAAAACGGTCATCCGTCGGGTTTGTGAGACGTCCTCTTCCAGACCCTGGTCTCCGGCGGTACTCTCCCGTCTCTAAGTATCGTTTATAAACTCTACGCACTTCTGATCGGCTCAAATATAATCTCCTTGCCACATTTCGCTGACTTAGCCCTTCACGAACGAGAGCTACCACTTGAGCGGCTTCTGCTTCAGTGGTATCCATATTTTATGGTTAAAAGTAACGATATGTCTGCTCCAACAAAGAATTAAAAGATTAAGTCACTACGATGCACAGAACCAAGAATATTACACGTCAAAAGTCCGAAATAGACTAACCTTGCACTCTATGCACAAGTCGACAATTTTTATCAGTGCGCATAAAATGTTACAAATACCAACAATAGCACTTGTATTCCTCTAAAACAATGTCAAGTAGGTACTCTACTAGATGTTAATTTATAATGCATAAGCAAAAACATACAAATATGTCAACGCATACTTGAGATAACAACTTTGTTACTCAAAATTAACGGATGGGTCGATTTTTTTGGAGGCCAGTGTATTTACGGGCTGCGGTGGTCACTTACCAACAGATGAGCCGCATCGTTTGCCTCCTCTTCTTTAAAACAAATTGTTCTATATTTCTTTGAAAACAATCAAGGAATAAGAATAGAATAGAATAAAGAAATAAGATGTCACTCAATTTGTTGATGCCTGTGTAACATCAATTTGAAAGATACAACAGCAGGACCTGGATGCAACTATACGGAGTTTTTTTCAATTACGACATTCCATACCTCAATCTAAACTGAATAATTCTATTCAGTTTACAAATGGTGAAAGAAATATTTCCAAACAAATTGATTTCTCGCAAAGGTAACATTCCCTGGCTACAATGCAGCCCGGAATTTAATCTTGTGGGGATACTTGAAAAGTTAAGTTTACCTTAATAAACCGAGAACAATATCTCGACTAAAGCAAAACATACGCGAGGAGATAGCCCAGATTCTTCGCAGCTTATGTCAGCTTATATTTTAAATAAATACTCTACAAAATATCTTAAGTTTTATTTTCATTCAAAGTGCAAATAGCCTACCCTGTATAATGTATATTCGATACGAAAACATTTGTTTGTTGTGCACATTAGTATGTATGAAGACATCCTTTGTTACGTAATTGATATGTAGAAACTCCATTTATTTCTTTATTTCTTGTATTATATAAATGGTATATTATATATAATTCAAGCATTTGCATCCGTTAGTGTATAAACATATAGAGGTTATAACGTAATAAACAGGGTATAAGTGAAAAAGTAGATGCGGAAAATGCGTTATATTTGAACTAAAATAATACTAAAGTTATTTCACTATTAAATAACGACAAACTTTATAAGTGAATGTACGCTCCTACTGTCGTAGACTTGTAGAAAAAGTGCCACGTTCAAGTACGTTCTGAATCGTTAACTCCCTGGTGCGTTAATGCCTGGGCATGCAGCGGTCTAGGTCATCCGACTACCGCGGCGTCGAGGTGAGGCGCGTGCGGAAGTTGCATCGTGAATACCAAAACAACTATACTTAATTTACCAATTGATCAATATTCAGACTCACATATAAAAGTTGACCATTGATTTTTGTTCGATAATATTTATAGTAGCCATACTTATTTGAAAAACAGAATTTCAGTCAAATAGTATTACTGTCCTATACAGGAAATTTCAGTGTAACGATACTCAGCTGTGTTGCTTATTCTAGATTACTGAGCAGCGTGTTCTAAATGTAATAAAAATAAAATAAATAAATATGATTAAAGTTTAAAATATATAAAACTATTATATTTAAATACTTTATCGCCACAACTTGACTTTTTGATATTTTATTAATATTATCATAATAAGTTGAAGAATTTATCTAAATCAGAAGCAAATACATTTAGATTATACAAGGTATGGTAAGGCTTTTTATCTGCCCAGAAGTTTGTTTCATAATTATTTCTGCCGCCATGCAGCAGTGTACAAATGCTGTGTTCCAGTTTAAAAAATAAGAGAACCGGGATAATTACAGACTACGAGGCATTATTTCTTAGTTCTAAAGGGTGACAACGCATCTGTGGCAACTGGTTGTCAATAGAAATAGGTGGACCGCTAACTCGTTTGTGATTCTCATAAAATGAAAAAGATAAGTTGATTCAATCAAATTCAAAATCTTGAGTTTTTCATTCAATCGGACAAACAAAGACGCGACCAGTTTGTCTTCTGATTTGATTAAGTATGAAATTAACTCTGAACTCAATAAGCTCCTTATGACATTTAGCACCTCACTTATTGAAAAACGTTCTCCGTCATTATTGTTATAAAAAGGAAGGAAGGAAAAACTGTTTAAATTATAACGCACCGTCTAACTTTTTAGTCAACTTCTTGTAGCAATTCTTATCACAAATGTAATGACCATTTTTTTCAAGCTATAGCTACGATGCTTCACAGTGGTAGTTAGTTCGCGATTGTTTTTATTTGTATGCCATGATGCTTCAATGACTCTGACACGCTTGATAAGGCAAATATCAAGGATTACTCACTATTGTTTACTCTATGGAAATTACATTGTTTTGACTAGTACGATACTTCATTATTCACGCAAGTGAAATTATGAATAGATTAGTAATAATTATAATAGATATACCTATATATAAATCTGAACTACCAATATATTATTTATATAATAATAATAATATTATGTTTATTCATTTCATTCTTACATTTACAGAACAATGTTGAGACCTTCTAGTAAGTAAATAAGTACGTAGCAGAAGGTCTCGCTCTTCCTCAACAATTTCATTATAATATGTGACGAGGCTTATAATGGATCACTGCTGCTGCAGAGACTGCCGATTTCCTGCGTATATCTCATTGAATAGAGTTAACATTTTTAATTTATAGGAACCACGCCAACCAAACGCGCACGGCTGCGGCTTCGACGATCGAGAAATGAACCGTTCCGTTTGAACTAGGACTGTTGATAAAATATCGATATATCGAAAAATCGATATTATTATTTAGATTATTTTTTTCACCTAAATCATTTAATCTACAACAGCATCGTAAACTTAAATCCTAATCTTTGATGGACCCAATCTACTGTACTTTATTAACACTATATTATGCTTTTCATTTTTCCCCAGTTTATTTATTTGCTTATTATCTTATAAAGAAATGTGATTTTGTATAGTATATCTCTGTCGTATTAAAATGACTATAATCTATGAAACTTAGTACTACTTTACTTACTGTGAGTTTTGGCAAGAACTTGACCGTCGACGGATTGTTGCTCCTGTTTTATCGTTTAAATAATCGTTTGAAGTGGATTTTTATACGTAAAAGTGATGCGATATTAAGTGTCTATTAACTATTAGAAAACGACGAAACAAGTGCTTCGATGTTGATATAAACCTCAAGTTATTTTGATCGCTTAGGCGTCTTATGATTTACTTCCGTGCTATCAGAAATAGCTGTTAAATATTTGATTTCTTCAGCTACATCTGTAGCATCTGAACAAATTACTTCTACAATCAATCTTTTATGGTGTCCAATAATCGTAGTATTCAAACAGCTGAACATATAAAACAACGAGTGTTTTTGAAAACTCTTACTGAAAAATATTGGTACACATAATTGTCTTATTTAAATTAAACAATAATTACAAAGAACTATAACCTAACATTTTCATACATTTATAATTTAATTTGTTTAATAAATATACTAAATTATAAACTGTGTAAATCATTTTTGAGCTGACATACGATTGTATTCTTTTAAATAAAGCCGATATATCGATATATCGCTATGTTTTGGATATATAAAATTCCGATATTGATATATTTATAATTATCGATATATTGAAAATCCGATATTTTAGAAAACTATCAACAGTCCTAGTTTGAACTGATCAGTTGAACTGACCGTGTGTGTCGAACTTTTTTTGGATTAAATCCGTTTGAACTGATCAATTGAACTGATGTCAGTTTAACTGACCGTGTGTGGCCACCATAAGAGTATTTTACGGAAATGATATAAAATAAGCATACTTATAAAACTATCATACTGTCAGAAATTCAGTTCTTTGAGTCTATGTTGTGATAATTAAATGCTCTTGGAAGTACCATTTTCAAATAGTGTAATTTTCCGATTCCGAATATTATTTTAAAATTTTCCCAAGAAAAATGCTTCGAAACTGCTGTCTTCCCGCATAACATAAAAAAAGCAACTGAGATAAATCAGCACAAAAAAGTAGAGATTGTAGAAAAAAGTTAAATGCATTATCTATTTCTATGTTTATATCGCTATCATTTGCTTTGGTCCTTGCGCGAATGCGACTTGTATGCCCTCCATAATCTCTGCCCCCGTCCTACTCGCAAGATTGCATCGCCTGAACGCGACGTCAGCACCTACCGCCAGTTCATTATTGTTTACCAGCTTTTTCGTAAGCTAAACGCTCTACTATGTCTACTGCTGTCACTATACAAAACAGGAGTGATTTACTACAATAGAACGCTGGTGCAAGTACTAATGTTTTGTACTTCTTAACTATTGTGCATGGTTTGTAAAACTATAAATAAACAATTACCCCCATTTAATATAGAACATAATTATATAAGGGGTTAAGCTATAATCTTGGATTTACTCTTAATCGATGAGAGTAAAACTTAGCTTGTGTGTTTACAGGTAGACTGATAAACAGTCAAAATTCCTATAATTATAACTTTTAACAAAAAGTAAAAAACGACTTCAAATTGCTAAAAATGAAGTTATATATTAGGTCCTTACATATGAAATTAGCGTTTTGTCGTACTGACCACTTTGATCTGAAATATCTCCTCTTTGGTTAAGAATTCCAAATTCAAATTTATAAATTCATTTAGCTGGTACATTTGAGTTTTGAAAACAGTAATTCATATGTTTTTTCCTCATTATTTTATTCTTTGGCGTCGCTTATTACCGCACAATGGAAAACATGAAATATCGGTATATTTACGAGTACGAGTTCTACCGTGGCACCAGTGCTGCAGAAACAGCTCGAAGGATTAATGATGTGTACGGCGCTGGAGTCGCAAAAGAAAGCACGGTACGTTTTTGGTTTCAACGTTTTCGTTTTGGAAATTTTGACCTTCAGAACCAACCCCGTGGAAAGTGGAAAATGAAGAATTAAAGGCTATTGTGGAAGCGGATCCATCACAAAGCACTTCAGAGATAGCTGCAGGCTTCGGGGTAAGTGATAAAACTGTATTAATCCACTTGAAGCAAACCGGGAAAGTAAAAAAAATTTGAACGATGGGTACCCCATGAATTGAGTGAATCGAACTTGCAAACACGCGTCGACTGCTGTGTTACTTTGCTCAACCGACACAATAATGAAGTGATTTTAAATCGAATCATTACTTGTGATGAAAAGTGGATACTGTACGATAATCGGAAGCGCTCTTCGCAATGGCTGAACCTTGGAGACCCAGCCAAATTATACCCTAAACGAAAATTAACTCAGAAAAAGTTACTTGTGAGTGTTTGGTGGACTAGCGCCGGTGTCGTTTACTACAGCTTTCTAAAATCTGGCCAAACGATTACGGCAGATATCTATTGTCAGCAACTGCAAACCATGAAGGAAGAACTAGCTGCTAAACAACCGAGATTGGTCAATCGCTCTAGGCCACTGCTGCTTCCGACAACGCAAGACCAAGTCGTCAAAAATGGCATCGCGTACGTGAAATGTATAATTGCAATATAGTTATCTCGGAGCTTCTGGCTTTTATACAAAATAAAGCTGATATAATGGATGAAGAAAGTATTGTTCGTCTGATTTCCAACTCTCGAGGAAAATAGCTCAAGCAAAATTACTGTTCGAGTGACCGATCTGTCCAGGCGCTTGATAAAAGAAAAAGGATGGCAAGAATGTTAGAAATATTGAAGACATTATTGCAGTCATTAAGAAACTGATCCGGAAAAGCTGCCTATCTATGTTGCGAGGTTTGCAGAAACTGCCTCCGGTTACGTTCGATCATATCGACGCATCAAGATTGCTCAAAGATATTATAATGTTACAAAATGAGATGGCTATAATAAAAGAAACATACGTCACTAAAGATTTGTTGAATACATTGAATACAGAGGATAATATTAATGGTAATTGTAGAAAAGAGGTGCTTTTATTGATAGTTCTAATTACGAGTGGCTAACAGGATTACCTCACAGATCTACGATGGAATACCGGTCGATAAATCAAAACAACATCGCACAAAATAATGTAATGAACATGAAACTACGCCTGTAGAAACAGTTGTTGATATCGCCAATGACACTGTAATCTCGCTCTCGCAAACATCTTTGACGCACGGTGAGACCTGCCGACTAGTAAACAGTGCGTAAAGACTCCTACCGTGGTATCGATGGAATCGGATACCTGCGCTCCAACTGCGTCTGCGTGTCCATCAAGCACTGTGGTTGCGAACGGTTGGTTAACGCAGTGACAAGGCGAGCGCCTACTACTTACAACGGCGAGAGTAGAATAATGTCAGATGTAGCAAGGCAAGGAAACTTTAAACCTCAGATACCAAAGGAAGACTGGGTTTAGTGCAACAAACGTCTCGGAATAGATTTATTGGTATGAAAGGAAAAGCGGATTTGATTCCAGAATGTAAATTCAAGGCTGCTGAAGTGAGCATACCTTTTACATTTATAATATTGATGTGAACTCTTCTGCTAAGATATTACTAGCTATATTAAAATAAAACAGGGGTTAGTGTATTGTTACAAAAGTGGAAATGAAACTAAAAAGGAATATGTAGCTTATAAATTTTAATACCTAACGATAAATTATCTGTGTTTGGATGAGAATCTCTGGCCAAGCGGTGTTGCTTTTCCAAGTTTGTAATTTTCAGTAAAAATCGAGTAATTGAATTAAAAAATGTAGTCAAAATTGTAATGATAATATTAATTTAACTACAAAATTTGTTAGTTTAACTGTAAAATGTTAATAGATCTATTGAATGTAGAAGTCTGTGTCAGAAAGTAGATATTATAGCACTCCAAGAGACATGGTTATTACCTACTGAATTACCAATACTGGGTGATATTAGTAAGACTTTGGTTATCATGGCAAGTCTTCTATGGATGCAACAGAGCTAGTCCGAGGCCGTCCTTACGGAGGTGGCTCTACTCTGGAGAAAATCTATCTTTAATGCCGTGTCTGTGGTGGAATGTAGTAATGACAGAATCGTGGCTGTTAGAATGGACTTAGTGGATAGATCGATTTTAGTTATTTGTGTCTATATGCCTACAAATAGTTATGATAATTTAGCTGAATTTTGAATGCATGAGTAAATTGCAGCGATAGTGAATTGTAACTTAGAGTCGATATTTATAATGGGTGATTTTAATGCCGACCAAAGAGTTATTTGGTAAAGTTACTAATTTTTGTATAGAACAGAGGTGGCATTGTATAGATATTGATAAACTGGGCGTTGATTCTGGCACGTACTTTTATTAGCGATGTTCATGGAACCATAAGCTGGCTGGATCATTGCTTAGTTACCGAGGCTTCGCGGCAGTCTGTGAACAGTGTTGACGTTTATTACGACATCTACTGGTCTGATCACCACCCGTTGGTGCTAAATGTAAATCTTAATACTCTCTTAAAACAAGTAACTAATAAGGTTTTATGGGGCGAGAGGGATCAGTGTCAAATTGAGTATTACCGTAAGAGATGTACTGAGATATTAAGAGATATTGATTTTCCTGGGGAGCTAAGTACATGTTGCGATCAAATATGTAATAACCCTGACCACAAAGTAATTATTGACAATCTGTATAATACAATTGTAAACACACTTAGGAGGCTGCTGAGCTTAGTTGTGTTGAATATAAAAGTAAAAAGAAAGGGCGTTACATTGCGGGTTGGAATAAGTTTGTGAAGGATGCTCACGAGACAGCGAGACGAGCATTCCTCAACTGGGTGTGGCATGGTCGACCAAGAGTTGGATGTATACCAGGATATGTGTATATCGCGAAAATTTTTCAAGTCTAAATTAAAAACATGTCAAGAAACCAAAACCAAATAAAATGGACATTATAGCTTCACAATATAATTCAAAAAATTCTCAAAATTTTGAAACTCACGAAAGACTGAGTCCTAAGTCAGCTGTCTCCGTAAGCGTGAGCGGAATAGTGAACCGAGGAGATAGCGAACCTTTTTAAAAGACACTTTAAAGTTGAATCTATATTGCAGCGAAGAGCAGAAGTGGGGGCGGACGATGGTGGGATGGTTGTGACTGGTGAGCCTGTCCGTATTGCAGCTAAGGATCTTAGGTTGGTCCTGAAGAAGATGGCCAGAGGAAAATCACCAGGGCACGATGGCCTCAGTGTCGAGCACCTTCACAATGCAGGGCCGCATCTCCCAAGGGTCTTAGCAATGTTGTATACTTTTTGTATTAGGCACTCCTATTTACCTGCCGAACTTATGAGAACTATTGTTGTTCCTATAGTGAAAAACAAGACTGGGGATATATCTGACAAGGCTAATTACAGACCTATATCCTTGCAACTGTATTGGCAAAGGTTCTTGACGGTTTGCTGGAGCGACGACTTAATAACTATATACATCTAAACGATGCTCAATTTGGTTTTAGATCAGGCCTGTCGACAGAGAGTGCTATAATGTCGCTGAAGCATACTGTCAAATATTACACCCAGAGACAAACGCCAGTGTATGCTACATTTCTGGATCTCTCAAGGCATTTGACCTGGTTAATTATGACATACTGTGGACAAAACTGCGTGAAATATCCGTTCCAGCCGAACTTATCACCACTTTAAAATATTGGTATCGTCATCAAGTTAACCAGGTCAGATGGTCTGGCGCTATCAGACGAATATGTGTTGGAATGCGGGGTGAGGCAGGGGTTGTCTTCGCCTGTGCTATTCAGTCTCTACGTAAACGGGCTCATTGGTGCACTCAGTGAAACAAGGGTAGGATGTTCGGTTGATGGTCATATGATCAATAATATAAGTTATGCCGATGACATGGTGTTGCTGAGTCCATCGGTGAGTGCGTTGCGTAGACTGTTAACTGTGTGTGAAACATACGCTGTTGAACATGGACTCCTCTATAACACCAAGAAAAGTGAGTTAGTGGTGTTTCGTGTTAATAGTAAGAAGCCCTTGATTGTGCCGCCAGTAAAGCTCCTTGGCTCCATTAAGGGGAGTTTGTCAGTCTAAATATTTGGGACACATTGTTAACGAATATCTGATAGACAACAATGATATAGAGAGAGAGCGACGCGCATTGGCGGTTCGATGCAATATGCTTGCCCGCAGGTTTTCTAGGTGTACAAATGATGTCAAAATTACCCTCTTCAAGGCATACTGTCAAACATTTTACACCTGCAGCCTGTGGTGTGACTATACGCAGAGGACCTACAATGCATTCAATATAATAATGCCTTCAGGATGCTAATGGGCCTTCCTAGATACTGTAGTGCTTCAAGCATGTTTGCTGAAGCAGGTGTTGATGATTTTTATAGCATCATAAGGAAGCGAACTGCGTCAATGTTATGCAGACTACGGAAGAGCTCAAATGGTGTCTTGAGGATATTTCAAGATAAGCTTGACTGTTCCATTCAGAGGCATTGGATCCTAATGCATGTCGGTGGGACATTCAAGTTTCTTAACTGATTGCTCTCGTCCTATTGATATAATTTATTTATTCATTTTTTTTTTCTCCATGTAGGGCATTATGATGATACGGGCTTTAAGCCAAGTAGTCATCATTTGCTGGTTTTATGTATCAATTGATGATCCAGAGCATTTTCTGGTATTTGTAAAAATTTTCTCACTAAGCGACATGTTTTTAAAATAGCTGCTTTTTGCATTTTAATATATAAATTTGAGGGTAAATCTAATAGCTTAAGACAGTGATGCAAATATTTTGGTATTAATCCTGTAGCTGAAAGTACAATTGGAACGATGAAAACTTTATTTAATTTCCATATTCTTTTAATTTCTTCGCAGTTCAATATATTTACTAATCTTTTCGGCTATTGTATTTTGTATTTTTTTTAATATTATACGTAATTGGTATTGCTATGTCGATTATAAAGGCTATATTGTTAATTTTGTCTTGCAAAGTTAATATTATTATTATATATTTTTACTAACCTCGTTTATGTTAGTTACTAACAAATGTGTATGGATGTATATCTGAAATAAACATTATTATTTTGGGGTATTTATATAGTATTCTCATCTGGTTGGGCTGAATAAATATTTTAAAGGAAATAATAAATAAACATAAATATATATTTAATATACTAACATAAATAAATAAATAATACATAAATAAATAAAACCCAACCAGATGGAAACCCTCAGCAGAGACCAAACGGCCGAGGTTAGGGAAAGGAGAGAAACCGGCGGACGATGCGGGCGGTATCGAGGAGCACCGCCTTCTGCATTTGAGCTTGGAGCGGTCCGTCACGGAGTCCCAGTCGCCTCAGATGACCCGAGGCTGACTGGGATTAACCCGTTCGCAGAGACGACTACAGGTATAATTTCGGTCGGCAGTCCACCCCATGTCGGTCACCTCGTGAGCCAGGTCCAGATATTTTGTTCGCTTATCTGTTTCGGCTTTCGAGGTTCTCGTCATACGGAATGGTGATGTCGACCAAAATATCCTTGACTGTGCCCGGTCCATCAGCACAATATCAGGCTTATTCGCAAGAATAGTCCTGTCTGTGATGATGGCCCGGTCCCAGTAGAGCCTGGCGTGGTCATATTCGAGCACGGCTTCCGGCAAGTACTTGTAATAAGGCAATTTCCGGTCCACGAGACCGTATTTCAAAGCGAGCTCCTGGTGTAGAATTCTGGCTACTAAGTTGTGCCTGTGCAAGTACTCAGAGTTAAGCGCCGAACAACCGGAGATGACATGCCTAAGTGACTCACCGGGATGGCGACAAGCTCGACAGATGTCGACGGTGCCATCCTTAGGATGTATCTCCGATAGTTGTTGGTCTTAATAACCTGATCCTGTATCGCACAGACAAAACCCTCGGTTTCCCCAAAGAGGTCACCGAAACGTAGCCAGTGGAGGAGGCGACTGTGTCTACGAAGGCTCATGTGAGGCCTTGTAGAACCTCCGTGGAGCTCCTTCTCCTTCCATACGGTCTCCCGGTCGGAAATGCACTGTACTGCTGGGTCTTGCCATTGCTCGTTGGCTAAGGATAGAGGAGTAAGCCCTTTATCACAGAAAACGTCCCTGTAGAATGGATCATCCGATCTCGCCAGAAAGTAATTACGGAGGCTGCACACTTCGCGATTATGCATGGTGAGAGCGCTCAAAAGCCGCGCCCACCATGTTTCCGCGGCAAGTACAGCCTCATTACTGACGATCTCGGGTGATGCATCCTGTGACGTCATAACAGTGCGGACTTTTCTATCCAGGCGTTCAGTTCGGTCTGAGTCCACCTGAGCATGCCGAAGGTATATGAGGACAGGCATGACCAACCGTTATATGCGTGTGTCTTATTCACACCGACAAAAGACTGTTGAGCACTTTTGTCAAGCGTGCATAAAACACATCGCAAACTGACTGTTTCATATCCGCCTCATCGATACCTATGTTCTGTGACATACCCAGGTATCGGTATGTTTCAGCCTGGGAAAGGGTCCTTATGTTGATGGGCATAGATAAATCTATGCCTCAGAGTTAGCAACTCATTCTTCGACATGGAGGACCGCACACTTATCCGTCCCCAGTCCATTCTAATAGAATTGCTAAAATCACAAGTGATGTTTAGCAATTCCACAAGATGAGCGACTGAGGCAAATAACTTGAGATCATCCATAGAAAAGGTGAGTCACTTTGTACCTCCTTCCGAAGCTGAAATCCTCCCAGAACCCTCCAGTAAGGTACTGAGAGGGTTTAGAGAGAGGCAGAACCAGATTGGACTCAGACAATCGCCCTGGAAGATACCCTTCTTATCTTATGTGGTTCTCCGCAGCCGTCATCCGCTCGCCTAGATGACAAAGGATCGTACTCCACTGCTCCATACACTGCCCGAGGAAGTCTCTAACTGTACAGTCAACCTTGTACAGCTCGAGGACCCTCTTCAGCCATGTATGAGGCACCGAGTCGAATGCCTTTTGTAGTCTATCCAGGCGGCGGAGAGGTTCCGACGGTTGCGTTTAACCACCTTGCCAATGACCGCGTCAATGAGGAGTGGTTCCTTGTTCACGACCACTGCCTGACATCCATTTTGAGCGCGCGACATCACCTGATTTGCGTTCAGGTGACGAGTGATTCTCGCGCTCAAAATGGATGTTAGTGTCTTGTATATGGTAGGTAGACACGTTATGGGGCGGTATTTGCTCGGGTCTGTGAATCCGGTCTTTAGGAACCAAATGAGTGATCCCAGTAGTGAAGAGGCTGGGGAGTGACTTTTGGTCGAGAGCCTCTTGAAACTGTCGGGCGAGCACAGCGTGACACACCACGAACCCTTCAGCCAGTAGTGATGCAGTCCGTCGAGTCCCGGACTTTTCAGTTCGGGCCCTACGGACCGCCTCAGCTACGTCATCCGGCGTTATGATGACGGGGTCCATGGGCGTAACACTCGCACACTGACTCGCCACAACTTCCGTCCAAGGGCCTCGCTGTGGTTTACGGGCTCTGACCACAGGCCGCGCCAGAATGCGATAGTGTCGGCCTGATTCGGTGCTGAGCCCGTTCTACGTACCATCGGCCGCTCCAATGATTCATAGAGCCTCTTCTGATCATTCTGGAAGAGACGATTCTGGTTGAACCGTGTCGACCTCTCGGTATATCGCCGAATCCGCTTCCCCAAGCAGCGATTCTCTGCTTCAGGTCGTCTATGCGCTCCGTCAGTTTTGCGTTATATCCGGCTGGGACAAACTGATATTTGTCCCAGCAAACGCCATCCTGACGGTGCGCACAATTCTGGGTCTATTATTACCCGACCTGAAGCTTGTCAGTCTGCCGATGAGGGCTCTTGCCTTTGCGATACGGTCCTCAATTCTTTTCTCCAGGCTGGGATGGCGCTACTTTGTCTAGTAGCGCGTCCAGCCGTAAAATTGGCCAATAATACGGCAAACTGCCAGTGCGGCGCCAAAAGAATTGAGTCCGTCTCGCAAGGTCCCGGCTGGCTTCAAATAGTCACCAGCATTGGGTTGAGCCCTCACGACAGTCCGATTCCGCTTGCTTAAGGGTATGCGGGAAGTCGCGGTCGATTTTCGAGAGGCGCACTGCGCGTTTCAAAATAGCCTCTTCCAATATGCTCCTCATTTGCTCTAGCTTGTGGAAGATTTCATCATCGTCTGAATTAACCACAACCGGAATATCCACGGCGGTATCCACGTGCGCAGGTTGCTCTGCAATTAGTGGCACCGCATTACCAGCTGCAGCATTTTCATCCGATGAGGAACAACCTCACGTCGTAGTCGTTCGAGTTCGGCGTCACCAAATATGTTGGAGCGCAGGATGTACCGAACTCGGTCTGCCAGGTTTTGCTCCGTTACATGAACAGATGGCTCCAGCTCTGTGAAAAAGCGATGCATCCGAGCCCGATACGCTAACATTCCAGTTTCTTCCCCTTTTGCCCTAAAATACGCTCGCAATGCGTTTGCGTTCATAATTTTCGTCCAACGCATGCGACGTGTTCCACCAGCGGCGGGTGCCGCTTGCCGAGTCCGAGAAGACCCAGCCGACACCAAGCCTCTGGTGGGGATGATGGATGCGGGCGGCTACTAGGTGGTCTTGCAGCCCCCGCGCTGGCTGGCGACCCGCATGCTGTCGCGTCCAGCGCCAGCTCCAGACGCGCCCTGGCGACCTCCAGGCAGCGGCCCTTTGCGCACTCTTTTTTTTTCCATCATCCATTTTTGGACGTCAATTAACGGGAGACGCCCAGGCCCGGCACCGTTTCATGGTTCGGCCATATGCACAAACGGACCTTTGCACCTCAATTTTGCCTAGGCACGGCGCTCACACCTTTGGCAGGGCGCTGATGATCGCACCGACGTAGCAGTTTTTCACTTAACTGTTACGTCAGCGGGCGATGGGTCGTCACTTCCTACGCCTATTTATTATTATTATTATTATTACAAAAACAACCATTAAGTTAGATGAGTTACAATGGGAATGTCTGCGACATCCACCGTACTCCCCGGACCTTGTTCCAACAGATTACCATTTTTTCCGGAATTTGGACAACTTCTTACAAGGAATAAAATTCAACTCCGATGCGGCAGTCCAAACCGCCTTCAAAGAGTTTATTGATTCTCGCCCCCCATGGTTTTTTTAGTAAAGGGATAATGAACCTATGAGATGGCAAAAGTGCATAGATAACAACGGTGTATACTTTGATTAATTAAATATATTTTACAAAAAAAAATTGACTTTATATTCCTCCCGTAAAAAACGCCAATTTCATATGTAAGGACCTAATATTTGCAACCCTTAGGTGTGAATTTTTTTCTCCAAATTATATATGGGACCACCCTTGAAGTATAACCTATTTATTAAAAAAAACACGCGTGAGTGTCGTGGAACACTCGGTTGGAACGAAGTTCCTTTCATAGTATATTATTATTGATAAACGTATTATATTCACATTAAAGTATATTCATATTATAGTCATTTAAAATAAAATATTATTTCTTTCATGGCAAGATAAGAAAAAGTGCGAGGGAGATCTTACTCTTTTTCTCGCCTAGCCCCCATCCGCCAAATTCGTACCGTCCGATAAGGAACTTCGTTCCAAAAGAATTATCAAAATTGAATTAAAAGGAAAGAATCATCAAAATCCGCGAAGATGCTGCAATGATATATACATCAAATTGGTTCGAAATCTGATAAGATATACGTAACACATACTAAAAAAAAAATATACTCGAATTGAGAACCTCCTCCTTTTTGAAGACGGTTAAAAATAGCTTTACAATTGGTTTCTACTCTATCATAAATATAATATTTTGTATATTGAAAATTGTTTGGAAAAACAAAATATATATATGTATTTTGTTTTTCCAAACAATTTTCAATGTAAAAACTCAACCAACAGAGGGAAACCGACTTGACTTGTTGCCGATGGAGTGATTATCTATGACGTTTCGCAAGAGTTTGCATTTCGAAAAGTTTGTGAATCATATTTGACTCTAGTTTACTCATATTAAATTAACAACATATCTAGACTCCATTTTAAGCGTGGTAAACACACTTAATATGCATCTTGTAGTTTTTAGCTTAAGTTCCTATTGACAATGTGGTGTAGGTAGTAAGCAGTAGTAAGTTCATATTCGCCAGGTGATAACGTTTAAGTTGTGCAAACCCTCGCGTTTTATATTTGATTTTTTACAAATTAAAAATCAAGATCATTAAACGTTGTATCGAATACTGGTACATTAACCAAATATGGAGCTTCATTCAAAACTCAGCGCACATTTCGACAATTATTAACATAACTGGTTTCGATCTTTTAATTTATTACGATATTTAAATAAATGAATATGTAGCTATTTCACTAAAAATTCCACACGTTTTTATTACAAATATAATAAGAAATAAATTAAATACATATTTAAATCAAATTCATCTATTATAAAATAACTAAGATTATCGAAACTGGTTTTATATATATATATATATATATATATATATATTGCAATTGTATTTTATATATTATATAAAGATTTACATTTAAAAAAAACATAATATGTGTACTAATCAGATATTAATTTAATACGACACTAACGAGTGTTCTAAAGTTTGCCGCTGCATAATGTTTTGTAACATGGTGACTTAACAATGTGATGTCCAATATGTCCAAACATTCTTGTTTATATATAATATTTTTATAGTAATGTCAAAACCTTATCTCTAAAAGGTCAAAACTGTTTACGACTGTTTCACGAAGGCTGTGCGTGTTAAATATTAGGTAGGTAGGTACATAGTGGTTATGAGCACGCGTTACAATACGTTCGAGTAACGTCTTTGGGCACAGGACAACATTAAGTAATAAATAATTATAACTTTTAACAAAAGTTAAAAACCGACTTCAAATTGCTAAAAAAGAAGTTATTTATTTGCTACTCATAGGGGAGGATTTTTTTCTCCAAATTTATATGGGACCACATCATCATGAATCATCGATATTGGTTCACAATCTGCGAAGATATCGCGTAACATACATACAAAATAAAGCATACACTCGAATTCAGAACCTCCTCCTTTTTGAAGTCGGTTAATTAAACCTCCCTCGGAGTGCCAAAAGGATAGGTATGTAGCTGGTAGTTATTCAAAGCGATACCACTAGGCGGTAGGGCTCTCCATCTGCCTGAGTACGTACCAACCACCCTTTTGCCTAGTTCTGCCGTCAAGCAGCAATAGACACATAGCTATGGTATGTATTAAAAGACTAATATAATTACAGGCAGTGTGTGGTATTTTATTAAGTGAGGTATCTTATTTGTGGATGGGCTACGCACACTTTACAGTAATAAACTCCCCCCTTTGGGGTAATCTAAGGAGGAGTCCTATGTTTAGCAGTAGACTTTTAACAGGTTGTAATGATAATGATGATGATTATATTTTGTTTTTGATAGGAAAACCGAAAACGCCAGACTTTCCATTGTTTATTTGCCCAGGAATAGGGCATAATATTTAAGTGTACCAAAATTCTCTTACAAAACGTAAACTGATTAGACTTGCAACGAGTATTACATTCGGCCACACGCCGAATATTATGTTGGCACCACACATGGCTATTTGTATTTGTGATTGCATGTTTGCCGTATTTGGCAAAATATTTGACGTACAGGCAAATAGGCGATACAACCGTCTACACATGGAGCCAAATACCAAAAAATTAAACATGTTTGCTAGCAGAAAGTAGTTGTACCTACGAAATGGACATTGCACTTGCAGCTGGATTTTATTATTTGAACGCATTTTACTATTATATTTTATGCGTAAAAAAATACAAAAAAATTGTCTTTAATGGTATTCCACGCGTCGTTTACTCATTGCCCGTTTTTATGCCCCTCGTTTCCAGAGTCCCAAATGCATGGGTTCATTTGGTAAAGTTCTAGAAACCTTACAACGGTTTCTTTGTCCCAATTCATTTTCCTTATGTCTGTCCGTACTGGTTGACAGTTCGCGCGCTTGTGAGACCGACCATGTGTGGCCAGTATATTTGCGTGTTTGCCTATTTGTCTCCTTTGATGTGCCTTGAAAAATCGACAGACGTTCGATAAGCCATATTTGTTATTGGCTATATTTGCCAAATACGGCAATAAGTTTGACAAATATACTCTCCACACATGGAAGTTATTTGTCAAATACAGCAAATACGCAAATACAAATAGCCATGTGTGGAGCCACCATTAGGCAAAAGTATTCGGCATAACACACATAAAAAAAAAAACATTCAGTCGAATTGAGTACATCCTCCTTTTTGAAGTCGGTAGAAAATAAATCAATATTTTCATTTTACCAATCTGACTACAACAACACGTTTTACTTAAGTATTCGGTATTCAGCCGAATAGTACCTAGATATTCGATATTCGACCGAATAGGATAAAAGTAGCCGAATAGGCGGAATACCGAATATTCGTTGCAAGTCTAAAACTGATACAAGAGGTAATCAAAATACCTCCGGGCTATAATATTAATTGAGGACGCTGGTATGGAACTCAGTACAAGGTATTCGGATCGCTGAGCCACGCAGTTGGTAATGCGTTTAACGATTACATGAGTTTGTTAAACTAGGCTATTAATGGATTTATAAGGTAAGATTTTCACGTAGCCGTATTGAAAGATAGTTCGGATGCAATAGTACATTATTACAGAGAAAAAAATACACATGGATAAAATAGGACATCGGTCACAATGACATCATTACTCGCTTCGTATGAATTAGTATATGCAAGTGTAATAGTGTTTTAAAACTACAAACTACGAGTACGTCACCTCGTCTGCTATTAATAGAAGAACATACGTCGCTAGAATTATTTAAATGAGCAGGCAAGGCTACGTTTAAATGATTATAATTATTAAATAATTAATTAATTATCATATTGGCCATTAAGGTCACTTATCGCTTTATGAGCGTTACATTGGAAAACGTTTGGGTTCGGACGAGCGACTGCATTTATATTTGCGGGTACCATTGTGATAATCTACTAATACATTATAGTTTGCGGACCGATTATTAGGAAGTTTTTGGTCGGTCGAAAATCGATCAGAACTGCGTATATGATTAAAGGACTCATGCGGCATTAGTACAAAAAATGGCTATATTGTAATCTTAAATTTTAACTAAAATCTCGGAAATATGCGAATTAAAATATAATACAAGGAGTTTGCCAGGAAAAGTCAAATTTCGCGAAGACTGTGGCGAAAGACTAAAGAAGTCCGCGACTAGTTAGAAAGACTATTCTTTAACCACATTTAATTAAACCCAATACTATCAATAAATCATGTTTTGTGATAAGACGGATGATGTTTAACTGCATATTAAACATTACTATTTTACTTTAATTTTATAAGAAATCAAAGAATTTGTTTCTTTCAGAAGCTCATTACGTAAAACTTAATAGTGTCTATTGATAAATATTTATTTAAACGTTTATGTATTTGTTTCATTTTGAAATTAATTAGTTACCATAACGTAATTATAAGCTGTCGACGCAATCCGTTGTGAAATGGAAAAACACTCAAGCCAAAGTATTGTTTTCCGATTTCGATGTACTGTGATTTTCAAATTGTATTTATTATATTTACTTTTATTGCATCGTAGTCAACCTGCGATTTCATAATAAAAAATTATAGTCAGATGTTAGTCATTAATACAAGCGAGTGGCTTTGTGTTTGCGCGTAAACTCTAAAATTAATATTATGTTCTATTTCGATCAACTCTGAAAAAATTACCATAGTTTTTTCTACTTCATAAGATGCCGATGCTTTCGTATATTGACCTTTAATCGGCTGTAACATTAAATATTAATTTCTTATCGCTTTTACTGCATTTGGTAGCGTTGAAATAATTTCTTTTAAAGTTTAGGCAATGATATTATAACTAAAAGCAGGAGTACGACGCCATTTACAGCAATTGTAGAGATTTTTAAAACATCCTTCCTCATTTGTTCCGATCGGCTATGAATATGCCTTTATGTATATGAAGCTGGGCTTAGTTATGGATCTGGATCTGGATCTGGATCTATTAATATTATTAAGATTTAAGAAAATTTCATCAATTTTTCGATTTAAAAAATACTCCAAATTTTTTGGATATAATTTAAAATTAAAAATTTTGTAGAACCGACTTCAATGTAAATTATTAAGAATAACTCAAAAATTATTGGTCAGACCTTAATCAAATTTATATGGGACCACATGTGAGGCATCAGCTTTCAAACAAAAAAAGAATTATCGAAATCGGTTCACCCAGTAAAAAGTATGAGGTAACACACATAAAAAAAAGCATACAGTCGAATTGAATACCTCCTCCTGTTGAAGTCGGTAGAAAATATAGCCTAGATCACTCCTGGCATTGCTCTCTATCTGTTCGTCAAGTTTCATTACATGAACGTGATTGATGGAGATTATAAATAAAAAAAGTCAAACTGTGATTTGATTCTGATAGACACGGGCACGGACGACATTTAGTATTCCCACATTACGTCGCGTCGCGTCGGCTGTAGAAAGTAGGTAGTGAGCGTTACGACTGTTGCATTGAACTTTCATAATATGTTTTTTATTTCAATTAAAGTCATTATCATTAGCAATTACTAAGCAATTACCAACCTTCTGCTAGAGAAACTCGTTGTTTTACTCAATGAAGTAGCACTTTTAGGAAATCGGTAATCGATGTTAAATAATCTATCCATCCATTACAACCTATAAAAGTCCACTGCTGAACATAGGCCTCTCTCATAGATAGACCCATAGGGGGAATTAGCCATAGTTGCCATAGTTGACACGCCTGGCGAGCGGGTTGTCAACCGCAGTTTTTTATTATTCATATATTATTATTAAGTTGTATATTATTATTAAGTCGCAGTATATTATTATTAAGTTGATATCAGGAAGATGCTGGTGCCCATCATCTGTTTCAGTTTCCCTCTGTCGCCTCTTACGACACCTACGGGACAATATGGGGTAGTGGATATTCTTACACCGCCACTACACCGCACATAATGTTAAATAATAAATCAGTTAAATTGGTGTGGTCTTTTTTTGTTGATGCCGTCTACAGTAATCAAATTGTAAAGAGTGTGGCCCAAATACAGGTAACTTGACGGTGACCCAGTGAGTTGGTAGAATTCAAGATAATATGTGCCTCACGTTTACTACAGGAAAACAGTAACAGGGTACAATGATCTTTCTCGAGACCAAATGGATTCTCTTACGCAAGATAATCCGTTATCCCATTTCGTTTTGTGGGTGTTGTAGGTGGCAACTATAGGAATTGGAAGTATGAGAAAGATCTGGCGGTAAAACTATCTTATTTACGCCAAAGGCGTGAGCATTTTGGTATTGCTTGCAATGTACAAAAACGTCTGTTAATCAAAATAAAAAGAAATAAAAAGTTATGTTCATTATATCCATAACATAACTTGAAATTGCCTAGTAAGTATACTTGTATCAGGCAGCCCCAATGTATCGTAACACTTGTATACATAGTTCATTAATTAATGAAACTAAATCGACAAAATAGTTAAGTTAAATCAAATCCATTTGTCAAGCGTGAAGATTATGGCATATCTTTCCTTCACTGGTGAGGCCCATGACTTTTACAGGGCTAAGAAGAACCTTGGGTAAAGGTGTTTAAAGATAAACCCTTATAGTCAAAGTATAATTAATATAGCATGTCACAGCTACTTGCTTCGTCATGTGGTGGCCGCCTAAGTGAATCCATCACCTTACAAAAAATTTATTAAAAAAGTAAATACTACTATTGTGGGTATAAATCCATACTTTATAATTATACCTAACTACAACACTTGGGAATAATGCGTTTTTTTTTGTTTTTTCTTTTATAGAAAAAAAAAATTGTAACAATATTCACTATTTATTGTAGTAGGTAATTATTGTGCATATATATATATATATATATATGTAATTAAATATTTAACAATATTAGATCTAATTTGAGATTTTTTTTATTAAATTTACAAATTAACAATTTATAAATTAAACATAACATCTTTTGTTAAGATACTAAAATTTCAAGTTCACTTTTCAAGAGTGGCAATCATGTTAAATCATCCCAATAATGGAAGAGGCCCACTTCCAGCAGTGTACTGCTACTGAGGTACTACTACTACTAAGGAAAAATGCATAACTGATAAATTTGAGAAAATATAATCAAGTAATTTATATGTAAAATTACTATTGTTTAAACTACATTCTGATAAGAATTTAATATGAGAATTTAATATTTTATATTATTTCGAGCTTTGTATGATTCATTTATAGTAAAATTCTTCTTGTACTTTTATCACAAAGAGCCGTGGTAGCTCAGATGGTTAGCACTTGCTGTAAATTTCACAGTACGCGAGCAACCCGGGTTCGATCCTCACCGATCAACTTTTATCACATCAAATAAACTATAACAAGGTTACAAAGAAAAATTATTAATTAGTTAAAATACATATTATGTTGTTTACGAAATTGGATCATTTAATCTTTCAATCAACAATAAACAACAACACTATTTATTACATTACTTATTGATGAATGGCATGACAGGAGGGTAACTCAGATCTTTTTTTTTCCGAAGTAATACACAGTAAAATAATGGTTCATTTGTGACTATGAACATTTACTACATTTACCTTATTTTACTTCAATACTAATAATGCTATTGTCATCTCTTAAAATATTTTAGAGTATGCCGGGCAAAGCTCGGTCACCTAAGTACTAGATTATAATGGGATGGTGATAGTGAAAATGTTAATACTTTATGTCCCATGTTAGTCTAGGACTTATAAATCCCATACTCATGTTAGACTTATTATAACATAAAATAATGTGCCAACTGTTACTTGCAAAGCATATCCAAAAAGGTGACTAATTGGACATTGGGTTTGTGATTATGTAGGCGAAGGGCTAGCAGCTAGCTATTACTTCTTTCACAATTTTTCATCTAAACCCATATTTTTTTGGCTTTAGCTTGCTGCTTATTATACTCTGCTTATCCGCTCTGGAGATTACAGTGTGATGCTATGTAAATATATGAATATAAGTGCTAATAATAGTAATTATTTTGTAGTAAAATATTTCCTTAAGAAATAAAAAAAATATTCATCATCCACAAGTCCACTGCTGAACATAGGCCTCCTCCAAGGAATAATAATATTTAAAAAATACACAGTCCTGAGCCACCTGCATACATTGACTTCCTGTATGTCTTACCAGGTTATCACTACATCTAGTGGAGGGCTTGGCAACTATGGCAATATACAACCCATGAAGAAAGGGGCATAAAATGAGTAACAATTAGGAAATAATAAATAAATAATTACAATAAACATAAGTAAGTACACATAACAGAAATGAAAATTAACATTTAATAATATTATTAAGTTCAACTTTATCAATGGAGTGAAAAGTGTGGCGCTGCGTTATACATTCCACCTGATGTGCATGATGATTAAGGTAAATCTTCTCTACAATGGCAGAGGTCTATGTTCAGCAGTGGACTTTTACCAGCTAAAGAGAAGTTTTACTTTAACAGCACGCATAGGTTACACACACTCATTTTTGAATCTTTTAAACTTTCAATCAATGATAAACAAAAACATAAAATGGCTAATATTGTCTGAAACACATCATAAAGTCATATTGTTAATCAGTTGGTTCATACTTTTGCAGCATTAAGATTATTATTAAGATAAGATTGATAATATGACTGTTCATACATTAAAGTACTTTTTAAAATTTTAACTTGTCACATAACTGCTATGATTATCATCATCATTACAGTCTATCGAAGTTCGCTACTAACATAGGATGGTTGATTGTTGCTTATCCCTTTCAGAACGGACCCTTATCAAGCGTGCGTTATCATTTAAAAAAATCTAGCGCGGGCGGAATTTCGTTTTACTGTTTCGAAACAGTCTCTATCGATTGTGCGTTAATTTAACTATACAGCGTAAAATGGATTTCGGGGCTCAGAGAGGGTAGTAACGTGTCTGTGAGTGTTCAAGATGGACATGACGATTGTGGACAGCAGCAGTCGACGTAATTACATTTTATTCAAGTTTAAAGTTGTGTTTTATCAATTGTTTGTATTTAAATATTTACCTACAGTAATCATTAAAAATATATTTGAAATTAAAAATATTAGACTTTGTAACAGGTCCACAATATTAATACGCACGATCATGCGTTGTCGTTTTCATTTGTAATCAGAAGAGGTAAAATTCATATAATTAACACTTGTAATATTTTCAACAGGGTGGCTTTTAGACAACAATTTGTTGCAAGATTTTATTGGAGATGGGTGCCAATCGGATCTTGAGGTATCTGAAGAGGAGGTGGAACCACCTGTTCGTGTTCCCGGACTCCTGGATGGGGATCCTGTACAAGAGACACCCAGTGACAAAGTTAGCGACAGTGACTCAGAAATGTCCCAATAGCCGAGCGCTGAGTTACTATAATGTGAGAATCAGGAAAACATCACTTGCAAACAAAAACGCCGTTGGAATCAACAACCGCCATATATCACAAAATAAAAGATCATGAATTTCGAAAGCCACCACATTTAATGACGTACCTCATGAGTATCCTCCTCGGCTTGGAGGACAAGAAGTGAAGACTCCATCATAGTATTTTGACAAAGAGTTTTTTGAAAATCTCTATTGTATTTCAGAGTTGATTTAGCCGATGCTCATATAGACTGCTCCACGGTAACTTCTTACGATATTACAGAGAATGAAGAGCCTGCATCTGCCAAAAGCCCTTACAAGAGGTACAGATCGGCATTACTGCCATCCTTTTTTTTTTTATAGGAGAGTAGGCAAACGAGCATACGGCTCGCCTGATGGTAAGTGATTACCGCCGCCCATGAACAACTGCAACACCAGGGGAATTGCAGATGCGTTGCTGGCCTTTTAAAAAGGAGTACGCTCTTTTCTTGAAGGCCCCTAAGTCGTATCGGTCCGGAAAAATCTCTGGCGGTAGTCGATTTCACAAGGAAGTTGTGCGAGGAAGAAAACTTCTTTTAAATCGCACAGTGGTGGACCGCCAGTCATCCAGTTGGTATGGATGGTATCGCGAGTTTTGTCGCGATGTGCGATGGTGAAATTGTGTGGCTGGAATTAGTACGAACAATTCCTCAGAGCACTCCCCGTGGTAAATGCGATAAAATATGCAAAGAGATGCAACATCTCTTCGCAGTGCCAGTGAGTCAGGCCGATCAGAAAGAGTTTGGTCGCCGACGATTCGAAAAGTTCTACGCTGGAGTCAAATGAAAGGAGCTGGCACTGGAACTTGGAAGGAAGGAACTTTGTCAAAACGTTTATTGGATCCTTCAATAAACATTTTGACCAAGTTGGCCATATCCCTGTTTTTAATGATCTGACAAGGGTAGGAAATACAGGCTACAAAGCTGCTCTTAACAGATAAATTACTGTACTATGATACTGTAATAACAAAAATATTGTTGATAAATTTAGAAAAACAATGATTTTGATGGTTTTGATTTTTGCCTTCCTTCGTAAAGCACGATTGTGCGTTACAACACTTGAAAACGGCAATGCACAAATGTGCTGGGAGGCCCTGGCTGGGTACGCAAGGAGGGGAATTTTTTAATTATTTTTCCCAGACACTTAAGACCTTAGGGAAGTCTACAATTATATCGAAAATAAAAATATTTCTGAAATATAAAATATGTTCTGAAAGGGTTATATATTTACCATAGTTGCCACACTTGCAAATTTTTTTAACATTATTAAATTGTTATCAGGAATCACCACCCATCCTCTGTTTAATTTTCCTCTGATGCCTTTTACTACACAGAAATGATATGCGGTAGTTGATTGTCTTACATAAGAAGAAGTTAAAATTTACCATTTTCTAAGTGTAATTAATATACTTCTGTAAGACTTAAGACTGTACAACCATGATTGTGATTATCGCTTCTCTTGCCTATGTAAAACACTTGCCTTATGGCAAACAAAAACTTGAGTAAAAGAACATTTAACTGACATGAGGTACCAACAATCCAGGAAGTTTTTTATCTGTAAACATGTTCAGAATCATAATTTCACTATCATTACATTAGATTTGATAGACCACTATTCCTTGCCAAAGAACACCAATTCCACTTTTAGTGAGGCTTTTCAAAAAAAAACATCCTATTTCAATAGCAAAGATAGCTGGGCGAGATCCTATATTATACAACATACAATATTCCAAGATATTTAAGTTAATTCTTAATAGATCAGACCAAAAATTAATGATAGAACACCAAGTAGGGCTCAGGTTAACCAATAAGACATTAAAATGTTGAACACCTTAATTTCTCCATGAACAAAGCACTCGAAACATTGGTATGATAAAATTATAAAATTAAATTAAACATGATAAAATTAATTTTTCCTGTGGATGGGGACAGTATTGAATTCGATTTTGTATGTGATCTGTTAAAAGGTTCAACGAGTTTCGCTACACGTGTACCTAGAATTTAATAAAAATATATTTGAAGTTTTGAAGGCAATAGTAGCCCAGGTATAATTAACGAAACAGATATGTATATAGTATTTATTTTAAATAACTATATAAGAATAAACAAGTAATTATTTAAAAGTAAGAATGCCCGTGTTAAAGCGTCATTTAAAGTGGCTATAATGTAAAGTTTTTATTCTACTTATATCAAAGAGATGGTTTTATTTTGCAACATGTAGTGTAACTATAAGTATTTTTTTAGTAACAGTATTCATTTCAGAAGTATTCAAGATTAATAGAAACGGCGCCAGTAACACAACAAAATTAATTTCATTTAGAAATAAAAAATGAAGCTTACAAATACACTAAAATAAATAATGTCACGAGTGAAATCAATCTATAGCACGTAGTACAAAAGATTTTAATTAATTAATGAAATAAAAGAAAATTACAAACCGTTTAAGAGTACAGTGATCACAAATTAAACACAACTAGTAATCATAAAACACTTTCACATTACAATTATATGTTTTGTTTAGTAAAATCTACACATCACTTCTGGTATTTACAAAAACACAATATTTACAAATACACCACTTTCTACTGCGCCATAGATTACTGTATATAGTACTGCGCGAAACAGTTGTGAAAACCATAGATCAAAGTACGACCAAAGTACAGACTAAACTAGAGTTGTTCAAAACGGCTATAAATCAATAGCACGCTACAGACTTTAAACTATAAATTTCTAGCGCGCTATTAAATACGCTATGTTATAGCGCGCTATTTATAAGAAATCGTGTAGGAGGCCGGCAAGCGCGTAAAGTTTTGCAGCACGCTATATCTCGTAGCACGTTACATTACATGTCGTTCGTTGGAAAGACTGCGTGCTATTTATATAGCACGATATAATATTCTTATAATATTATTTCGTAATAAGTCGCATTTTAGACTACAATGAAATAAAGCAGTAAAGAAAAACCAATGAACACTCTTTCATAGTTTTCAGGCTTAGAAATATCTATAATCGATATAAACGTTATTTTAACATTAATGTAAATTATAAATCAATTAAAGGCGTGTTTAAAATGTTATTGATTGTATATACAAAAATCGACGATTTACATACACTATTATACTATACACTTTGGATTCTATATTTTATTTACATTTAAAACATTACTTAGGCTACTTTTGTATTAAACAACCGTGTTTTTCGATCACTTATAAATATACAGTATACACTAACTAACCAACGTCTAATACTAAATACAGTCGCGCGCGATGAATAGCGTGCTGCTAGATGAAATTTGCGTCACACGTCCACTCCCAACAGCGCGCACGCGACAGCTAGACGCCAGCGCTGCTGCTAGAGCTAGTTGCCGCTAGATATTCATAGCGCCATAGCGGCTACATACATTGCACGCACTGTAAGCTATGGAAAGATAGCGCGCTATAATATGGCACTATGCGCTATATTAACCACCATTAGATTAAACGTAGGGATTATATTCTCATTTTTTTAAAACTGGCTTTACGGCTCTGGGTTCTAGCCCTTCTGAGCCTGATGTTACAATGTATAATTATCCTTCATAGTACACTGCTTCACAATATGTTGATGCGTCACATTGTGCAGCCCTTGGGATATTTTGACGGCAACTTGAGCCAGCAGACAGCTGACAGTTGGTGATGGTATCTCAAGGCACCTAAGCAGACAGACACCTTAACTTGAGCATCACATCACCATCAGAGCACTTGTTACATCGTTTCCAGTAATAGTTCACATGCGCAGATACACAAATACACAAAATCGCACCACTATTACATATCAAAATCCACTTCAAACCATTGTTTAAACAATAATACAGGTGCAGCAAACCGCCGCCGGTCAAGTTCCCGCCAAAACTCCATTCTCTTTGGTACAGAACACAGAGTACCTTTGTAAATAGGTCGAACTAGGTAGATCAAATCAAAGGGAATGAACCGTAGACAGAGAATCCAATAGACGACTGGGTCGTGTAACCGCTATTCTGCCTTTCATTCACGCATCACAGTGCTGCCATTTTGGCAATATTACCCACAAAATAGGGAGATTTTGTTTGTGAAGCGTACGTCAGTAATTCTAGCCCACTTTATTCACATGTTATTAGGATAGGATAATTAAAGCAAATGAAACAAATAGGTAATATTAATAACAAATATTAAAACATATTTATTTGAATAAAACTATTTTTTACGGATTTTATCGCGTTTAATTGACTATTTTAATTCCCGACGTTTTGGGTGCTTTACAGCAACCCATGGTCACGGGGAGGGGGGGGGACTGAGATGTTTGACGTTCCGATGTCACAGTGAGTCCGGCTACCTTCAGTTTTTTAATATTAATTTTTGGTTCGATCTACGCAGAATGAGCTTACAGTATCTTGAAGTCTTGCAGTGGTATACTTGGGGTTGGGTTTAATTTTATTAATTATAGGATCCTAAGCAGATGGCAGCACCCATCCATCTTCTCTATTGAAATTAGGATGTTTATTAATTTCAATAGCCTCGCGTATCATCTTTGGTAGGAATCGGTGTTCCTTTGCGAGGATTTGTGGTCTATCAAATCTGATGTAATGGCGGCGACAATCTTGAACATGTTCACAGAATGTAGACTTCCCAGAGCGTCGGTGCTTCACGTCAGCTATATGTTCTTTCACGCGGGTTTTAAAATAGTAAATTAAACGCGATAAACTCCGTAAAAAATTGTTTTATTCAATGTACTACACATTTCGCGTAAATATAAGAAATCATTACATATTTATTTGTTAAGAAAATCATAATAATTACACTTATGGGTATTGGTAATTCCAATTTAATTATAATTGTCTTTGAAATAAAACTAATTTAGTATGAATATTCCTAATTTTTTCGACGGACTCACTAATTTTTGTGGTTTTATAATGTATTCTTATTTCAAAATATCTTAAAGCAACAGCTTTAATGAGAAGTATTCTGTGATTATCAATATAAGGAAATCTTTATTGATGGGATCGATCGAGTTAAGTCAATTGCTATCCTTTTCGTTCATAAGAGCTTTGGCCTTAAACTCTTCAAGACTTTGTCCCAGCTTTGCCACTTTTATTTTTAGACGGCTTGTTTTCTGACGAAGAACGCGCAACATTCTCAACCTCTTCTCCGACAGATTTTGCTGCTGTTTTAATCTCTTGGTAAGACTTCTTGGCGTACCCAATGGCTGAAACAGAAAGTTAAAATGTTTTAATCCATTAAACATATTAGCGGCCGTTATTGATCGCAAACAAGAGATTTTCAATTGTGTTTCCATAATGTTACATGTCACCTATACCATATTCAGCAAAGCAAAATACAAAATGTAAACAAGGAAACCAATGGCTCTCAAAAACAACGACAAATAATGCTATGCGTAATGTCAGCTAATAGTCAGCGAGTAGTTCAACTTCTTTTACATATACAAATTTATAGGTAAAGATAACATTTACTACTGTTCAGTCTCTGGTTTTAGTGTTTAATCCATTAGTCTACTTGCATGACAGTTAGGTACCACCAGTTTTCGTAAGCGGCACAACACATCAATCTTTTAAAAACTTAAAACCTACCACAAATGTGCTTGGTATCACATAATTTCAATATTATTTAGCATTCAATAAAAACTGAATAAATGAAATGATAATTATAATATATCTTATCACTAGTACTAGTGTTTAGTTAATAATAATTCTTATCACTATAGTTCGGCCGTTCATAGAATGTGTTCCTGACACGTCGCGATTGAACTGACGACGTAACTTTGTAATGGCGTTGCAGTTACGATAAAATATTTTTGCTGGTTGTTTACCGTTTTAACAATTGATGAGCATTAAAACAACATTATTATATCAATAATCAATGAATGTTATAATTTTGTGCCAAACTGAGTGTCAAATAACGGTAAACAATATTTTCTAAATCTATACTGCGCTATTACAAGGTTATGTCAGCGCTTTATATTTGTAGTGCTGTGATAACAATAACAGGCAATAACAGTATCGTAATCTGTTCTTATACAGTTATACTTTGTAAAATAATACGTTTTGTTTTTCTTTTAAGAATTTGAAAATAATGGACTATAAGATAACTTTTATTAAATATAAAAATAAAACTACGACCAAACCGAACGCGCGAAAGAAAGTAGCATTTTATATTTAGGTTGAAAATGGTAACCCCAAATGGCGTTATGGGCCGCCATTTTGTGACGCTAAAACAGTCGTCTGTTGTCGTTTCGTGCGCATAGACCACGTTCTTCAAGTATTTTCGATCTGTTTTATTTGATTACCCGGCTTTCGTTTAATGGACTGTTTCTGCTTTTCAAACTGACATCGGCGCTAAATCGGACTTCGATTGTGTTTTGTATTGCGTTCTTTTACTTTTGGTGCATAATAGTGCCTAAACGTGGACAAACATTGAAAAGTGGAGCCCGTGAGTTAATCATCAAGCTGCAAGATTACTTTGAGCGGGAGTGGCAAAATGGCGGACCCCTGTTACCTGTCGAACAAGTACAAGAACGCGTCTCTCAGGCGCTTGGGTTAACAAACGAACGATAACAAATATTAATAAAGAAAAGTTCGGCTCTACTGGCACGGAAGATAATATTTTACGTACTCAGAAGAAGAAACGTAGAACTAAACCCGTGACAGATATTGACACCTTTGACGCCGATGCAATCAGAAATCATATATATGGTTACTATTCCAGAAATTAATATCTCAACAGGAAGAAGCTTTTGGCATCGTTAAGAGAAGCTGGACTGTTTAGCGGGGTAAACTGCTTTAACCAAAATCTTAAAAGATATTGGTTTTCGTATAAAAACAGACAAAAGAAAAATTTTATTAGAACGATACGACATAATTTTAAAACGGATAAGTTTTTGAGAGAAGCAAAAAATATTGATAACTGGGATAATGTCGTGTTCATTGACGAGACATGGCTAAACGCCAATCACACGGTTTCCCATTCTTGGACGGATGATACACAAGCGTCGACGTCGAAAGTACCAATGGGTAAGGGGCCCGTCTGATAATTGCCACACAGGTTCTGCAAAATACGGCTTTGTGGAGAACGCGTTACTGGCATTTCAATCAAAACCACAAATGACTACCACGAGGAAATGAATGCCACTACATTTAAAGAGTGGTTCCAGAACGTGCTTTTGCCCAGCCTACGAGAGCCTTCTGTAATATTCATGGATAATGCCTCCTATCACTCGGTTCAAATACAGAAACCACCTACCCAAGCTAATAAAAAAAAAGAAATGGTGGCTTGGTTACAAGCAAAAGGCATTGAAGCAAATATGCAGATGCTAAAACCAGAGCTAATTAAATTAGTTAAAGAAAATAAAGCGGCAAATGCGATACGAAATCGATGAACTGGCTCTGAGTACGGTCATCGCGTTCTAAGAATTCCACCGTATCATTGCCAATATAACGCGATTGAGCTAATCTGGGCTCAAATAAAAGGTTACGCCGCCCGCCACAATACTTCCCCGCCATTCAGCACGAAAAAAAAGATGACCCTATTAAAAGAAGCCTGTGGGGAAGTCACAAGAGATGACTGGGCAAAGGTTGTTGAGAAGACTAAAAACCTGATTGTGGAACATTTTGACCGAGATATCAGGATTGATTCTGTTATTGATAATAATATAATTATACATGTAGGCGAAGATGATGATGAAGACACCACCTCCTCAAGCGAATCGGAGTCTGATTAATATTCTGTACGCACATTCAATTCAATGTACTTTATTGCATAGAAATACAGATTGTAACTTTGTAACAAAGAATAAATAAAACAATTTTATTATATTAATATTAACTTTTTTTGGTTTCCACTTAAATTACTAAAATATAAATTTTAAATGATTCCGCCAATTTAAAACGAAAATAATCTTAAAAATAACGCGGCGGTTCATTTTGGAGGAACGGTAACGAACTCAGTGTTATGTTGTGCCCATCACTAGTCGTGACTAACTGATAGGTGTCAGGAACGCATTCTCTGAACGGCCGAACTATAGTACTAGTGTTTAGTTAGCAAGGCAATGAAAATTAAAGAGGTACCGTTTTTGGTTGTTCCATCATTAAATCATCAGGCTCAGGTCCTTCTATGTTTGCAACATCCTCCTGGAAAAATGTAACATTTTTCAATTTTCTTCTATATATTCAGTGTAAAAGAAATTATGTCTTTTAAATTCCCTTTTATCCTATCATAGTCCATCATATTATACTTACACACTTTAGTTAACCATCTACTACATAAAAAACACAGTTAGAAGATTTAAAATACGACCATATTCAAGCATACAAACCTTTATTGTATAAAGTGCATTACGAAACAATTCAGTTCTTGTCCTTTCTCGGACAAATAAATTCCTTTCAAAGTGCCTGGAGCAAAGTCGAGAGTATTTAGCAGGCTCCTAATTCTTCTTACCGGTTGCTAAAACTCATTTTCTTTTTATTTGCGAATCAATTGGGAAAATGACAAATAAAAACATAACATCAAGATGAATAAATTTGAATGACATAATAAGCACAGGTATATTGACACAATGGTAAATATGTAGTATAATACATTAGATACTCTCGCTGTAAATGTAAGCGATGAGGTCGTACCTCGGGTAATTATAAACTTTAACTGGCGACATAGGTTAGAGGTTATAATATCGCTAATAATGATTATATCATTATAATTTTTAGAGCAAAATGACCGTGAACATCGCTTTAATTAATACTTCCATGTTAATCGTGATTCAGAAAGTTATTTAAATACATATTCATGAAATAAGATTACTTACGCGTGAAATGTAATGCCTTAAATTTTTCGTTCACTGCGGCTTTTACAGCCCATAACATTGCACGACATTATGATATGGTATAAAATCAAATAATTTTTTAACTTAAAACGTACAATTATCGAGTACAGAAATAGAAATAAATTTTTAAACAAAATAATAAACATTAAACACTCCGTGACAGTTACAGTGTCTGCCACTAAATTTAATGCCAAACAGCTTTTTAGGTGGTACGGGAATAAGGACAACAATATATTAGCTATATTTCTTTCTTACAAGTGCTAATATGATATATGCGTCCTTTGTTTTGAGAATGAAACAAAACAGATCACGCTGTCTATTGGATTCTCTGTCTACGGAATGAACACTGAAAACCAAAGAGCATAGAGTTTAATCATCTTGACCTGCCAGTATGAAAAATTACTAAAATTACTGTAAAAAAAGTAAGACAAATCTATAGATTATAGACTACGTCTAGGGTTTCAATGGAATATCAGAATATCGATATCAATTTTACGACAAATAGATATTGTTACTATAATTTACAAAATCGAAACCAAAATAAGAGCTGAAAAACTTAAATATTTTTTTAATAACTACCATTTTTACTTGAATGAACTAAAATGCACTTATCAATATTTTTTAATAAAATCTATCACTTCATTTAAATTTATAATTGTATACTCACTACTAAAGCCAAATACTGGGTCAGATTGTAAAAAGCCATATCGAAGCTACATTCTATATTACTTCTCTTCGCTTCTTTTCTTATGAGGAAAGACTTTTTTTTAATCCTAGCGCTTGGCAAGCGGATTGGCGACCGCAGTAGCAATTAGCAAATCTCTCGAACGGTCGTACCTTTGACGCTGCTGTCTGTAGCCGGTCAAGAAATTTTACGTCTGACGTAAAAGAGAGGTAGTATCATAAGTACCTACACAATAGGCCTGTTCCAAAGAAGCCTATGTTATGATGGGCTGTGTATTGATGATTAAAGTAGTGTAACATGTATGTGCCGATAGAATAAAGTTAAAAAAAAAAAGAAAAGCAGTCTGGCTCCATATATTGATCATTTTTATAATTATACTTTTCAACAATTATACTTTTTGTACGTGGTAGAGCCATGCTGCAGCTATATTAGTAGTATAGTTGTAGCACGAATGAGTCGGTTCGACCGGGGAAGGACCACGTTCTCTCAGAATACCAGCGTAAAATAGCAGCTTAACGCTGCTGTGTTTCGTATGGTGAGTGTAGAGAACCGGAGACCCTTTTTACTGGAAACGAGGCATTCCATATTAGTCCTCACTAGTGAAAACGCATCTGAATTTTGATTCATAATCGAGGATAGATGTAGACATGTATGGCCCACAGCATCCATTTACCATCAGGTGGTCTGTGTGCTCGCTTGTCACCCTTATCCTATAAAAAAAATACCAATCTGAGTCGTTGAAGCTTAAATACTTTTATAAGTAATGCGCAATGCTGATGAACGATGAACGAACAACTGAGACCGTTTACTTTACTTTCATTTTAAATTATTCATTGGAAATAGAAGACAAAATGAACTATGTATTATCACCTTTATGTAGTAGCTACTCTAAGTGAACACAAAATCAAACAAGATAAGATAATATATTCAAAAGGCACAGATCTTCTATTTTACGGAAGCTAAGACTGATAATTAGAAAATATTTTGTGACATTACCAACATTTAGATATTTCTTTATCAACATTTTGAATCTACTACTGAAAATAATATTTTATAAGGACGGGTCAAATAGTGCGTAACTTAATTATTTGTCCGTACTATCGCTCCACTTAATTCTACTTAATTCTTGGTTCATGTTCAAATGATAAATTTTTATTTGATGGTATTTTAAGTTACACTATTTACATCATTAATCGCAATGGATCGTTATGCGTAAATAAGTAATAGTTGGCTTGACTATATAGGTTGATAGTGACATCGAGTAAATAAATATTTGTGTTGCCATGTTCTTATGCAGTCCATAAACCGTCCTTATACTCAATAAGAAATCTACCCTTTTTTAATAAAACTGTTTTTCGTAGTGACTAATTTTCTAATGGTACAAATATGAGAAATTATTTGGTGATTAAATGAGTTGAAAATAGTTGTTTACATTTGTATTAAAACTATAAAGTCTTAACGAAGTCTGTGGTAGAATGTTGCCATAAAATATTAAAATACATGTTTTTTAGTAAATTTAAAACTATTACTTTTCGGTCTACTAAAAAACTATAAAACTATAAAATAGATAATAAACTGGAGTAATTTAAACGTTAATAAACGTTTATCATGTAAGTTGTAAGCGCATTTTTAATTTAAGACCAATTATGTAGGTACACTTGGCTTGCAAATAAATGATTAGATTTGATTATTTATTTAAATTTAAATTCTTTATTTAAAAGACATAATATAATGAATATAATTGTATCAATGTACTGTAAATGAATCAACTTTAATGTATACTACCTACCTCTTTATTTGCTAGTCATGTAGTGGTGGCGTAAGAAAACTCGCTACCTAATATCATCCCGTTAGTATCGTAAGAGGCAACAGAAGGAAATGAAACGGGAAATGGAAAGCAGAATCTTCCTAATAACAACTCAAAATAATAAAAAAAACTGCGGTTGCCAACTCGCCTGCCAAGCATGACAACTATGGCAAATATACCCCTATGACGCAATCTTTGCTGTAGCCTATGTTGAACAGTGAACTTTTAATAGGCTTTATGAATGAAAAAAATGGCTTCCTCATTATTTGCTTAATAATCCAATTGGAAAGAAGATTTTAAGTAATAGCAACACTTTTATTACTGATTTCAGCTGGACTGGAACGGAACAGACGGCGACGGTGAGCACAAAAATATACGAACGACGGACGTCGCCGTATACCGCACAGTTCATTGCATAGTGGCTCATGCGAATCCCGAATGCTCGATTGATTCATTCTCATTCAGTCTAACGTTCGTGGGCGGTAACAAAATAACAAAACGTCGTGTAGATTTGCATGTGCGCGTTTATTTACAAGTACTTTATTTTTGAATTCTGACTGGACAGTGGTGAACTAATGAGTTAATAATTGAAGTATACATTAATAGTGAAAAATATTCGTGTGATATATGATTTGAATATTGAATAAGGCAAACGTTTGAATTCTTGTGGTGAAGATGACCGCGTCTACGATGATTGAATTGGAGTCTTGGATTATCTACCAGTGTGTTCTGAATGAATGCCATGTATCCAGTAGCTGTATGTATTTGTAATAATAATAAATCTTAATTTTACAGTTATATTTTGACAATATTAAAAATTAAAATCTAACTAACGAAGTTAATTACCACTAAATACTTGACCAATAAAACCACAAGTTAAATTTATTTCAACACTAAAACATATTTTTTTATTCCATATCGAAGTAAGGAGGTACGTTGAGTTTATCTATCAACTTTATAAAACTATGTAAAATAGTATGGACGCAAGAAAGCAAGAATAAAATATTTTAATAGTAACAAACCACGGACCTTTCATAAGTTGAGCAGTTGCAACATGTTCCATTCACAATTTATCTGCTAAGTGCTCCGACGTAAAGTTTTAATTAAAGTTAATTGGTGAGTGTATGCGTTAACATGTATTATATGGAACACGTGTGCTATTGGTCTCCGTTATATTTAAAAAATATGGAAAAATTATGACCTTATTAACATATTATATTAGAATTTTTTTGAAAATTATACCTGGGTATTATTCAGCTTTGTGCTTTTATTGCATGTAGGTATAAGAATCCGGTAAGATAGCAACGCTCGTGAATACCTACCAAAGATTTTATGATAGAAAATAAATTGACAAGTACCTTGATTGTCTTTCTAAGTTTGACACTGCATCTAAGTTTAGGCACCTCATACCTTCCATGATACAGGTAGGTTAGAGCGGTTGTGGCATTATACTCTACGTTTTGCCTAAAACAATATTTTCAATATTATTTCAATATATATCATGTCCTGCGCATTTGACTTTCTGAAAAGGAACAATCATTCTTGGAAATTCTGAACTGACGTGGTCCTATTATTCGGCATGGTACAACGTCATATATATTTCATACGTGGTAGAGCCATACTGCAGCTATATTATGGTTGTAGCACGAACGGTTCAGCTCGACCTTTCGACTTCCTTGATTGAGGATATTACCATTTGCCATCAGGTAGACTGTGTGCCCGTTTGTCATCCTTATTTTATAAAAAGTCCTTGGTTAAATCTGGCTCGAAGGACCAACTTATTGTTAGCCACTGCAAGAATATGACCTAAAGGACGTCAACGATGGTAATGTCGCAGTTGGTAGCAGTAAAATACACTTGTAGTAAGTTTAAATTTTAAATTCTACACTTATTTATTCTAACTTCCCCGTACAATTATATTATACGAAGAGCTTCAAAAAAATTAAGAATGCGGTACAAATTATGAAGTTAAAAAAAATACTTTTGCGGGCATTTCCAATAGCCAAGCCAAAATGAATAGATCAAACGCTGTAATACAATATTTAATGCAAAAATTAAAACATGTTTTCGCAGTAAATGAAACTAATTTTTGCTTTCACTACCATCCGTCAAGTGTCATATCCCTCTACAAAATGCAGGAGTTTACAAGCTGGATGAATGTGGTCTCTCTTACATAGGACAAACCAAAAGATCTATAAAAACCCGCGTAAAAGAACATATAGCTGACTTGAAGCACCGACGTATCGGGAAGTCTGCAGTTTGTGAACATGTTCAAGATCGTCCCCGCAATTACATTAGATTTGATAGACCACAAATCCTCGCAAAAGAACACCGATTCCTACCAAGGATGATTCGCGAGGCTATTGAAATTAAAAAACATCCTAATTTCAATAGAGAAGATGGATGGGTGCTGCCATCTGCTTGGGATCCTATAATTAATAAAATTAAATCCAAACCGAAGTACACCACTGCTAGACTTCAAGATACTGTAAGCTCATTCTGCGTAGATCGAACCAAAAATTAATATTAAAAAACTGGAGGTAGCCGGGCTAATTATGACATCAAACACCTCAGTCCCCCCCGTGACCATGGGTGCTGTAAAGCACCCGAAACGTCGGGAATTAAAAAGTTAAAATTAAACGCGATATAATCCGTAAAAATTAGTTTCATTTAATGTGTAGTCTTCGCGTAAATATAAGAAAACATTATGTTTTCGCAGTATAACGCAGCTCATTGCGAAGTTTACGGGACAGCTTTACGCAGTCGACAGTCGAACCCGATAGTATCTCAAGGGATCAAATCGAAGCACTTGTTTCATCGTTTCCACTAATACAGACATTTAGTACTCAAAATTGCACCACTTACGTATCAAAATCCACTTCAAATTATTTTTTAAATGTTAAAGCAGCAATTCACCGACGATAAAGTTCTCGCTAAATCCTTGGAATATAAGTAAGCTGCAAAATACTTAAAAAAGAAAATTGTTTATCCTTTTTTTAACAAAAAAAAAACAATCTGTTTCCGGTTTTTTGTAAAGTGTTGACGAAAATAGTACTTCTAATTTTTGGAAATGTCGCAACAAGACCCTGAGATTTTTTGGCTAGATTTTTAACGATTCCGAAATAAAATTACAATTTACAATCTATGAATTTGAAAATATCTTCATTTCCAACTCCTAAGATATTCAATACAAGTCCTTCCGCCGGTAACATAATGGGCTCTTTTTTCTGGGTTAATCTACCACGTCTAAACCCTGAGTACCTATAGTCATATAGTAAGGCATAGCCGTGCGTGTGATAGCGGCTTATAAAAAGCCATCATCCCCTTCTATCTCATAAGTGTCGACAAGGTCAACAATATATGAATAATCCAAAAGATGAGGAGAAAATTCTTCAACCCAATGGCTCAGAGAAATAAAGGGTATATCATATAATCACTATAATATTATCTCAAGTTAAAAATTATTTAATTGAATCAGGTGTTGCTTTGCAAAAATATCAAGGCTTTCCTACAGCACCCAAAGTTTGGGGGTCTTTAGAGAGTAATAAAAATTTAATTTACATAACATAATATACAATATTTTATTATATACAATATTAAAAACTATAATTAAAAAAAAACTAAAAAACCAAGAACACTGGCTGCGTTTCCTCGCTGAATGGCTATACTTAGCCTTTGAGCGAGAAAAGAACCAGCGCTCTTATCACCAGCAGCAACGGCCAGTCGCGGATAGAGTTCCTTTAGGAACTTCACCGCACGTGGACCCCACGGACCGATAGTCCCCACAGCAAATGGCACAAATATGTATTCATCTCTCAGAGACTCATATTTGCGCCACTTACTCAGTTCAGCTGCCTCTGATGCCGCCCCGGCTCTAAACGAGGTACCCCCTGAGATGAGAGGCCGCCACAGTGTCTACGCAACTAGCATCCCACACTAGGGGTTTACCTATCTCCAAAGGGACCAATGTCATATCGTCGGCTTTAAAACCGAGGGAATATTTATAGAGACAAGAGCCCTTCGTATGTCATCGTTCAAAGAACCGTGCCGCGAAAACCTCCGAAGTCCGTGGAAAATTAAATTAAATTGAAACTTCAAAATGTACTTTTAATGACAAATCGTTATTCTGATTAGTTATTCATAGTGTAAGAAACAAATGTGTTTGAACATTTCGAGGTCCCTGTCAGGCCGGGTGCCCAGGGCTTGCGCCCCATGTGCAAAGGGCGTGAATGTAAGTTGTACTGCGTTCCTCACCTTCAATGAGATACATCATCGGGATATTAATGTCAATAAATGTGTATGAAGTATGATAGTAAAGTTAGCACTTGAACAATCTTTTTTTGCTATCGTTTAATTTTATTTCCAGCCTTGCTTCCAATACTCAACCTCTCCGATACCGAGCGGACGGCCTCTAGAAACTTTATTTTATTTTGCTTTTGTTTAGGAGTTGCTTTTTTTCTTGTCAGAATTTATTACGATAAGACTCATTTATTTTATTTTTTTCATTTACATAATGTTCACATAATATATCTCACATACTGTACAATAAGCTTTTACTCTAGATTAGAATATGTTTTATTATGTTTACAGGAAGGGCGAATTCAAACGCTTGAGAGGAGATATTATGATACCATAATTATATCTAGATTGAAGTAAATTTGTTCTTTTGTCGTGTATTCACGTATATACACTTCCCGAGGGTCCCTACGTAGAGCGGAAACGTCCTATGGTTAATTTAAAAAACACATTTTCAAAGTTGTTTTATGATTATCAATGCTTCCATTAAAAAGTTGATTTATTGCGTTTAAGGTGATTAGTCTTCTAATTTAAAAGGATTGTACTAATTTAAAAGGATGTCTGTATGTTTTTTCGGCTCGCGTATCTTGCGAACAGATAATGTTATCGCTTTCAAATCAATTTGATTTTTCGCATAAATGCATAACTGACTAACTTCTCATTAAAAATGATTACGCAGCTTTTATGCAAAACAAACTTTAGCTTGTAAATGTTCAATAAAAAGAAAGGTTAGCGATAGCAATTTAATTAGTGTTGACAGAACGAATCGCTGTTGTAAATATTAAAAATATTGTCCCTATATATTTACTTCTCAATTGGGTTCACGATTGTAACTAAGTATAAAAAAATATGCAAACGCATTTTAAAAATGGAGTTGTTCCCTTCGTATGATCGCTCAAAGGTTATTATTACAAAGATACGCTTTTGAACATGTTATGAGTATGTGTGGAACACATATTTTGAAGTCTGCCGAGTTTCACGCTGGTTCTTCCTGTGACTGAGGCATCTGACAAGTGATAAATATAGTAAAAAGATAGTCTATATCAGTATCTAATATTGTTCTAATTAAAAAGTCTCAATATCTATATTATAAGGCGCATAAATATACCTTTTTATTAAACATGGTTACCAAGTAAACACAAAAAGGCTTAAATTTTTTTTTCACAAAATCAATATAGTCCACCTCATGGTAAGTAGGGGCTGTGGCCCATAGCCTAGAAGATGCAAAGGCAAGAAACTCATAAGTAGACTATTCTCCCAACCTAAAGTAACAACAACTTAAAAGTGATCTCATAAGTTTTTTTTTGTGTTAGGTACTAGAGTCCATGCTCTTGACAACACCGATGTTAATGCAACACTGCTACAGACGGATACAGATACATACAATACATATAAGGACACTATAACAAAAAAGGTAATGTTTTACAAACGATGTAGGATGAGTCAGTGGAGCATTAATAACCAGTCTGTTTATGGATGAATAATCCAATGTGTTGGTGTGTACGTAACATAATACTGCGCTTGCAATCAAAAGTTTATTAAAGTAGGTACTGGAACACATGTAAAACATCTTTCTTAGACTAGTTATTATAAACAGGAAATGGTTTAAATTAAACGAGACCCGAGAATTAGTCGAATTTATTTTTTAATGTTATATTCCGTGTGGCATCAGAAAGTCTATCACATCATTTGTTTCCTTGGTTGTCGTAAAAGGCGTCTATGAGAAATGCCGGAAAATAATCTTATAGCTTCCAATAGATAGATGCAAGTAAAAATACATTACTTAATTTTTTTTAAATAAAGTAAGGAGCTATTTGCTAGGGCTACAGGCACTGTACTAATCCATAACACACGCAAACCATAGACAACAACATAACTGTTTGTTTAGGTTTTTGTTACATAAAATACACATAATAAAAATATTAAGTCAACTATTAAGAAGTATACATATTTTGCACACAAATTACCTGGATCAGCAATTCCGAATATAAGTCATTTTGGTCCATAAAAATAGTATTTTTGTTATAGCATACCGATGACTATGAATCATCCCCTCCATATAACAAGTATTATGTTGTGTAAATATGACCTAATTCGGTGAAGCCGTTCAGAAGTTACCCTATCACTAACAGACGAATCACCGATTATATATTATAATTTCTAGCTTTTACCCGCGGCTTCGTCCGCATGAAAGTCTGAAAACGACATAATTAAGAAAAATCCCAGTTAATATGTTATTCCAAGACCTAAAACAGCCTAAGGTCCTACAGACCGAATTTTCGGACGCGGTGGCCAGTTTCAACTGAGAATAGGCCATCTGTGCAGGACGGAATTATAGTTCTCGAGTGTATGCGCAAACGCAGGTGGCAGGTGGTGGTAGTGGCAGGCACTCAATTCCCTCACTCTTATAGTCCGATGGGACGGTAATCCGACACGACTGGAGACAGATCAGGCGCAGGACGAATAGCTTTACGTGTTTTCCGAACACGTACGCACGGATGTGAAACACTGCCAACTTCCTAAATCCGGGCTGTTAAGAATTTCTTGACAGAAAACTCAATAACTTATTATTGTTTATTGTTTGGTCTGCAAGATCTGAAACAGCATAAAGTGGTAATTACAGAATAACGCGCCACATCAATCTTAGAGGAACCGTGCATTTTTCTGGGATAAAAATTATATATCACTCGCCGTGCCATAAACTATCTTTATGCAAAAAAAATATGTCGAACTGTTGCCACGTTCACGTGCAGGGACAAACCAACAAACGCAATTACGATTACGAATTTATAATATTTGTGGGGATAAGGATTATAGGATATAAACCTTATCCCCACTAATATTATACCTATAATCTTAAATGCGCAACATAATATACACATTTGCTTACTGTTATTATCTCGATCGCATATTTATTTTATACTATTCTCTTATATAGTCTATGTTATCCGTGCAGTTGTGATTCATGCGTACACTGTCATCATCATTACCATCGTTACAGGCCTTCATAATGCCTCACACAAGGTATACCATAAACCTGCATTTCTTGCCAGGTCGTCACTTAATCAAGTGGGGGACGGTCCTACACTTTGCTTATCGATACGAGGCTGCCTCTCATATGTGCATATTAATTATGCATAAAAACTAGCCAAAATTTTTATCCTCCCTTTGAACTTTGCCGCAGTCGGGTACTAAAAGCTGCAACAAATTTGAATGTTGCGGATTTTTTTAACTGGGAACAGACAACTCAAGGTCGATATGATGCCGAGCGAAGAATAATCAAGGTATACCGGAGGTTGATTGTTTAGGTCACGCGATATCTGAAGGTCGCGACGTTGCAAGTCAAGGCCTTTGCCATCGTAGCTTTTGACGCAGTGGTTCTAGAATTATAAACAGTGATAAATCGTTTTACTGTCTTCCTAAGTCTTGACGTCTTGCGGTGGTATGCTTCAAGACAGTAAGCCTATTAGGTATGCGTAGATTGAACCAAAATCTATACAAATAAATAAAATTGAGATGTCTGTTAGTAATGTCAAAGTAACAGCTTTTTACTAAATGCATATGAAAGTATATACGCCACATCTATCAAAAAAAATAATTTTTAAAATTTTTGTTTGCTTGTCTGTGTCTGTCTGTTTGTTCCGGCTAATCTCCGGAATGAATAAGGAGTAACTTAGGCTACTTTTATTTTAGAAAAATAATTAGCAACGTGCAAAAAAAATTAAATGAAATCTAAGCGTATTAAATTTCACGCGGACGAAGTCGCGGGGAACAACTAGTTAATAAATAAAGGCTGAATATGATATAGTCGTATTAATAATTTCCTTGTTGTCAATCCGCCTGCCAAGCGGGACGAGTAAGGCAAATCTCTACTATAACTATAACGGATAGGAACCTAGAACTCTTTTTCTGTCTAGGAGTCCGATCTGGGTAGATACCACCCTGTTATCTCTGTCCACAAGTAGCAGTACCACCTGCACTGCTGTGTTCTTGTCTGAAGGTTATAGAGGATCGGTATAATTAAAAGCTGTGAGGCGTTCCATTTCAGTCCTCAGAGATGACAACGCATCTCTAGCTTTCTTTGTACTGAAGCCACTTGTCATCATGTGGAATATAAAAACTGGAGTTACAAACGACGAGATCGTTTGTAACTACAGTTTTATAAAAAAACAGGAGCGGCCCATGATCATCAGTGGACTTTAGGAACTAAAGAGAAATAAAAAGTCTTAATATTATTATATGAGTAATATACTACGAGTTATCAAAAATGCGAATGTCGTTCTCAAAGATCATAATATGATTCTGAGGAATGTTCTGAAATGTGATTATTTAGGATACTTCTGCTGTATAGTATGAGGAGAAGGCCAAGGTCGGTATGTCTTGATTATTCATACGTAGGGAGCATGTCATAGCCTCGCATTCCCACAGTACGCCTCTTTAAAGCCGCCGCTCCAAGTAATGAGGGTTGCGATTTTTTTGATCTCGTAATCTTAAAGGAAGATACGTAAAAGAGAAAGTGATAAAGCTGGTAAATGCAATAAAGGCGACGCTGTTTAATTAATTTCTACATTATTGTTCATTGGAACCTTTATTGTTAACTTATTAGGTCATAAAATTGGGAGAGGGCGATAATTGCTGAGATACAGGTATAATTCCTAATTCAGTAATCTGAGACTTAACATATTAACAGTACAATTGTCAATAAATAATATTATTATTATTATCAATTATAATTTCTAGTTTCGAAATGAAGTAAAGAATCATCTTAGAAATTGTATACACTGGTCGTAAGAATTTCTTATACGAAGTCGAATTCTAATCAAACACTTATATGTTGACATTTTATTTAATTTCTTTTTAATTTTTTTGTGGACTAGCTTCTGCCTGCAGCTCCGTACTGAGCTGCGGGCAGAAGCTAGTATAGTAGCTAATATAGTTATAATCTTAATCTTTGTGCTCAATGTCATTTTTTTATAAAGTTGAGATGACATACGAACTTACAGTCCTCTTGATGGTAAGTGGCCACTGCAGTCCACGGACATCTACAGCCAAACTAATTAAAATCCCTGTAGTCATTTTTCGTAATTTAGTAACAACAAAAAACTTTTGACACATGTAACATTAAAGTATAGATTTGCAATATGTTACAGGTTACAGGTAAACGTATTTAATTTCTAACTCATCACACCAGAAAATATCGATAATCAATAGAATTTGTTATAAAAAAAATCCTTGAAGGCAACGTAAGGAAATCTACTATATCAAATTTCCGCGTCTCGTCAGTCGACTAAGGGAAATGCTAAAGAGTTTGTGGCTTCCTCTTTTCAAAACATTTTATTCAGTTATGGCTTATTAAAGGATTTTATAAACGCTGCTATTATGATGTTGGGTTCTATGATCATCTATCTGCCTTAACAAGCATGGCTATTATGGAAAACTCCCAACAATAAAGTGAAGGATTTTGCACTGGTTATGCTGCATGAGGAATTATGCACTGAAGGTTAGATACTTGTAGATTATACAATAAAAAAATTAGGATTTCATTTATTTTTACGGACTTGTCACTTTTTAATCAAAACCTTTCCAATCTGTAGAACACTTAATTACTGAATGTTTTTCCACAGCCAGCTTTTGAATCTTTTTTGTGATAGATGTTCGAACAGAGCGATTGATTTGCAAAAGAATATATAAAAAGAAGAAATGCTTATAATATTTAAAAAAATAGAAAACTAGAAAAATCCACGTAATATTTTTTAATTATTTGTTTATCATGTATTTAAAATACAGGCCACTTTACGAACGCAATTCGTTGGTTGACGTTCGCCTTGTATTTGAATCATAAGCGCCGCCGGTCTTAAAAAAATGAAAGACTTCTTAGGGGCTCAGCTGTCGGCGTGTCGGCAGGCAGGTGTGCACACAGCTGTTCACCAACGGTTACACGCTCAAATTGTATACTAATAACAAAATTGTTGTTTTTTTTTTTGAATCCCAGTCCTAATGTTTTGGTTGGTAGTGACAGTTATGTGTTTTCTGGAGTAAAATATATTACTAATTTCGCTTTTATTGACCCGTTTTAATTACTATCCTTAGCTATGTTCTAAATATTTTTGAGTCTTATCTTTTGTTTTATATTTATCATCTTTTGCGCTGCTGAATCTATATACTCCTATTGTAATGGCATGGCGGATAGTATGAAATCTCTAAGTTGGAATTGGTTACGAAGAAGTGAAAATGTTCTCCGGTTTTTTACACTCGTACTAGAGACAGCAGCATTTTGTTGCTATTTTACGCTAGTATTTTGTGAGGGCAAATTCCTTCCCTTATCGAGCAGACTTTGTCTTGCTATAGCTATAATACAGCTGCTCTATGGTTCTCAGCATATTTAACAATTATAATATTATAGGATAAGTGATGAATTTTATCAAATTCACATAAGACACGGTAGTACTTCATATGAGTACGGTAGGTCGTAACTTCGTAATTGTCTGATCTGTTTTTTTTTTAATAAAGCTGAAGTGACAAACGAACTAATAGTCCATCTTGTGGTTAGTGGCTTCTGCAGCCACTTACCACAACCCCAAACCAAAAATTGGTATCAACTGTATCACTTGATACCAATTTTCAATAATATGATACTTATTTTGTGACTTTGACACTTTTTCTGCATCGAAGTAAATAACATTTCTGGTGCTTATGCTTAGTATCCTGTGTTTAATAAAAAGCCTGCTTTAATGCAAATAATTTTGGTAATGGAAGAAGCTTCTTGTCATTTGATAAAGTGGACGTGCACGGGGTATCTAATAAAAGTTGATAATCTTTTTTGGCTTAGGCTGTTGCTAAAAAACGAAGGCGGCTTGTATTATGAATAGCAACGCGTAATTTAATACATCATAATACGTAATATATTGTTTAGGTACGCACGTAAAGTATATCGGGTTCGAGCTTAAAGAAATTTATTGTCTAAAAAAACAAAATGTCAATGTCAAAACAAAATGATAAACCATCTATAAGATTAAATGCTCTACAAGTAGAATGTGTAGACCCCTCTTTACCTAAGAAGACAATATCTTTCAGACCGATTCTTTTTAAAATCTACCAACTCTTCCCACCCTCTCATTTCTAAATTACACCTTCTTTTGGAATATATTTCATCTAAGCATTACTGGACTCATAAAGAATCTCCCTGCTTATCCAACAGTTTGGTAACATTACTCCATCTACCGCACCCAGTATCACAATGCAAGTCCTGTCCCATCTTTGATATCCCATATGATGCAATTATTTACCAACCAAATATCCACCTTGACCTTGGTATTGAGAAAGATTGCCCTACAGCAAATAGTAAGCTAAGTAGAGTCATAGATAATTTATGGAAAGGCTGGCTTATTATATACACGGATGCCTCCAAAAAGTCAGATGAAAGTTGCACTGGAGCAGCAGTTTGGATCCCCAGATACAAAATAATTCTTAATTTTAAATGCCCTTCTATTTCTTCCACTTTTACTGGCGAGGCCACGGCAATTTATGAGGCTTTATTATATACAGAAGCACACAACTTAAATAAGTCAGTTATCCTTACCGACTCCAAAAGTTGTTTGTTAGCAATTTTGTCAAACCAGTTTCAAAGTAAATATAAGATACCATTGATCCTCAAAATTAAACACACATTGTATAGATGTCATCTCAAGGGCATTCAGGTTTCTTTAGCTTGGATTCCAGGTCATAGTGGCATCAAGGGCAATGAAACAGCTGATCTGATGGCTAAAATGCAAGCTGAAATGGTTCACCATGTAATTTAACTTACTCTCCAGACATAGTGTTACTTGCAAAGAAGAAGCTAAATAATAATTGGATTACATTATGGAAAGCCACTCAAAATATAAAAGGTAAACACTATGCTGCTATACAATGTGCCATCCCTCCAAAACCATGGTTTTTCAAATTTAATAAAGCTAACAAACATGCAACATCAACTATTTGTAGACTTGAACTGGCCATGCTTGTACTCCAGTACATTTAGCCAAACTGAGGATTAGGGATAGCTCCCTCTGCGAATGTGGGTTAGATGAGGGAACCTCCGACCATTTTTTTTAACTGTCCTAAATTATCTTGTTCACTCTATGATCTTCTCAATTCACTTTTAACCTACTCAAACACTCCTTATGTATATATTCTGTGTGATTTTATTAACACTAATAGTATAAAAGTTTAATGTTTGTCAATACTATCATACTAATGTAGTTAGAGTACATAGTAGCAATTGTGTTTGTCATTTGTTCTAGGTAACACAACAGTACAAACATTAGTATCACAAGATTAAAGAGAAAAAAAATTGGTTTAAAGAAAATAAGATACTTGTATTATCACAATCATCTTTTGTACATGGGCATAGTATTTGTAACTACTGAGCTTCTACTCAATAAACACTTACACGCTGACATTGGCGTATGATCAAAACCGCCATAAAAAAGAAAGAAGAAGAAGATCTATAAGATAAAGACAAGCATGTAGATTGTTTGTTTGTTCATGAAAATCACATAAATTATATTTTATATTACATAATATTATAATTAAAGCTGATATAAATATTAAGATTGATTAGAATACTATTCATTTGTGTTTGTCCTCAACGATACCATATTTTAAAAGGCTAACATTATTTGTTATATATTTACTTGATTGTAATGGAAAATTATTTGTCTTAATTAACTTATTTGTGTAAAATACTCGTAAATTGTTGTTGGGACGGACGTGGTTTAGGCGCACTGATATGGTAGAAATAAGCCTGATGATATTATAATGCGCATGCTGCAAATGTAGTTTTAGTAGTTTTTTTTTACATTATTTCGTTATCCGTGGTAGGATTTATATTGACAAAAAAAGTATATAAATCTGTATATTAGTAATATTAACTCTGTTCACATTACTAATATTCCCGTTAATCACCCTAAGTAAAAGTAAAACGCTTGTGTTAGAACTTAGGAGTGACTCACGACCGTATTGTCGAATGTTGGTTTGGAACCCACGACTTTCCGAGTTAGCAGTTCGCACTCTTAACCATTAGATTAGACTGTTGGTGTTTTTCTTTTTGTATAGAATAGGAGTGATAATTGAGCACACAGTCCACCTGATGGTTAGTGGATGCTGTGGATCATAGACATCTACATCTGTCATCGATTAAGGATCAAAATGCAGATGCGTTGTCACCCCTGAGGACTAAGATGGAATGCTACGTTTTCAGTAAAAAGGGGTCTCCGGTTCTCCACACTAACTATACGAGTACACCAGAATTACGCTGGTATTTTACGTACAACCATATAATAGTTGCAGCGTGGCTCTACCACGTACCGCGCATGTTGTTTCTTTCATAAAATTAAATTCACAAACCGGTTAACAGTCCAACTGATATGATGGTAAGCGACTATTGCAAACCTAGACACCTGCAACGAAAACAAAGAGCAAGATAGATGTGTTGTCAATTGTAATAGTTTTAACATCATATGAGCATATTGTGAGTGAATCATACACATTTAAAATATAACTCTAACATATTATATGGATTTACTACCTACTTTAATATGTCATGGCAAACTTTGTACATACTTAGAGGAAAATTGTCGCTTGCCGCGATATATAAGGAAACATACTGCCGCGATCATTAATATTTCATGCTAGCTTCTAGAATTTTATATGGCACGAACTCTACGCTCGCCTCGACAGACAATGTCTCCGTGGACTTAATACGTCGCATAATTTAAAAGTTTGCCGTGTTAATGATTATGTATAGTCACATTTGCGTATATTTCGGAATTTCGATAAATATCCAACAAGAAATGTGTTTATTGAGTTTATAATAATGTGATCTGAATATTTTTAAGTGTTAAATGCCAAAGTAAGTTTAATAGACTACTCATTGAAATACGTAAAGTATAAGGATGACAAGAGTATCTGTAACGATTACTCTGAAGGCTAGCATCGTCTGAATGTGGCGCATCCTGCTGATTGACAAATGAAACTCTGGACCGGTGACCGATAGGCCGGCTTCACTTTCTAACGCGCGCCGGACGACCTACCACCACCCCGTTCACTATGAAAATTTCGTTCCGCCAATCCTATTAAATCTTCGAATACTAATTCGGTAAATTCTGTGAGTCTCACTCTCACCTCCCAACACGTGCGCATCAAACGGTTGTACGCTCTCGCTACTGATGCGTATTACTGTAATATATCCGGCTGGTCCGGTGTTCGTTAGAAGCGAACGGCCGGTCTGGCAAATTTGCGTGTGCTTTCCGGTACGGGTTAGAATTTATCTGACATAAAATTACTTATAGTTTGTGGCTGGCAAAATAGCGGTATTTATTATACTGTTTCTGCGCTCACCAGACTCACTTTTTTGCATAACTTTGCCAAGACGAAAAAAACTGCCGAGAAAAGAAAGATAAGAAGATACTGACCGTTAATGTGCATATGCGCGTTGATGATTGGAATTATGGGAAAGCAAAACTTTATTGATGAAAGGATTGATCTTATTCTATGTTTATTTATCTTGTTTCTTGTTATTTATATCTAAAATCCAAATTTCTACCTATGCTTACATTTTAGAGTCTATATTATATTCCGTTTCTTATGATACCTATTGCTTTTGTATTTGCGTCCTTAATAAACCCATTGTTATCATATATAACAACGTTATAAAAATTTCAATGACTACTAATTTTAAAACAACGAAAAACATTTCGATCTCATAACGCCCAATTAAGAAGCAATAAACATTGCAGCCGTATTAATACGCTTTTAAAATTGAGTTCACTTAAAATATTTATACGTTAGGAGGAAAACAATCAACTGCGGCGAGTTGTATATTTTGTTCGTAATAAAACAAGTTCTTCAAAAGGAGGAACTAATATTGAGTCATGTGTTAGTTATATTGTATTATGATTAATCGTCAATGGTCAATGTATCGCTGTCTTGTAAGTTATCAATATTAAAACATGTGCTAGAGACGTTTGTATAGTAAAAGAAATTAAAGCTATTTTTTATTTATTGTCGCCTTATTAAAGCAACAAATTTTTCAAAATTTTATTTTTAAATGTATTTTTTAATAATCTTTAATAATCGACTGTGCACGTTTTTACGTCAAGGTCTTTTGGTTGTTTTTGGTGTTTGTAACGCTTAATACTTGACGTAAAAATTTACATCACATCACACCACATCATTCTGTCGCAGCTTTGTATGTACATTGTACATACCTCTACATAATGATCCTGTTTGAATCGCACTAACGAAGCTTTCGTGTGCTTTTGTTATAATGTACCCTATCACTGTTTCGGTATTTTACATCTCGCACAATATGTGATAGTTATACGCACGGAATATAAATAACCGGCCAAGTGCGAGTCGGACTCGCGCATGAAGGGTTCCGTACCATCGTTATAGACATTTCTAGTAAGGGGAGCCCCTTTTAATTTTTCATTTATTTTAATTTTTATTATTCGTTGTTATAGCGGCAACAGAATTTCAACTGTCTATCTATTATGGATCATGAGATACAGCCCGCTGACAGACAGACGGACGGACGGACGGACGGACGGACGGACGGACGGACGGACGGACGGACGGACGGACGGACGGACGGACGGATGGACGGACGGACAGTGGAGGCTTAGTAATAGGGTCCCGATGGTTACCCCTTGGCTACGGAACCCTAAAAATACGCACGGAATATATTTATTAGGTCCTTACATATGAAATTAGCGTTTTGTCGTACTGACCATTTTGATCTGAAATATTTCCTCTTTGGTTAAGAATTCCAAATTCAAATTTATAAATTCATTTAGCTGGTACATTTGAGTTTTGAAAACAGTCATTCATTTGTTTTTTTCTCATTATTTTATTCTTTGGCGTCGCTTATTACCGCACAATGGAAAACATGAAATATCGGTATATTTACGAGTACGAGTTCTACCGTGGCACCAGTGCTGCGGAAACAGCTCGAAGGATTAATGAAGTGTACGGCGCTGGTGTCGCAAAAGAAAGCACGGTACGTTTTTGGTTTCAACGTTTTCGTTCTGGAAATTTCGACCTTCAGAACCAACCCCGTGGACGGCCGGAGACCAAAGTGGAAAATGAAGAATTAAACGCTGTTGTGGAAGCGGATCCATCACAAAGCACTTCAGAGATAACTGCAGGCTTCGGGGTAAGTGATAAAACTGTATTAATCCACTTGAAGCAAATCGAGAAAGTAAAAAAACTTGAACGATGGGTACCTCATGAATTGAGTGAATCGAACTTGCAAACACGCGTCGACTGCTGTGTTACTTTGCTCAACCGACACAATAATGAAGGGATTTTAAATCGAATCATTACTTGTGATGAAAAGTGGATACTGTACGATAATCGGAAGCGCTCGTCGCAATGGCTGAACCCTGGAGACTCAGCCAAATCCTGCCCTAAACGAAAATTGACTCAGAAAAAGTTACTTGTGAGTGTTTGGTGGACTAGCGCCGGTGTCGTTCACTACAGCTTTCTAAAATCTGGCTAAACGATTACGGCAGATATCTATTGTCGGCAACTGCAAACCATGAAGGAAGAACTAGCTGCTAAACAACCGAGATTGGTCAATCGCTCTAGGCCACTGCTGCTTCGCGACAACGCAAGACCACACACTGCACAACAAACAACCACTAAGTTAGATGAGCTACAATTGCACTGTCTGCGTCATCCACCGTACTCCCCGGACCTTGCTCCAACAGATTACCATTTTTTTCGGAATTTGGACAACTTCTTACAAGGAAAAAAATTCAACTCCGATGTGGCAGTCCAAACCGCCTTCAAAGATTTTATTGATTCTCGCCCCCATGGTTTTTTTAGTAAAGGGATCATTGAACTACCTATGAGATGGCAAAAGTGCATAGATAACAACGGTGCATACTTTGATTAATTAAATATATTTTACAAAAAAAAATTGACTTTATATTCCTCCTGTACAAAACGCTAATTTCATATGTAAGGACCTAATATTATATTCCGTGGTTATACGTATATATGCCTCACACCATAGACGTTGCTCTCTGTCAAGTCTGCATATTAAGTTTGAAAACTTTTCTGTGTTAATCCGGCATGTCTTTAATGCCACGAATACTTCCTTTAGTGAAGTAATAAGGTAAAGTGGTTGAAAATGAAATAGTTAGCAACCTTTTCCAGTAGTTTTTTTTATAGGATAAGGGTGATAAACGGGCACACAGTCCACCTGATGGTAAGTGGTTCCTGTGGCCCATAAACATCTACATCTATTCTCCATTATGAATCAAAATGCAGATGCGTTGTCACCCGTGAGGACTAAGATAGAATGCCTCGTTTCCAGTAAAAAGGGTCTCCGGTTCTCTACACTTACCATACGAAATACAGCAGCGTTAAGCTGCTATTTTACGTTGGTATTCTGTGAGAGCGTGGTCCTTCTCCGGTCGAGCCGACCCATTCGTGCTACAACTATACCAGTAATATAGCTGCAGCATGGCTCTACCACGTAAAAAACTTTTTACTTTAATTAAAACGGTTAAACTAATTAGTAGTATAATAACAGATTGTGAAGCATTTCTTCTTAGTTCTTAGAGGTGATAATTCCTTTCATCAATGATCGTAGTTGTCTGTGGGCTACAGAAGCCAATTGCCATCAGGTCACCAGTTACAGCTAGCTTGTTAATATATTATAAAAATGGGTTCTCATACTCTGCCACTGTGAATAATTTTTATGTTATTGGTTTATTCCATAAGCGAGAAAAACGAGTAGATTAATAAACACTAAACTTGAATGTAACGTTAACGGCTTGTTTTATAAATAGTGACGCTCTTGCGGTTTCCCTTGTGGTCAGTAAGGTGGCAAATGGATAAGTTTTGAAATAGAGATGCTTGATATTGAATGTCGTGGATTACTACATAATATATATAATATTTGGATTGGTTTTCATAAACTTACATGACGTAAAGTTGTTAAGCAAGCAGTGTTTTAACGGATGGAAACAAGTAACCAAAATAATTTGTATAAACAAATCTAAAATGTGTACGACTTATTACTTTGAGGATTAAATTATTATACATGTATACTACGTAGCATTCGTGGTAGAGCTACGCTGCAGCTATACTATGACTGGGGAATACCAGCGTAAAATAGCAGCTTAGTTCTGGTGTGTTCCGTATTATTAGTGTAGAAAACCGGAGAGCCTTTGTACTGGAAATGAGGTATTCCATCTTAGTTCCCAGGCGTGACATATTTGCATTTTGATTCTTAGTCGAGGGTAAATGTAAATGTCTATGGGCCATAGCATCCACTTACCATCAGGTGGGCAGTGTGCTCGTTTGTCACCCTTATTTAAAAAAAGTCGTTATCAGCCAGCAGCAGTACACTTCAGGACAAAGGCCTCGCTTAAGTTCGCCCCGCTTGATGTCTGGAAAATGGTTAATTGTAAAATGAAGAGTAATCCTATGCAGTCTTTTGAATGCTTGTACAAATGATAATAAGCTCTTTTCTTAAAGGTCCTTAAGTTGTATCGGTTTTGTTCATTTCTTTACATAAAATACTGATGAATAACAAATATGAGGTCATAAATTTTTGCAAATACATACAGACACATGTAGACAACTTTTCATAGATAATACTAAGATGATAACGTTAACATTATTCAAGAGCTTAAAGACATCTATTATAGTGTTAGATCCTGCGTTTTACGTTTTAATTGTCGAAGCAATTACTTGATATATTTTATAGGAGAAGATGGTTTATTGTATAAAGATTTTGACAGTGGTAGAGCCACGGCAGCTTTTGCTGTCGCACGGATGGGCCGAACCGGGTTGGTACCACGACCTCATAGAATACTAGCGTGAAGTAGAAGTTTACTTCTGCATTTCGCCTGGTGATTGCAGGTGGCCGGAGGCCCAATTCTCCCCCCCCCCCATCAACATGGTAGCGGAATTAAACGGAAGACTACCCCAGGAGGGTACTAGCATCCCTGGAGAATCCCTCGCTGAGCATCCGCGCGCAAGCTACCCTACTTTTTCTGAGCGTGGGTGCTCAGGCTGCCCCGCGTATAGAGCAATAATACAAAGGCAACCCCTGCCACGCTTTCTGTGAATTTCTGCAATATCAGGGGACTTCATTCAAACCTTAACTTACTTCGTATCTCTCCTACCGGGGGTACAAATTAGAACACTCCTTTGTGCCCCGGGCTGGAGTTTGCGTGTACGTCAGAGGACATCTGTTTTCGACGCCTCGCCAGTCTTGAAGGTACGGACCTGTCCATCCTATGGCTGCGCGTAGACAGCGACGACCATCCCCGTGTCTACTGGTGCCTCTATAGGTCCCGTAGACACGGGTATGGTCGTCGTACCGTAGACACGGGCTATGAGTCGGTCCGTGTCGGTATTGCCGACACAGACCGATCGACCACGTCCAAATGGCTGCAGACTCCGTGCTACAACAGGTCCCATCCGCAGAGATCGTGATGCTCGGTGATTTTAACGCCCACCACGCTGAATGGCTTGGTTCCCGTTTAATCGATCATGCGGGTAGATCTGTTTATGACTTTTCCTTGGCATATGGTCTGACACAACTGGTTACTTCGCCTACGCGGATCATGTACCTTCCTGTTGGACCTTCTGCTAACCTCTCATCCGGACTGATATCAGGTCTCCATCGATGCCCCTCTTGGCTCTTCGGACCATTGTCTGATCCGGAGTACGGTGCCACTCACGCTTCCATCGCGGTTGCGATCTGCAGCTCGCCGCCGTGTTTGGCACTATAGGTCGGCCGATTTGGACGGGATGCGGTCTTTTTTTGCATCCTACCCTTGGGGGCGGGTTTGCTTCTCGCCGGATGATCCCAACGTTGTTGCTGATACTGTCGCTGATGTGGTACTTCAGGGAATGGAATTATTTATTCCATCATCTGTGGTGCCTATCGGAGGCAGAACTCAGCCATGGTTTGGTCACTCCTGTAAAATTGCATCACGCTATAAGCAGGAGTGCTACCGGGCCTGTGCTGACGCATCAACGTCCCGGGATGTAAACACCAGCGCTCTTAAAAAGAAGTATAATTCCGCCTCCAGGTCCTTCAAAAGTGTCATTGCCTAGGCAAAGTTAGAGCACATCGGTAGAATTGGCGAGAAACTAGTTCGCCTCCCTTCGGGAACACGTGCATTCTGGTCTGTTTACACAGCGCTCGGTGCGTAAAGCACTCCTCTCCCTGGACGTCAACAAGTTGAGTGGGCCTGATGGAGTCCCACCTATTGTGCTGAAGACGTGTGCTCCGGAGTTGGCACCGGTTTTAACGCATTTTTTCCGGTACTCCTACTCCCTAGGCGTAGTCCCGAACTCATGGAAGACAGCTTTGGTGCACCCGATCCCTAAAAAAGGCGACCGCTCAGATCCGTCCAACTACAGGCCTATCGCTATCACCTCCTTGTTCTCCAAAGTAATGGAAACTGTTATTAACTGCCAGCTCATGCGGTACCTTGAGAATCACCAGCTGATTAGTGACCGCCAGTATGGTTTCCGTCGAGGTCGCTCAGCTGGTGATCTTCTAGGGTACCTAACTCATAGATAGGCGGACGCAGTGGAGTCCAAGGTGGAGGCGTTGGCCGTTGGTTTGGACATAGCGAAGGCCTTCGTTCGGGTCTGGCACAAAGCGCTTCTTTCGAAGCTCCCTTCCTATAGGCTTCCCGAGAAATTGTGCAATTGGATCACCAGTTTTCTTGCAGATCGGAGCATCAAGGTCGTAGTAGACGGTGCATGTTCCGATTACAAGCCCATTAACTTGCTAGCTGGTGTTCCACAAGGCTGCGTGTTATCACCAACGCCGTTTCTTCTGCATATCAATGATATTTTGCAAACCGGTAACATTAATGCAGACGACAGCACTGGTGATGCTTTATACACCGGCCGTGCCAATATTTCTCGGGAAATGGTCGCCGAGTACCGGAACAAACTTGTGTCTGAAGTCGAGACTTTGTTGAACAAAGTCTCAGACTGGGGGCGACTAAATCTAGTCCAGTTCAATCCCCAGAAAACACAAGTTTGCGCGTTTACCGCTAAAAAGAACCCCTTTGCCGTATCTCCTCAGTTTCAAGGCACTCCCCTTGTTGCCTCAGCCAGTATCGGAATCCTCGGTGTCGACATATCGAGTAATGTGCAGTTTCGTGGTCACTTGGAAGAGAAGGCCAAATTGGCCTCTAAAAAGCTTGTCGTGCTCAGCAGAGCGGGACAGTATTTCATGCCGGCACACCGCTTGCAACTTTACAAGGCGCAGGTTCGGCCCCACATGGAATACTGTTCCCATCTCTGGGCAGGGGCACCCCATCCTTCCACTTGATCGCATCCAGCGCAGAGCGGTTCGAATCGTCGACGACCGAGTTCTTTCCCATGCGTAGAGATGTTGCATCTCTTTGCGTATTTTATCGCATCTATCACGGGGAGTGCTCTGAGGAATTGTTCGGACTAATTCCAGCCGTTCAATTTCACCATCGCACATCGCAACATAACTCGCGATACCATCCATACCATCTGGATGATTGGCGGTCCACCACTGTGCGATTTAGAAGAAGTTTTCTTCCTCGCACAACTTCCTTGTGGAATCGATTACCACCAGCGATTTTTCCGGACCGATACGACTTAGGGACCTTCAAGAAAAGAGCCTACACATTTTAAAAGGCCGGCAACGCATCTGCAATGCTCCCGGTGTTGCAGTTGTTCATGGACGGCGGTAGTCACTTACCATCAGGTGAGCCGCATGCTCGTTTGCCCCCTCTCCTATAAAAAAAAGAAGATTGAAAATAAATAAAAACAACTCGGAGACAAACAAAGCTTAGTAGAAATACATCAATAAAGCATTTACGATCGCTGTCTACTTATTAATTCATTGGCATTCACGCGCTGTATATCGCGTATTTCGTAACCAATGACCTATTAAACGAATTTTTATGTGTACTGTGTACGCTTTATAACAACGCTTCCTATATTCAAACGAGTAAATACAACTATATCAAAATTACGTACAGTATTATATATTTTAGTTACATTTCAAAACATAGTATTACAGATACTTCAATATCTTTTTGAATATTGGTTTAAGGGTTATTAACGAGCAAACAGTCCACCTGATGGTAAGTGGATGCTGTGGTCCATAGACATCTGTCCTCAATTATGAATCAAAATGCAAAAGCGTTGTCACCCCTGAGGACTAAGATGGAATGCCTAGTTTCCAGAAAAAATGTTCTCCGGTTCTCTCTCGGACACTCACCATACGAAACACGGTAACATTAAGCTGCTATTTTACGCCGGTAATCTGTGAGAGCGTGGTCCGTCTCCGTGCTGTCTCGTGCTGACCCATTACAACCATAACATAGCTGCAGCATGGCTCTGTAGTCTGTAACTTCTTTACAAGTTTGAAATTACATGTATTCTTTTATCTTAATGGCTTAGTATTTACTTTTTATAATTTAAACATTCAATAAGAATTTATTTACGGCAAGTAGTGAATGCTTAAATTTAACTGAACTAAAACTAATTATATGTTTGACTACGAATATGCACTTGATAGACGAATGAATTAGGGGCATTCATTTTTTGATAAGCTAAATAAACAGATGCACAAATTGATGTAATGAAAAGTGTGCAACTAATAACTGTTTAATCAAGTAGGTATAACTGCGCTGTTAATATAATAAAAGCCATATTCATAATTGATAGTAATGTTAGTCGTGATTTAAATTAATTTTTAAGTGACTTCAAAAAGGAGAAGGTTCTCAATTCAAGTGTATGTTTTTTTATTATGTATGTATGTTACGCGATATCTTCGCAGATTGTGTACTAATTTTGATGATTCTTTTTTTATTAAATAGGTTATACATCAAGGTTGGTCCCATATATGGAATTGGAGAAATTATTCCACCCTTAACACTAACACACTTAACTTAAGGTAGCAAATAAATAAATTAATTTTTTAGCAATTTGAAGTCGGTTTTTACGCTTGCTTATAAATACTCTAAGGTTTTTACTTTTTGTTACAGAAACAGAAACAGAAACTTTTTTATTCAATATAGATTATAAATAATACTTATTGAAAGTCACTCTTTTGTTTAATTACCACTGGTTCGAAAAAAAAACCTCTGTCCTGGGAAGAACCAGCAAGAAACCCAGCGGGACTTTTTTTTTTAAATAACAGCTTACAATCATGTGTGTTACACAATTAACCACACAAAACAAATTAGAAATAGCTTCCCTGGGGTTATTATCATCCATAAATTCCTTAATATTATAATAACCCTTTTTATACAAACTATGTTTAATAAAGTTTTTGAATTTTGAGCAGGTCGAATTTTGTATATTTTCTGGGATTTTGTTGTAAAAGCGTATACATCGCCCCAAGAATGAATTACTGACTGGGTGGAGTCGAGTAACTGGTACTACTAGCTTGTGTTTGTTCCTAGTATTTACAGTAAAGTAAAGTAGTTAAAAGTTATAATTATCATTCATCGAGTTAAATGAAAACGACCCAATATTTCTCTCCCGTATTCAAGATAGAGTAAAGGGCAAGCGGGGGCTAAGACAGAAAAAATGTAACGATATGAGGAAGACCTTTGCCCAGCGGTAGATTAATTAGTTAGGAATTTTTTTCATTACGTACCAGCTGGTACCCGGCGCGTTGTAATAATTGTAGTCGCATAAGAAATAATTTTAGAAATATCGTTTTAAATTTGGAAGAGTTATATTGTTTAAAAGAGTAAGAAAAATTATTGAAGTTGAATGATATATAACTTCCAAATAAATTTGTCGGTACGATATGCGCGCCACCTACTGTGAGTTATTTGTACTACGCCTATAACCTTCGTGCAAGTGCAAGCAATATGTTGACAAAGTTTTACCGCAGTCTGATGAACGGTATGGCGGCGCATAAAATAAAAGCAAACAAAATTATTTTTATATATAAAATATATATATGTTAGATATTAGATAGATGTAGTACTAAATTAAATTTTGTTTGTCTAATTTATTTGTCACATAACTACCAAAATGTCTCCAATTTATATCACGCTCAATTAATGCTGACCGTGAAAATGACTGTGTGGCGTTGTAAGAATATTCATTACATAATATCGTCCCGTGAGTGTCGTAAGAACTAGGCGACAGAGGAAAACAAAACAGGCGATGAGCAGTAACGGCAACTAAAATAATAAAAAACTGCGGTTGTCAACCCGCCTGCCAAGCGTGGCAACTCAAATAATCCCATCCTTTGAGGTAATAATCTATGGGGAGGATATGTTTAGCACTTGACTTTAATAGGCTGTAACGTTTAATTAATGCTAACAAGTTATAATGACTCATAATAAATACATCAGTATTGTAGCAATAAACTAGCGACTCTAAAGGGTATTGTTTACGCGGTAATAAATGTTATAATTATCCTGCGTAATTTGATGAAGCGTTTTTATATTTTGTTACTACTTGACTGTCTCGTTGGTCTAGTGGTCATAAACGCGGCTGTTGATCATAAGGTCCCCGGGTTCGAAATCCGGGTCGGACCAAAAATCAGTTATTGAGTTATTTCTGTCAAATTTTTTTTAAATTTCTCAGTAGCAGCCGGAGTTTTGTCCCCGTGCCTCGAAAATCTGGTAAAGCCATTGGTCGCCTGATCTCTCACCGGTCGTGTCGGATTGCATACCCTTCAGACGTTGAAAGTGAGGAAATAGAGAGTGCACCTGTGCTTGCGCATACCACTCGGGCACTATAATCCTGTCCTCGGCAGATGGCCAGGACAGGATTATAGTGCATGGTGCACGAAATTCGGTCGGGGGGACATAATTTTGTTACTTAACAAATCATATAATTATCTTCTTAGCATTTTTAACCAACTTGAAAAAAGAAAGAGGACGACTTGATTTTTTTATGTTTGTAACCCAGACTTTTTACCGATAAAGTATAGGTACTTTCACATATAGATTTCAACTCGATCCTTTGATAATTGAAGTCGGTTTATAATTTTATGCGTCATTTGAAGCATTCTTAAGAAGGCAAGAAATTAGTGAGCAGTGACTGAAGATATACCGTGTAGTGGCTAAGCTTAAGATCGGTCAGTAAGCTATTTGGAGGGCTATGCTCGGAGTTTCTCTGCGCGATAGACTTCGTTATGGGGTCCGCAGTAGAACCAAAGTAACCGATATCGCGCAACGGACCAGTAAGCTGAAGTGGCAATGGGCAGGCCATATTGCTCGAAGAACCGACAACCGATGGAAAGAAAGGTTCTCGAGTGACAGCCTCATAATGGTTAAGCGATGTATTGGGTAGAACACACTAGATGAGTGACGACCTGATAAGAGAAGCAGGAAGTCGATGGATACAGATGGCTCAGGACCGTGCTTTAAGGCATTTCTTGGGGCAAACCTGTTCAGCAGTGGACTGGTGATGGGCTGTAATGATGATGATGATGATTTGAGCATTTAATCCGTTAAATTATGTAAGTAGTAAGTAAAAATTGCAAAGAAACAAAATAAGAACTAAAACTCGTGCAATGACTTAAATGGCTACGTATTATGGTTACAGAGTAAGTTAAAAACTGTAGTTAAAAAGTCGTTGTACATTCTCGCAAAGTGCTCTTTGTGAAGCTTTGCGGACAAATTGCAAACGCAGCTACTCGAGATGTAGTTTATATTCTTTTGTTTTAATTTTTAAAATTGTCCAAGGAAATATGATTTCAATTGGCTACAATTTTGTTCTTACGATGTAGAAGTTATTTCAAGGTCACGATCTATCTAAAGTATGCCTTAGTAGAATCTAAGAGTAGGTTGCAGGAGTATCTAGAGTGGGTTCCGCTAGTATGAGATCAGGGAGAATCTTTTCCATTCTTTATTAGCCCGTAACAGTTCACTTCTAGACACTGGTACATAGGGTGGTGATCCGCCATTGAACCCATGAAAGTTTTATTGTCGGATGTAATGTAATGCTACAGACCTCAGTTTTCTGACTGCTTTCACATTACTTATAGTGCATGCAAGCTCATTCATCTCTGCTTTAGTTTTAAGCATCTTTCAATAAATTGTTTGATGTGGTAATCAAACTATAATAAAACAGTTTTATTGAACTTAATGTAAAGTAATGCTTGTAGCTGCACGTGCCGAGGGAAATTGTTGGCAGCCCGACAGCCATAAAATGTAACAAATAGAGATTTGATTGGTGCGTAACAAGCTGTGCTGGGCAACGTGACATGCTCATAAACGTATTTGATACTTTATTAGTTTGGTAAAACTCATAAACATATATTTGTATCCGTGGGCTGATACATTTTTTTAATGAATGAGTCACAAGCACACAGTCCATCTGATGGTAAGTGGATGTAGTGGTCCATAGACATTTACATAAATCCTCAATTAAAATCAAAATGCAGATGCGTTGTCACCCCTGGGAGTCTCCGGTTCTCTACACTCACTATTCGGAACACAGCAGCTATTTTACGCTGGTATTCTGAGAGAGCGCAGTCCTACCCCGGTCAAGTCGTCCAATTCGTGCTACCACCATAATACAGCTGTAGCGTGACTCTACCACATATAAAAAGTATTAAAATAAAAAACATAAAGCTTAACAAAGGGTTTAATTTTTTTGATGTATAGTTTTTGTTATCGATTGTATGGATTTCTGATCATCGTCAGATTAGTGATTGTGCCTGCAACATAATCTATCAACGATTGCGATCTAAAACGATAGTCAGAACCAAGGACCATTTAAAGTATAGAAGACGGCCTTACAAAGCACCGAGAAGTTTAACAATAAATGTCACTAAAGCGGTTATTGAACTCTGCTCATCACGTTAAAGTAGGATGATTTAAGGTTTGATCTAAATATAGCATAAGTCCTGTTATAATTTGTGGTAGGAAAGGGGAAAATAAACATGATGTGGTAATATTTTGAAACCAGTATGTGTTAAATAAAATACATAGTCCACCTGATCGTAAGTGAATGCTGTAGTCCAAAGACACCTGTCATACACACTTCTATCATCGTATAGTTGTCACCACTGAGAACTAAGACGGAATGCCCCGTTGTTAGTGAAAAGGTTCTGCTGCTGTTATAATACAGCAAAGCAGCGTGACTATCACGTACTGAGGCGTTCTGAGTACTGGATAAAAACCTTCCTTTTACTTAAATCATTGAATACACGTAAAATAAATTTATGAAATTGTATTTATTTGACAGTATTTAGAATTTACTCGAAAGCGGATATTCTGGGGACTTATTACGTCTGTATCTCTAAAATTCGTCAAATACAAAAAAAATAACGGTACAGGCTCAATCCAGTTTTAGGAATAAAATTCCTCGTCTACAATTTTATATACGTCAATTTTAAAAGGTAGGAATTCGTTAGACTTTAACGCACGCAAAAAACTTAATTTATATGTATAATAAGCAAATCAAGAACGTCGAGATTATAAAGTTATTTAAAAAATATTACCTTTCTGCAAAAAGTAACATAAAAAAGGTGTTATCATTCCTAATTTATTATTCAGCTTTACGATGAACGTTAACTTTGTTTCTGTTGCTCCGATTTAAAAAATGTAACAAGTTTTAATGTAATTATATAACGGCTCTGTATAATGAGATCTCTACTATACAAGAAGAAATTATAATGGATTATAATAAAAACTGTAATAGTTAGTTATGATTTCGAAAGTACGAATACGTAATGTTTTAGATAGCAGACCTAACAATTTTATGCAACACTAAATTTTTAGTTTATAGTTGTGGTTTTATTGTTATTGTCCTGTCTTGGAGCCGTAGTAGCTTAGGGGCTAAGCGCTCGCTGTAAATTCTCAGTACGCAGTACATTGTTAATTGCAATTTTAAGTGTTGAATTACCAGGTGCCAAGGTTACAGACAAGATGAAAGAAAACATCGTGAGGAAACCTGCATGTCTGAAGATATGTGAAGTCCGCCAACACGCATTGGGTCAGCGCAGCGGACATTTCCTTGCCTTAAAACCCTCTCAGAAATGAGAGGAGGCCTGTGCCCATTAATGGGACATATATAGGCTGTAACTGTAACTTTAATTTTTGTCCTTTGTCTTTGGCAGTGCATCATAACCGACTTCAGAATTAATCACAAAAGCTAGGGTAATTAGGCTGAGTGAGGTGCGCCGCTGACGTATATATGTATATTTGCAGATATAGTTTGGTGCTAGGTACATAATATCTAATATCTCCTGCACAGTTGACAGCTTCCGATTATTTGGAAGTTGTTGCCGTGGTCATAAATCGCTAGAATATCATCATCATCACAACTTTCATGTACTTAGAATATATACGCCAGTATATTCTAAGTCTATGGTAGGTTGCCTTGTTTGGCAGAATGGTTGGTTGATGCTCTGGCTTTTGATTATTTTGCCATGAATAAGACGAACGACATGGTCATGAAATTTTTCTCTTATAATATTTGAAATATTAGAAACGTGAATCCTAGCAATTGAAAACAAGTCTAGCGATATAGGGACTTAAATCCTCTATGTTCATATATGTTGGATAGTTAATTCGCTAAAGCAGTTTCCGTTACTGCTCTAACGGTCGCCTATGGCCAACTCGCTCGACGCTTCGGCCGATCGCATTTAATTGATTACCCGTAAAAAGACCACTCGTTAGTATAGTTCAGTTTTATTGACTACATTTGGTTCATCATTGTACGGATGACCATTACAAATCATTACATCTTATTATAGTTATGAAACCACCTTGTGCACTACATGGTAGATGACAATTATGATGATATTGTCTTCATAAACTGCGATAGTTTATAAGATAAAATTCAGTACTTCAGTAAAACCGGTTTCATCCTTGCTGGTGGACCCTGTGAATTTTTATTATTACAATTTTAATGGTTGACCACGCGCAAGCCAATTTTTTTATAAAAAGATCGACTTTGAATACCTAAGACTAACATATTTTAATAATAGCTTATTTATTCTCTTACTATATTATCACAGTTTAAAGAGAGATTTTAAAACCGTGCTAATATGCAAGTAAATGAAAATAAAGCGTTTATCACAGTTTGCGTATTTATAAGCAAGTACATGTAGGTATAATGTGTTCATATTTGCACACTCTGTATGGTGATCAACTGTCAACCAGTTTCTGAATTACATAAAGCAACACGGGCCGCCGATGTACCGGACCTGAATTATAATAGCCATATTATGAAAAGAAACAATATATGTACTGGTATTATTCGATATGTTTATTGACACTGCCACGGAACTGCATGCGTTTGTATATTGTAGATCAAATTTCAACCTGAAGATCAAATATCAATATATGACATGTACAAGTAATACTTGTATACACATAAAATTTAAAATACTTCAACTTCAAGCCTTAATTGCGTCTTAGAAAAATTTGGAAACAGAAGCAATAGACAAACAGGGAATAGAAGCTGAGAACAAACAAATAAAGTTGCTCAGATGCTCAGTGTGCTATTGAACCATAACACACAGAGTTCCGTGGATCGCAACTCTTTTTAGCAGAGCTAACCTCATATTCATTTGTTAAACAAGATATTTATTCAAATAATTTAAAATTAAATATTTTGTACAACCGACTTCAATATAAATTATTAAGAATAACTCAAAAACTATTGGTCAGATCTTGATTAAATATATATGGGACCACATGTGAAGCACCAGCTTTCAAATAAAAAAAGAATCATCGAAATCGGTTCACCCAGAAAAAAGTTATGACATAACACACATAAAAAAACATACTGTCGAATTGAGTACCTCCTCCTGTTTGAAGTCGTTAGAAAAAGAGAGTTTCTTCTTCCCACGGTAACCAATTTATATTATACTGCACGATATATTTAATTTAGTACATCATTCATTAATTAAACTTTTAAAAGTCTACTGCTGAACGTAGGCGTCCCCCATAGATTGCCTCATAGAAGGGATATTTGCCATAGTTGCCACACTTGGCAGGTGGGTTGCCAACCGCAGTTTTTTATTATTATTGAGTTGTTATTAGGAAAATGCTGTTGCCCATGTCCTGTTTCATTTCCCTCTATCGGCTCTTACGACACTCACGGGATGAATATAAGGTAGTAGATTCTCTTACGCCGCCACTACACGGCACACACAAAATAAAAGAAAAATAATGAAAAAAGTTAAAGTTACAGTCTATATACGTCCCACTGCTGGGCACAGGCCTCCTCTAATTTCTGAGAGATTTTAAGACAAGGAAATGTCCGCCGCGCTGCCCCAATGCGTGTTGGCGGACTTCACACGTCTTCGAAATATTTTTTTCTTATTTCTTAGGTTTCCTCGTCCCACGGTTCTAAAAATAAAGAAAATGAAAATAATGAAAATTTTATAATAATTCGTTAAATACCATGACAAAAGTTTTTAAATTTTATATCCATGCCTGAAGCCTGTTATAAGCCTGTTATAAGCCTGTTATAGCACTGGTTCAGAGACGGTATGTTAGCACGGAAACGGCTTATGATCTCCGAAGAAGCGTTATTAAATAAATTATGATGTATGAATCATTTCACTTCACTTTCGAGTAAAGTAAAATCGTGGGATGTTTTAAACAATTGCTATGTACCCGCTGTTACCTTAAGATCACGCATTACACAAATAAGCACACATCTTAATCACCTTATGTTTTGTAGAGCAAGAGTATATTAGTTGCATTTGTAATTTTAAAATGATTAAATCTAGGACGGTTCGGTTCCCTTTTTTCAATAAGATCAATTGCTTAGCATTATTGCTTGATTATCCAAAGCTTTTTAAAATATAACCACATTAATTTTCACCAGTTAATAGTGGCGTAAAACAATTTATTCAGCTAAGTGCGTTTTCCATGTCTAGTCAGAGGTATTAATGAATAGATACCGAGCTATTAATGATAAAGATAACTATTTAGCCACATGGTTTGTTTTAATCGTGTCTTTTTATTGAGAAACAACGCGGGTTTAGTGGCCGTGTAATGCGGGTAATAAGGCCTAGCTAAGGGAAAATCGAAAATAAAATCAGAAATATCTAATTTGGTCTACAGATTAATAATATATTAATAAAAATCATTAGTTTAGTACAGTTTCAATAAAGTATGAACGAATAATTGTAACATTTGCCATAAAGAAAAACAAAATTAAACATTTCTAAAAACCTTCCTAGTAGGCCTTATTTTACTATGGTAGGATAATAAGGCCTACTGCTTTAACGAACTCAAATAATCAATTTATACGTAATATATTTAATATTTGTGATCAATAATCACATGAATGCAGCAATTAAGACTTAAAATTCTAAAAAACACATATAAATTGCCTCGTCTAACCGTACTTAAAGTCATTATTATAATGATGAACAAACTGACAAACAAACTCACTCCTCGTGATTATCATCAGTGCGTCGGTTGTGTCTCGAGTTGAGTTGAGTGTTAGGTTGAGTTGAGAATTGGGTTTATTGTTGGGTTGAGTGTCCTCCCAACCAGATTTCTGTCACAGCGGCCAGTCTCAACGGAGACTAGCCCATCAGCACAGTACAGAATTATTATAGTATCCGAGTGTATGCGCAAGCACAGGTGCACTCTCTATTCCCTCACAATCATCAAATCGCAATCCGACACGGTCCGAGAGAGCTTAGGCGCAGGACCAATAATTTACACATAATTTAATAGCTTCTAATGTCAAATACAATAACGTTAATTCTTCGACACACTTTGTCTTTGCACTGTTTGGACAGCTGAAACCAGGCCTTTTTCTGACTACAACATTAGTGTAATAATAAAAGCATACGATTTATTTGCATTTATAACATTTTAAAAGTGATATAAAATTCATAATAAAATAAAAAACCTACACAAGAAAAAGGAGCATAATAAGGCCTATGGTAAAATTTAGTAGGCCTTAATAACCGCCGACCAAGTATTTAAGAAAAACCAAATATATTTTTTACCACGAAACGTTACTCAAATCTTCAAGATCAACAAAGCATTTATTCATAAAGATAAAGATTACGATTTTAGATAGCTAAGTGTAATATAATTACAAAACATACCTACTATTTATTTGGACTGATTTTTATTATTGGTGCAGTGCGGTCGTATCTTATGATAGGTAATGCAACTCTGGTGGCAGGACGCGGGGTCGTGCGTATTCTGCAAACTTGTAGAGACATTATGGTACAATAGGAATCTGTTATTCTCTTCTTAAGCGAGTGCGGTTATTATAAATACGATTTTTGTTACTTAGGCCTTATTAGCCGACAGGCCTTATTACCCGCAGGCAGCTTAGTTAAGAAATCCTTATGCTTAAGCACTTGCTTTTAATTTTTCGCCTAATCAAAACGATGAGTTATACGCGAATGGTGTTTGGAACGATAAGTTCCGTTCAAAAATCAAAGTAAATTCGGATATACTCCTTCCTGGCCGATTGTGATCAAGGTGACAAATCACTAATAGAGTGCAATAAAAATATACTGGATTATACTGCAATAAAAATGTGCTGGATTAAACGCAAGTAAAATTAGGGTTAGGTTTTAGTGCAGTGATAGTGGCAAGGGGACAATCAGAATACACTCGACATTTTATATATTTGCCCTTCTTGGAAATTGTGTTCGAGAAATACCCGCGAATTTGTCATTTTACTTCATACCAAAAATATTTATTAGCAAATTAAATCTTATTAAACCAAAAACGGTAATTTTATTTTTATTCCTATGCACTAATATAATGATCCATTTTTTAAATCTCATACATTCTGTATCAATTAGGTTTTTGGTGGAGCGTGCAACGTGGCGTCGTAACAAACACGTTTTATTGCAGTGTACTGACCGCCAATTCATTTGTATTACCGCAACCTAGGATTGCCAGATAGAGGCATTTTATTTCCAGGACAATTCGAGGGTTACGAATTCGGTTGGTAGGAAAATATAAGAAAATAGATATGTAATTAGAACGAAATTCTTTATCGGACGGTACGGATTTGGCGGAAGGGAGCTAAGCGACAAAAAGTGTAAGAATTTTCCGTCACGACCTCTTTTGACGTAGTGTAGACGGCCTTGGCGGCTATGAGGAAGCGTGGTGGAATAATTTCCATCTCCCTCGCACTTTTTCTTATCTTGCCATGAAAGCAATATTATTGGAACGAAGCTCCTTATCGGACGGTATGAATTTGGCGGATGGGGGCTAGGCGAGAAAAAGTGTATGATTTTTCCGTCACGATCCCTTTTGACGTAGTGTAGACGGCCTTGGCGGCTGTAAGGAAGCGAGATGGAATAATATCCATCTCCCTCGCACTTTTTCTTATCTTGCTATGAAAGAAATGTTATTTTATTTTAAATGACGCTTCATTTTAATAGACGCTAGTAATTCATATATTTGTATTTGTTAATCAATAATATAATACGTTTATAAATAATAATAATATACTACTAAAGGAACTTCGTTCCAACCGCGTGTTCCACGACACTCACGCATGTTTTTATTTTTGTAAATCTCTATGGTAAAAACTTACTTCCCTACCTACATTACTCATACAACGCAGTGTATTTTTAAAATATTAAAACACAAAACTTCAATCAAATATTGAGCACCGCATCTCGCTTTTACTTATTCATTAAATAAAACTTTGGTAAAAAATCAACTTAAGTGTTTGTTTATTCAATAAACAATTGGTATGAAAACAACATTAGCTCTTATCATCACATATAAAATAAAACTTAACTCAAAAGTTGAGATTGCTTGCTCGCTCGAATGAGCCGAGACCGAATGGTCGCTCAGTAAATTAAACTTTGGTAGAAAATCAACACCAGATTACAATAATATTAAACAAAAAACCACTTTTAAAACAAAAATTAAAAACCTCTCTTTTGCTTTTTAAAACCACAATTATTTTGGCTCAGTAATTAAATGAAACGATAAACGGACTACTTTTTTAAATATTTGTCACTGGATTTTGCCATATTTTGAAGCCTTTCTCCGTCAGGGCTTTGCAGAACAGACATTATTTCTGAGCAAGACGTATCAAAATTGATGCGAGTCTGCAGTTCAGACATGATCAAATCCATGGACATTTTGTTTCGCTCTTTCATCCATAAATTAGTCCATATATTAAAGGAGAGAGGGAGGCGGGCGGTCGCGTATAAACAACGTGAAGCGCAGACGGCGAACGGTACGCACATATCGCATCGTACCTACTCCGGGAATCCGGGATTATAAAGTGTAATTCCTGGACACGTAATTCCGAGACAATCCCGGATTTCCCGGCCATCTGGCAAGCCAACCGCAACCGCAAGTTATCCACTGAGGTCTTAGCCATAGGCCTGCGTGTAGGACTTGGCGTGCGGCGGGCGGGCGCGTTCGGCAAACATTTTGCGCAGTTTCCACTCATTATCAGGATACTTCCAGCGTTTGGCTTATCCCCTGGTCTAATTTACTGGGTGAGGGTCTTTCTGAGTAAACATATGAACTTATGACGACTAACACCGGAGTTCCTCAGGGGTCCGTTGATCTGCTTATGCCCCGTTTCTAAGGCTATGCAGACGCCAACACAGTTGTAGAGAGATACCAGCCAAATCCGGGCCAGTCGGGATCAAATCTAGTCCGAAAGAGAAGTGATTGAAGGGTGATGCCAATCTTTGAGATTCTATGCCTCCGCTCACCCTGGCTCCTACATTTCGGTAGGTATTTTTAAAGTAGTAGGTTGATATTTACCAGAGTTGGACTGACAGATTAATGCCTCGTCCCGCTGCACGCTTTTTCCTAGGTTTCTCCACTAAGGCTAAGAGAATTGGCTTTGATTTGTGGCAGATTTTATATATCATCGAAATATTTTTAACCTCCAGACATGCAAGTTTCCTTACGATGATTTACTTCCCCACTAAGCATTATTGAACATGGGGTATTATCGCTTAGTTTTTTAATATTATTACTTACTTTACACACATTAATTGCACAAACACCCAGACTCGGAACAGTAATTTTTAGGCTATATTAATACTTGATCCGTACGGGTAACGAAAGTGCATAAAACTGTAATTGTTGATGTTGTTGTGTAGCTATATGATTATTATAACTTCATTATAAATGCTTGTATAATTACAAGCATTTATAATTAAGTTTTAGGCTTTAATCAATATATTATAGTTAATAGAATTTGGTCTCTGTATCCATGTTCAATACGGAGGCGGGTCATCGATCCGGCCACCATTTAACATGCAATAGTCAATGAACTTTATACCATCTAAGGCATTTAAGGAACATCAAGCGAAATAAAGAGACATAAAAACCTTGTCACACCAGTCGTCGGGGCATGCATAAAGCCACATAAAGTAACGGACTCGTCCTTTTTAAGTATGCAGCTTAATTGCATTAATATTCATTCATTTTATTTTATAAGCTAATTTTATCTTTCTCTTTTGAATTCAACGTACAAAAGGCTCTAAGGATTCATTGCGTCAGAATTTTGTTGCCTAACGAGGATTTGACATGTAGGGCAGTAATACTCTATTGGATAATCTCACCACATATAAATTAAATTGAAATGTCTGTCTCTAATATCTAACTGTGATTGATCGAAATCGGATTATTGCGTGTATTTTTCAAAATGTTTGTCCGTCTAATCTTCGTAATGGCTGAACTAATTGTAATAAATCCATTTCACAAAAAAGATATATCCAAGTTTTTCGGATAAATATAGCTTAGATCACTTCTGGCATAGCTTTCTATCTGTTCGGAAAGTTTCTTCAAAATCGGTTCAGCCATTACGAAGATTAGATGGACAGACATACAACATTGTACAAATGGTAATTTATATCTTTATCATCATCATCATCATTACCGCCATTCACAAGTCCACTGCTAATCCCCTGATCTCGATAAATGGAGGTTATTTTGATATTATACTTCAATTTTATTTATATGTAATATCGATTAATACTGTCTCCATTTGACATAACAATCACTCATTAAAAGTAAATTAGGAATAAATCCGATTGTTTTACTTATTTATTTTTCATTATTAATTACTTATTTATTTTTCATTTTATCTGAGCAAAAATGCTAAAAGCATTCTCTTCCAGACGACCTTAGGTCAGTGATAAAACGTCAAATGCGGTTACAGAAGTTAGACAATGAAATAATCAAAAATTATACTTACTAACACACACAAAAACTCCTAATAATATACATACATAGTTTAGCAGTGGGCTCAATGAACTGTAATGATTATGAAGTTTAAACAACCGTTGGTTTTCTATGCGAAAGAGCAATTACAATATACGGCTGTAATTTATAATACTTACGTTCACATTGCTCCTTAAATTACACGTAGAAAATTTAATCAATTTATGCCAAAATTTCCAACACAAATCTGAATGAAGAATAGTTTTTTTAATAAAATGAAAGTAACGAACGAACATACAGCCCGCCTGGTGGTAAGTGACTACTGCAGTCTATGGACACCTGCAGCCAACTTCAAACACAGAAAACTACAGATACATTGTCACCTCTGAGGACTTTGATGGAATGCCTCACAGCCTGTTATCATACTGGCTCTCTATATCCTTCAGAGCGGAATACATCGGTGCAAGCACTGCTATTGCGCGGTAGAAAGAGGTAAGAGGATGGTTCCTACCCAGACAGACTCCTAGAAAGAAGAACGGGACCGAAAGACTCGCAGATAGGGAGTCCTGCCACCAAGTAAATTTAGCTATTTATGTAACTTAGATAATACCCCTTATCGAATACATTAAACTGCTGACAACGATTCCAAGTATAAGTAGTAATGTACGGTAATGAATACTCGTACAAAAATAAAAAGTCAAAAACAAACAAAGATCACCAAACTTAATAAGATTAATCTACTGATTTAAATCTAAATATTTAGTTGGAATGCTCATAATAATCGACATCAATTTAAGAAATGCTCTCTCTCTATTAGAGAAAGTTGTTCTCTCTCTATTTTCACTTAATGACAATAGAAAGAGACAGGTATAGAAATTATTAATACTTAATTATCTTTAATTAAGTAAGCGATAATCAACAAGTAAATATAAGCTATAAATAAGGCCGTTAATGCACGGCTTGATTTAGGCTTAATATCGTATGTCAGAGGGCTAAACTAGATTAACATGTGCTTATGTAGGATGTTAAACAGCAATTAGTCTTGTTCTTAGTTAGTTATATTTGTTTTTTATTATTTATAATTTTGTTTTTATAATTATTTTGGCATTTTTCTTCATAATATTAAAATTATAAACAGTCCAAGTAATGCCAAGTCCTGACCTTTAAAAACCAAAATGAAATGTCTCACTCACAGTCTGTAATTATAGTAATTTGCCAGTTTAGCGTGTATATACATATATGCATGTATAGCGGAGGGCGCGTCGCGGCGGCGTAAAAGGCGACTATGGGAACGCCAAAGGAATCCTGTGGATTCCGACAGATGTCGGTGTAACCATCTAATTACGCTAGACGTAAAATACCCAGGATATTTTTTCTCAATAATAAGAGAAGGCCTATCTCCCTCAGTGAGATTCGTGGACTTTTAATGTAGTTGTTTTAAACGAACACGAAATGCGACAATGTTGACAAAAGGGTGGCTTGTGCGATTTACCTATTTTTATATTCTGAGTAATTTAAAATAATATATTTTTTATCGGATTCGCTTATTTTACAATTTTAGTGATGCTGGCACCGTAGATTCTTACTGTGAAATTGAATACGAGCCTCTTGCTTCAAATTCATACTGATAATAATGAAGAATTCGATGGCTTGGGCCGATATACGAACTTAGTCTACCTATTTAATATCTGAAAATGTTTTGGGCCATTAATCAATAAAGTTGAACATAATTGAAGAAAAAAATATATGATTAATTTGACACATCATTTATGGCTGTGTGCTATCCGTACTATCTGACTCAACTCAAGGTGTGTGATATGAAGTTCTTTGAACATTTATCACGCTACGTTTATTCGCAACGTTTATTTGTAGGTTAGACCACACTGTGACTGTGACTCAGAAACCGGAACATAACGAGCCGCGAGACGCTCGGTTTGCTAGGGAACTAGATATTCACACGCACGGCTTGGTTCCTAACGTGACTGTATATTTACATCGTAGCGACATAATATATTATGAGCTCTTTTATTCTAAATTCAAATTTTCCTTTTTTCTACTTTTTGGGGTTTGTAGGTTGTTTGTGTCATTTAAGTAACAGGTTGCTGGTTCTGTCGGAATGATCGGAATGATCAATGCAATGAAAATCTCCCAGTATAACTCAAAACTATTAAACATACGTACTTTTTATCAACCATGTCTATGAAAGATAAGATAAGGACCTTCCCCTTGAACACCTGGAATCCCAAATTCCATGAATAAATTTGTTACAGTTTTTAAGTTATTAAGGTCTGAAAAGTGCCATTTTTAGACGACTTAAAAATAGGAGGAGGTTCTCAAATCGACTGTATGTTCTTTTATTTTTTATTTGTGTTCGTTTCAACCTATTAAAGTTCCCTGCTGTACATTGGCATCTCCCATAGAGACCATAGTTTCTGCGCTTGGCAAGCGGGTTGGCAGCTGCAGGATTCTATTATTTTGAGTTGTTATTAGTAAGATGATGCTCATCTCCCGTTTCAGTTTCCCTTTGTCGCCTCTTACGTCACGGGAATGAGGTAGTGGATTCTCTTACGACGCCACTACTTATGAATTTCATTATAATAATTACGGATTTCATGATATAATTAACCTATCTGATATATATACATTTATATTAACTATTCTAAGCCAGCGCTTAACTAAAATCTCACCTGATGGTAAGTGGTGATATAGCCTAAGATGGTGAAGCGCATCGACTTAACCAAAGCCTAATCACTCTTGCATTGAAGACACTCACATTGTAATCAGATGGAAAGACAGATGCTGGCAACTTATTCCACTCCTTTGTTGTACGCATGACGAACGACGTAGCAAACCATTTGGTTCGAATGTGTGGTAAGTCAACAACGAAAGGGTGGAGACTGGCCGAACGATTTTTGCGATTGTGGAAGGAAGAGGGAGGAATTAAGTTATGCAATTCCTGCGCATTCTTCGAAATGCATTCTGTAGAAAACTGAAAGGCGGACTACTTTGCGCCTGTGTTCGATACTGTTAAGATTGGTTATAACCAGATTTGGGTCACCAATAAGCCTCTTAGCATGCCTTTCCATTGAGTCCAAAGCTGCTAGGTGGCATTTTGCAGCACCAGCCCATATATGGCAGCAATACTATGTGCACGACCGGAGTTGCGCTTTATATCGAGTAAGCAGCTGTCCCGGCGTGAAGTACCGCCGCACCTTTGCTAGGACTCCTAACTTCCTTGCAGCTGCTTTGGCCTTGGACTCAATGAATCGCCCGAAGTTCAGGTTTGAGGATATTCAACTCCCAACAACTGAAGGCGGTCGGTGTATTTCAGTGATACATTTCGGAAAGAAGGAGCGAAGGTGAGCTGGCTCCTTTTTGCAGTGAAGAGACACGCTTGTGTTTTGGAGGCGTTGAATTTCACATGTACATCTAGTATGTAACACTCACCTGATGATGAAGATATGCATGATGGATGCAGGTACTCAAGACGGTGCTTTGTGGTAATCTGTTGGGAAGACCTTTGTGATGGGCTGTAATGATGATGATTTAGTTTCGAACGGCTGCGTTAGCTTTATAGCCATAAATGCAATGTTTTTATAACATAAATTGGTCACTCACTACAAAAGTACCATGAAAGTGATTGCAACGTATGAATGATATTTACATTTCAGGGAAATTGAAACAACCGCTTGTCTGTTTGTTTTAAAATTAATCTGCTTATTAAACGGTAGTGAGTCATTTGTGTTATAATACCTCATGCATTAGTAAGTTTTAAACGATAACAATCAGATGTTTGTTCATTATTATAAGCAGTTCTATAAAGGAAATATTAAACGGATCAATTTCGGTTCAATATTGCTTTCGGATTGGCGGCTTCAAGGGAATTGAGACGTCTAAAAACGTGGAAAGTGATTGAAAGCTTCTACACCCTCTGACACGTTCAATGATTAATATTGATCTTTTTTTTTTTATAAAATTGAAGTGACAAACGAACTTACGGACCACCTGATGGTAAGTGGCTCCTGCAGTCTCACTTCATATAAGGAAGGCTGCAGATGCGTTGTTAACCCTGATTACTAAGATGGAATGCCTCACAGCTTGTAACTGACTGGCTCTAAACCCTTCAGACCGGAACACAGCAGGTACTGCTATTTAGTGGAAGAAATAGGTAAGAGAGTGGTACTTACACTGTCCGAGTGTGTCCGAGGTAAAAAGGAGTAGTACCTATAATATATACATAATATGTAGGTATAATATTACCTACCACACCCAGTATTCAATGCAGTTGAAATGTGTATTACGAAAATTTCACGATGTCTAATTCCGCGTATGGCAGCAAAGTTAAAATAAAATTACTTAAAGACTAATTTGTTTTTAATACCACCGAAATTGGTATTTAAGTGGCGTGATAGTCATCTCTCACGATTGGGATTGTGCAAGCGATACCGTGTGTTGTCCTCCTGACTACATCATTCAAGAGTCTGATTGCGAATACAAAACGTAAACTGATACCGACTGCGATTTTGACGCCGATGATTGATTTTTGTTATGTTTTTGTTATTTTAAATTGTTTTAAATATGAATATTATTTATTAACAATTAAAATTATTTATGGATTTATTTTTTTACATAAAATATGCCTTATGCTTAGGTTACGTAGTACTAATATTTATTATGCGCTTAGGTACAGTGACAATGTTAAAGGATTTATCGATTAATTTCATCCCATAGGGTCATTAAGGGTGTTTTAAACGGTCCCATTGCAGTACTTTTTAAGTTTGTTGAATCTCTGTAAATGTAATTATATATATGGACAAGGGTGAAGTCGGAAACGCGAATCATTATAATTGATTTAGAATTTTTCTAAACTTATATGAGTATATGGAATACCATGGTGACAACGCATTTACAGCACTCTATGTTTGAAATTGATTGCAGGTGTTCATGTGCTGCACTAGCCACTTACCAGCAGGTGGATAAATGTACTTACATGCCACCTGATGGTCAATTTTACTAAGTTATGTTTTACTTTGGTTCAAGCAGTTGCAAGTGCTCAAAAGTGTATCTGACTGTATTGGGCCTGTTTTATAAATTACATGTTCCATTATTTTTTATAATTGCGCAAAATTTACTAAATAAATAATTAAAGCAATATGTAATATATACGTTATATACGAGTAGGTAGTATTGGTTGTAAAAGGCTTACGTTGCAGCGCTGTCGTAACGATCAAGAAATGGTCTATGTAAAATGTATCACTTTACTGATAAAATGAAGACATTTTATTTTGAGAACAACTTAAAAAAAATATCCTTCGTATTTTCCAGGACTGATGAAGTTTCTGTATTAAAAAAAAATTGTACTCGAAAAATGCTTTCAAAGAATATGCAAATCTAACGGTTCGAAGAGTCGTCGATTCGCTTGAAAGTCCTTGAAAGTTCAGGCTCGTTGCAAAATATTTGTGATGGGACTCGTTATTGACTTTTGTGTTTGAATATCAAAAAGTTTCTGTGAAATCACAATTAGTTTTTATTTTGCGAGCTTATTAGATGTATGATTATTCTCATACCGAAAATGTCTCTAAACCTCTCGCTAAATATGTATAAGATAGCCGAAGCGCGTTGAACTAATAAGTGAAGCAAAAAAAGGAATAAAACCAAAGATTATTTTTTCTGTGCCAAAAGCAAGGATCAGCTCGAAGTGCTCACAAATCGCGACCCGAAGCAAGTTACGGTTCGTGTTCGTAGTACATAATACTCGTACATATTAGTCATATTACTTCAATGTATAAAAGATTGTAATTTTACTTAATGTGTTAGAAAATGCAACACAAGTAGATGATTATTTTATCTTTCTTTTTGTTGGTCTCAGGTCTAAGCCTACCGTTCTTAACATTTCCAACAAAATCCGTATCCAATTTAAGGCATAAGCCTTAAAATAAATTGGATACTTACATTACTAGTGAGCGGCTTGTACCATGTTAGGGCTAACGTATAAACCCATAATATAAACTCCGTTAGGTACAATTACTTTTTGAGCATATGTCATATTATGTCAAATATATAAAGATGTTTGTAAAAATATTTAATCCATTAATGCTAATAATCTTCCGCTCACCAGATGTCGCTAGTTAACACTGAGGTGAAGTTTTTTGTTACACAATATCATTTAATTGAGAATTAGTTTTAAATAAAAATTTATCAGTTTCTACAGTATTATATTAATACGCAAAACAATGCTCACTGGTTTGCTCTTTAATTTTTTGAACATTTTAAACTCTTTTTTAAATTTTTCTACTTTCATGAATATCTGTTGTTTGGTTTATTTATTTTTATCTAATTATATATAAAATATAATTATTAACACAGAAAGAAACACTAACCTTTACATTTTTCGAACAAATTACCTTCCCTCCATAATGAAATCTGTCAAATATTACAACTTATTTTTACGTGGCGCTGCCCTGGTGGCAGAAAAAGTCGTAGATGCCTTCAGTGAAAAATAATGGTATATTATCTGGGTCATTTCTGATCCTCGGTAAACATTAAGCTTAGCACTGCTGTCACATCTGGCGATGGGATACGGTGAATAGAATGTTATAGTGATGTATCTGTATATTATACATTTAAGAAAAGTAATTTGCAAATTAAATATATAAAAGTAAAATTTTAACATCATTATATATAAAAGTAAAATTAGCTTAGGCACATCCACACACACAGCACAGACACAACTCATGCATCTCATATCTAAAACTATTATGAAATGACTGGGCACTGGAGAAAAACGTCTTTCACAGGTTCACGAGCTTTACTTTTTATAACTTATTGAATTGAACTCAGCTATTTTAAAATTTAATACAATTCGTATTTATTGATTTTAAATCTAGATCAATTCTTAAATAGTTTCCTACCATATATTTGGTTTTACATGTTTTATTAAGGGATTTTCTTTTCTTTTTTCGTTGAATTTAAAATGTAAAATCTTAAAATACTGTCATAGACCTTATGTCGATACATGAGCGGGCAACACAAATGAGTATATGAAAAAGGCAATATGAGTCTTTATTTAGAATATAATATCGATTTAGAAGTCGACGTTCAGTCATTCAGTTATGGCGTAGATGCGCCCGCAATGAAAATGTTATAAAACATTTTTTTATCAAACAGCAAACCTGATTTTTCCTACGGCATATAATTAAAAAAAAACACTGATAATTGACTTGGAATTTGCATTGATTATAATAAAGTGAAACCCACCCAAATAACGGGAGATATTCAACAGTGGACTTTTATGAGCTAATGAAGAAGATTAGCTTAAACGTTATTTATAAGCAGCTTTTTCTTTCACGTTCTTTGTTTTTTTTTTATGTTTATTTCCGCACCGCATATAATATATCAATGGGATATAATGTTATAATTTTTATTTTGTTTTGTTTGTTTTTTTTTTTGCTTTATTCTTTTATTTTGTTTCTTTTCAGGAGGGGTACTGTTTTTATCCGCGAAGCTATTCAGTTTTCTTCATGGTAGCTATCTGTAAGTTTTATTTCTTTTTACCTAAACTTTTTTGCTTTCTTATTGCATGTGTATAAATTATAAGCGCTGATTTTGTGTATTGCTTGCCCTATCTTATGGTTCGCGTATCACAATGTCTCACTGAAATACAAAATCTATCGACATAGAACTGTAATAATAATAAAAATCCTTTGAAAGATCACGAAAAACTAACATTTTCGTTTAAATTTACTAATTTGCGATTTGTATTTAAACATAGTGTAAAGAATCTATGTATTATTATTATCACGTCCATAAAACTTGTGAAAGAAAGAATTTATTTTAGCAATAGTAGTCCAAGTTTACAATATGCATACATAAATACATAATATCCTCCGGAAGAAAATGGCTGTTGCATAATAAATCAACATTAATTTGTAAATACTGTGATATGGAATTTATTTATTTATTTTATTTATTTATTTATTAGGATTACCAACAGAAATTACAACAGTAATACAAAGATCATTTTCATAACATATTAAGAACATTATAATTGTATTTCTTTTTATAGGTAACCACAACATGCATTGTTTATTTAGTAAATGAAAAGATTTTAAGAGAGAAAAAAATTGAACTACTTCATTGAATAAATAAATTGTTAAAAAGAAATAGAATTATTTAACAATATTTTAGATAACTTCATTACCATATTAAATTTCATTGACCACATAACAGAAGACAAAAACATTATAATTCCAATATTATACTTCTTAATTAATTGATTCGTTATTTTTAAAGAAATTGATTAAATTGAATGTTTCGTGGATAGGACTTATTATTATGGCTAGGGTTCCCAACCCTCCCGGATTGCACGGGAGACTCCGGTAATAATGGTTAATCTCCCGACCTCACGGGGTGCAATAATTTCTCCAGTTTTTCTAAAAATTATACGCATCCTTCGCTCGCACGTGTCGCTACTCACTCGCTTTGCGGTCACACACGACATCTCGCGCGCCTCTGCCGGTGTAAATCTGTTCGTCTCTCGACGTTGTCGATTCGGCGGTGTCTGTCCGGTCTGGTGAATATCCGGAATACCAAGCAATGAAAATTTTATCTCTAAAAGAACCAATCACATGGATGGACAGGCATTACTAGACTCCAGGAATTATTAAATATTGACTTAGATAGTGACAAACTGTTCGATGAGGTTGGACTTTTGCGTGAGATGCAACCACAGCTCGTTGAAGAAAATCGAGTGGTATTACGCTGGGTTGACTTCTTTACGAAATCGAAAGACAGAAATCCCTGTCCTGAATTGAAAAAAATGGCCACATTTGTTCTTTCCATCCCTGTCTCTAATGCTTCTTGCTAGTTCAGCATGATGGAACAAGCATGGAGCAAGGAAAGAAACCGAATGAGTATTTCTTTAGTAAGAGCAGAGTTATAAGTACTAACAACTTCTAACTACGTACGTACAACAAACTTCGATTTTTCATGTAAGAACTTTTATGATTTTATGGTGAAAAACCGACAAATATTAGATGCTGCTCGAAAGCAAAGTAAATATAAATTTAAAAATTAAAAAATTACAAAATGGTTGAGATTTTCTTCCAACCCCTCCCCCCACACTCGATTTCATCAAATTCTCCTGGGTTGGTCCTTTCGAGAGTTGGTAACCCTAGTTATGGCCCAGTAAACGATTATTTTTACCCAACTGGACACAGGTCTCTTCCATTGTCGCCCATTGTTGCCGTGCTCCCTTGACAAGCATATTGACGAATGATGTAGGTACCTATAGATTATTATTTAGGGACTGGTTAACTTTCAAAAAGTGCTTTGTAAAGGCCAATTTTTAATAAAAATATTGTGTCGCTCTAGGTCTTTAATAACCAGTATAGTAGGTACAAAATTGTACAACTAATTTAGAGTTATGACTATAACAAACGTTTTCGTGGTACGACCTCGTATATCATTATTTTGAATTAATATAATAGTCCGCATTCGTTTTGTTTAAATATTATGGTTCGTTTTTTAATTTATTTAACACTAGCTGGAACAGCTGACGTTGCTCTGTCCTTTCCTATAGGTGGCGTTATGAGTTTTATTCCGGATTAACTCCGGACTTAATTTTGGTCCATAAATATGGAAATTGTTAATATCTTGAATGCGCTGTATTCAAGATATTAACAATTTCCATATTTACGGACCTATTGGATTCTAGCATAGAACTATGAACCATCGTCTCGATAAATTAAATATTATACGGAGTGAATATAACCTCAATCTTGTTCAGAAGTTACACACACGATCACTACGTGCATGCATACTCGACGTTTCAATGATCTAAATATCTATAGAGATTAACCTTTTAGAATACCAGTGAAAAGGGCCAGAGGTCACAACGCATCCGTAGTCTTCTTTGTTTGAAGTTGACTGCAGGTGTGCATGGATTGCAGTAGCCACTTACCATCAGGTGGAATGTAAATTCGGTTATCGCTTCAGTTTAAAAAAAATAAGTAAATTAAATGTCTTATATTTGGAAAGTAAACAGGAAGCACTTAAATTAACTCTAATAAGAAATGTCCTAGTTTAAAGATTTTATTTTATTTTGCCTTAAAACCTTAAACAAACCGAAGTTATTACTCGTCTTTGTAAAGCAGCCTGATAGAGATGACACAAATCGAAAGTAATCAAACAATTGAACTCCGGGTTTTACGATACTTTTCCAATTTCAACTTTATTTTTTGCAAACTTTCGAAGCGTTGAATCGATATACATTTACATTGCCACGCGAAATTTATCCCAGCAACAGGGGAGCTTTTTGCTATAGGCCTTCTCTCCGAGGTGATAAGTCGGGTAGCAATTGATTTGGGCGTTGTGCGGCGGATTTGTGCGAGGGTAAGGATCGAAGGGCGGTTATTAGTCATAGATATATCAAACACATAATATGGGTAACTTATCTACTAACTTAACTCGTTTCATACTATAGAGATAAAATATTTATGTAGGTATGTCTAATATTAAGTACTTTGAAGTTTGAAGGTATATAACCTTCAAAATGCTTAGACACATAAATTAACTATTCAGCCGTGGTAGCTGACCGATAAAAGCGTTTATTTTTTGTTTTATCAGTGGCTTGGTAGATTTGAGAATTTATGTCATCGTTGTTGCAATCGACAAGACGAACATAATATTATCGATCTCAATCTCATTATCATGATTATCGTCATCAGTCTGCGGTAGTCCACAGGGACATTAATTCTCTTCAAAACGCGCCATTTTTAGTCCGGTCTTTTAGTTATCAGCCACCTTCGTCGTGTATGATAACTACTCGTAGACAGTATACAGATCATTGCTGTTTTTCCAGAGAGTGTCGCAAATTACGTTACTACTAGATTGTGCCTCACTATACCTATACTAGGTATAAGGCCATAAGTTTTGATACAATTAAATGTCTATTTTTCGATCTATTTCACATTTTATTTCTCAGTGTGATTGTATGGAATGAGACGTTACAGAAAACGCGATTACAGCGATTGCTTCGCATAAAGTGAATATCGAGCTGACAGTCATTTTAAGATGCTTCAAAAGCTAGGCATCAGCCGTGTGTTCGTGTACCGCATTATCGTCAGGTACACTAATAATTCCTCTGTGAAAAACCATAAAAGATGATCTTAATAGCGCCATCGCCATTTTTGTGAAAAAGCAGAGATAATTTTTTTCAAAAATGTACTATGGACTATCCAGCATGACTCTGCTCCTGGTCACAGAGCACGTATAACTCTAACCTGTCTCGAGAACAATATTCCAAACTTCATTAGAGTTGAAGACTGGCCCTTGTCTAGTCCAGGTCTCTGAACTCGTAAGGCTTTAAATTGTGGTCAGTACTACAGGACATGGCATGCTTAAAACATTAGAAATCTTTAGAGCTAGCAGTAGACAAAATTCTCATGGAGACAGTATAAATCTATTAATTCGTGACCAGCCCGGCTAGCATGGGCGGGGGACAAAAATTTTATCCCTCGATTATATCCACTGACAAGAGATAAAATTATCTTGTTATGTCAAACGGGGAGAAGTATATCCCCGTTTGACATAACGAGTAGACATATATCCTCCGTCCGTAGCATGGAGCCAAATGAAAGATAAAAATTATGCTTTTTTGACATTTGAAAGGGACAATTTTATCCTAGTTCATTGGACGTGGGTTGAAGTTTATATTCATACAAAAAAATCTATCTAAGTCTAAGTCTATCTCCCATTTTATCTACTGCGGATATTATATCCACCGGTGTGCCCATGCTCTAAGGGTGGATAAAACTAAGCGAGGGGATAAACATTTTCTCCTTTCCCCGGGGATAAAATTGTCTCCTGCCCATGCTAGCCCTGCAGAGAGATTAAAGCCTGTATTAAAGACAAAGGCTGTCATTTTGAATATATTTTTTTAATTAATCGCTCAGACTTTTATACATATGTAACATAATTATTAATACACAGTTTTTTTTAAATGTATGTATTTTAATGTGTAATATAATTAATGGCTACTAGGTATTTAGGTAATTCAAAAATCAAACAAAATTGTGTCGTACCACAGTATTGCCTATAACTTTATCGAGTTATTTTTATTGAATTATGTTATAAGTATATTAAGTAAGCAGCCTTTACATCCGTGCCGACCTAAATAAAAAAATTGCGCCTGCTAATTTATTAATCCAAATAGCTACTACTAATTCAGGCTAATTGAAAAAGGTACTGACTGAGGAGCTTTGACATCCAAGCGGAAATATTAACGTTTTTATGGAAAAAAATTAAAAATTATTCTACTCTGTTAAAAAGGGTCCTATTTTTAATAAAAAGGTGATTATCAAATAAAACCCGCCAAGTGCGTGATGGGCCACGCACAAAGTCGAGGTAGGGTTCCGTAGTTGTTCATCACAATACGTGAACTAAGGCGCCTTCTTGATACTATGAGTGTATTAAATGACCGCTATAACGACTAAAAATTGGCCTAAATAGGACGATGGTAACTGAAGGACTTATTTTCCAAGCAGACTACTAGTCCCTATGACTGGTATTCAAAAAAGATTAAAAAAAACTTTTCGATTTTGCAAATTATACAATCTATATGAAATTCATCTATTAGATCTCGGCAGTGCAACCCTAAAATATAAATGACCGTAATGAATCTTCCCGTAAACCACCGCTGCCCTAACTATCCTGAGGGTCGCTCGCGTAAACCAAGAGTACCACGAATAAAACTGTAGGCCTGAAATAACTACTAAATAAAAAATAAGCGAAACTGGTATGTCAGGATCAGTCTCTTGGCGATCGATCCTCTCTGCCTACCATGCAAAGGAAAACGTAAAGCTATAGTAGTAATGCATAAGTCGTTTTCTTATAGTTTACAATAACGTTACAAAGTGATAATACAGCTAGGTTTAGGTCATTTTCTTTCGAATTGTAACGAAATTTTTACTAATCCAAGTGCATTTTATAAGCTGGTCCTGTTTTTTTTTTCTAAGTAAGGCTGCGATTCTACTAAGCGAAGAAAAAAATCACCATCAGGATCACTTGATTTTCCATGCCTTGCAAAGCGCAGCAATGGTTCAATAGGGCTAAGCGGAAAGGTATGACTAAGCGAGCTGTTTGACTACCAGTCAAAAGATGGTGTTTGTTAGACGAGTAGACGCAAAAGGACATGACTTGCAGGTGTGAAAAAAAATGTGAAGTAAATAAATCTGTTTTTGTGTTTGTTTAATAAAACGTTTATATTTGGTAACATTTTGTTACGAAATCATTTATTGCCCCGTCGCACGTCTGTAAATTTTACGTCTTCTTCTCTATAGATAAAAAACCGGCCAAGTACGAGTCGGACTTGCGCATGAAGGGTTCCGTACAATCGATGTACGGGTTACCGCACAATAGTTAATAAAACATGCATTACTTATTAATTTAGGTCACTTAGAAATAATATTATCTGTTAATTACGCCCAAATGTATAACTTCCGTACTTCTGCTTATACATCATTTTTATAATAATCATATAATTGTATAAAGTATATTCCTTTACAATAAAATCAGTGTTAGAACGACTTTCATTGGGTTTGTTTCGTACATTAACTTACCCTCACATCTCTTTTTGCACTCATCTTGTAAACTGTAGACACACTACAGTTTCTTTGGTCCTTCGAACCGTGCTCGTCGACATTCGAGATAATCAGTTTCTTTGGTCCTTCGAGCTGTTCTCGCCGACGTTCGAGATAATCAGTTTCTTACTATACAAGATTTAATACTATGTATGTAAAAACACGTTTCTAGTAGGGGAGTCCCCTCTAATTTTTAATTTATTTTTATTATTTGTTATTATAGCGGCAACAAATAGTTACTCGTATACCTACCTTAATCGCTTAATCGAGTCTTATAACGCCCACAGAACGTGATGAATTTGCACTTACTATTTTTACTTCCTTCGTCTCCTACACAGCTATAAAGCTAATTAATTTAGCTTTATAGTTGTGTAGGAGACGAATTTTATGCCGCTGTAGCTCAAGGATCAGCGCTTACCTCAAAATTGCACAGTACGCGAGTGAACTAAGTTTGATTGCAATTTTAAGTAGTAAGTTTATACGTGGTAGTGCCACGCTGCAGCTATGTTATGGTTGTAGCACGAATGGATAATCTCGACCGGGGTAGGACCACGCTTTCACAGACTACCAGCGTAAAAGAGCAGCAGCATTAAGCGTCAAGCGCTGTATTTCGTTTGGTGAGTGTAGAGAACCAGATACCCTTTTTACTGGAAACGAGGTATTCCATTTTAGTCCTCAGGGGTGACAACGCACCTGCATTTTGATTCTTAATCGACGATAAATATAGATATCTATGGGCCACAGTATCCACTTACCATCAGGTGGACTGTGTGCTCGTTTGTCACCTTTAGAAAATAGAAAAGCGCTGATTTACGACGAGCTTGGCGGTAAAGGAAAACATCTTGAGGAAATCTGCATGTTTGAGAAATAATAAAAAATTTAAAGGACACGTGAAGTCTGCTTTCACGCATTGGGCAGCGCAGCGGACTCTTCCTTGTCCAAAAATCCCTATTAGGAATCTGCTGGCATTGGTATTTATGTAGGATGTTACTTTACTTCAATTCTATTACACACAATCTATTACTTTTAAAAAAGGAATAGATTTTTTTTCGGCTGTATTTTGTTGATAATTTTTTTATTTATATTATTTGTTATACTTCCGAGGTTCTACCCCTACCCGCGGCATAATAGGGGGACAAAGTTTTAAATGTAACTATTTAGGCGACATTCTACTATGTTGTTGAGCTTGTGATGTACCTTAGTCCTCTCAAAAGGTTCAAAAACTTAAACTTTAATAAAAAGTAAAAGCCGATTCAAAGAAATTAAAAGAAATAATTTTACATACTAAAGTCGGGGCTTTAATTATACTATAAGCTATGTCTTGGCACCGAATGAAATTATTTATTTATTTTCACTTCTTTGAAGTCGGCTTTTACTTAAAAAAAATTACTTTAACATTTATCTTCTTTTCAATGATTTTCCAAGTTACTCGCTGTTAACCTAGTTTCTGATTTGTATTTATTTCTCAGACACAACGTAAAACATTTTGTAAAATGTCAAGCACCTAGTTATTTTTTAAAATAGAATTTCAAAAGGTAACCTCACGACAAGAGCTGTCTGTTTAACGAGTAAATATGGCGCGCGTCGTCGGAATGAATGCTCGGAACTATACATTGGGGGGTGCTTTTGCCTCGTCCAATGTTAATTTAACTTAGTACACCATGTTTACCATGTTTCCTAAGTACTTTATGATGATTACCTAATTTTATATTTATAAAAAATCTCATTTTAATATTTCTACAATTGTTGAAGTCCCATGGAGATAATTTTGTTTATAAAACTAAAGTAACAAATGAACTTACAGTCAACCTAATGGTAAGTGGCTACTACAGTCCATAGACGCCTGCAGCCAACTTCAAATAAAAAAGGCTATAGATGTGTTGTCCCCTCTGAGGACTAAGATGGAATGCCTCACAACTGTAATTTACTTATCTCTATACTTTTATAAAATCAATTGCTGTACGTTAGTCTCGCTAAAACTCAAAAACGGCTCGACCGATTTTGATGAAATTTTTTGTGTGCGGTTGAATGGGTCCCTAGATGGTTTATATTCCCATTTGGACCCGGCAGGGTCATTTAAAATTACCATAATTATACTGGCTCTCTAAACCCTTCAAACCGGAACACAGCAGTACAATCACTGCTATTTGGCGGCAGTATTAGGTAAGTGGGTGATATCTACCCAGGCTGACTGCTGGCCAGAAGAGGAGTCCTAGTCCTACCACCTAGCCTAGTAAATTAATTACAACTACGTTGTCTCTGTCACGGTTTTGTTTTTTGTTGAATAAAGCATTCATATAAGTAACGGAATAATAAAAAATATTATTTGAAGCTGCTCGCTATGTTCTCTCGCTATAATCGCTTACGAATTAGACAAAGACTTATATTGACCTCAGCAATAAATGCCCAAAATAGGGATCTTTCTTAACAAATTACGTAGACTAAAAAGTGTAAAGTACCCGAAAACGTCACGAAACGGGTATTAAAAAGTTAAATTAAACGCGATAGAATCCGTAAAAATTAGTTTCATTTAATGTATAGTCTTCGCGTAAATATAAGAAATCATTACGTAGACTAAATATGTCTGATGACATGATTTATTTTTATACATTATAAGTAACGTCATTTTAAGGGAGTAATGGACCGGGAAGATTCCTTCACTTTATGCTTCATGCCGTGTTAACGAACTTTACGTGTCTCAAAATAAACTTAGTTTATTCAGGAACTACTCTACTCTTTAGTATGAATACGAAATGCAAAATGAACCTGACGACTTTTAACATAGCTTCTCATCTATATTAACTATTGCTGTGAATCTTCTTCGCAGATTTTACCTAGATATCTAAGCCTAATAATGTTTTAGCCAAAACGTCTGCAAAAATATTACGTACACGTTTCCTATATTAATTTTTGTTTGGAATTTCCTTTTTTTTTTTAAAACTTTACCTTACAATAGCATCTTCTCATGTATCGTGGAGATTTACATACAAAAAGAAAAGTCCATGTGCAGCGTGCACAGTGCAGCGCACATTAGTAGATCAACACCCGGAATTGTTTCTGGTCTAGATATGTGTATTTGTAGGCTATACTGGAACTCGTTACCAAATACTTAGACATTGCTCTACGGAGTTGTCAGGATACATCTTCTTGCAATAGTGTGTCATTGGGGATCCCCTCCATTGCACGAAGATATGAGAGAGTTGATTTGTTATGGTTACCACGCTTGGGCACTTGGGTTGGCAACTGCAGTTTTTTATTATTTTACGTTGGTATCAGGAAGATGCGGTTGCTTATCTCCTGTTTCATTATTATATCATATATTATATATGTATATCATATTCATATATTTAAAAGCAATATATTATTCTATGTTTGTATTAAACATTATTATAATTAAACTAGCAGTTCCCCGCGACTTCGCCCGCGTGGAATTTATTGCGATTGGATTTCATGGATTTTTTTTTTTGCGCGGAACCCTAATTCTTTTTCTAAAAGTAGCCTAAGTACTCCTTATAACATCAGATATCTGCCAGTGAAAGTCCCATTCAAATCGGTTCACAGGTTTTTGCGTGATGCGTGTTCAGGCAGACGTCGTGTTAGAGTTTTATTATAAAAAAAAATAGAAGATAGATAGATGGAGTAACTGGTTCACGAATGATGGACTTAAATAATTATTGACAACTTGGTTATTGACATGTATTGACATTGGTAGCGCAGTGGCTAAATGTTTGGCTCGCGAATCGTGGATTTGATTCCCGCTCTGTAGAAGTATTTGTATGGTTTGTTAACATTTGTTCAGGGTCTAGTTGTTATTAGGCAGTTAATTGTATTTTCAAAAACTTTCAACTTTTCAGGACGTACTTAACCACATAATATACGATAATTATATGTTGTATAAATGGAAGTCTGTTGTCTGCCTACCCCTCTAGGTGACAGGCGTGATTGTTTATGTTTACGTTATGTTTTTTATTATATGTTGTTATTGGCACGTTTTATATGATGTTATGTTAAAATCACATTCGTTTTCGAATATAAATATAATATCATGTTTCCGCTATAGAGGAATGACTGTGGAAGACGAACAAATTAAAAAGTGACGTTTTGCTGTGTAGGTAAAGAAGGTGCATAGCACTGCTTGGATTTGAATGCCAAAAACCTGATCGTTATTAGGTTAAAAAGAAAAAATTAAGTAACAAACGTAAATGCCACCAGTAAGGCACGGAACCCGTAATATTTGAAAAAAAAACCAGCGGTTACAAAGGATAATGGAGCCTATATGGCTCCGCTCCGACACACTACTGCAGTGTGGTTTACATGACTTCTTCTAAAAATAGATTAATACATTTAAATTTCTTTATTTTGAGTGTGTGAAGTAATTTGTGCGACCGGATAGTGGCGGTAGAGAATTCATCATTTGATTACGAACTGTAGTTTAGTTTGGGAGGTGTTTAAACGATCATATGCCTTCCGATGTATGATAGTGTAACAATCGCATTTTGAAATCGGCCTGGAGAAAAACATCATCATCATCGATGACAAGATATATCTCGTTTCCATTTTAAAAGAATGTAAAAAATAATATAATTTTGTAAGTACATGAATGTAACAACTTATTTGTTTCGTATTCCAGAGCTTCATATTAAAATCGATCAGGGTATACCGTAGTACTGTATATCGACCACGTTTCATGGGATTTTCCTGCACATAACAAAGCATCACCATAGGTTTTTCCACTTGACATAATGCAAACATTGCTGTAGCTTTGAAACGTCGACTCGTTTGCTTATGTGTCGCGGAACACACCCTCATTATAATATTAATGAAGCTTTTCTTGAAAGTAATACGAGCGTGTACACCTCGCTACTAATATATTATATTCTGTGCCGACGGTGAGAACATAATATACGAAGAATATGTACGTAAACAAAGAGCATAATATGCTAAATATATAATATAAAGCCTGTCTTACATAGTCAGTTACGTATATCACCGTGGTATAACTTACATTCTAAAGCTTTGTGGTGACACAAGTTCGTTCTAATATTAAAGTATTTTCCTAACAAGGATAACAAAAAAATAAGATTTTAATAAAAATAAAGTCGACTTCAAAGAATTAAAAAGAATGAAATAATTTCTACATAATAGATTCTGAAGTCGGGGATAAGCCATAGAAGTATTAAAGCTCCGACTTCAGAAGCTGCTATGAGGAAACTATTTTATTCTTTTAAGTTCTTTGAAGTCGGCTTTATTTTATTTTAATTCTAATTATTTGACCCTTTTCAGTGAACTAAGGAATATCACAAGATCGAATGTGGTCTAAATAGTTACATTAAAATTTTCATTACCTATTTTGCCACCCTTAGGGGTAAGATTTTTCTTAATTTTATATAGGTACCACCCCAGAAGTACAACCTAATAAAAAATAATCATTAAAATCGGTTCACAATTGACGAAGATATCGCGTAACAAAAAGGAAACATACAGCCTAATTGAGAACCTCCTCCTATTTTAGTCGGATAAAAACTAAAATAATTATGTCATTTATTTATTTTCTTATTCACTTGGCTTATCATGCTTTCGCTCATTACATACTTTCCTCTTAACAGTAAACGGTGACGTTAATTATGACGTTATAGTTATAGATAAATATTTAATATAATTATAAAGGTATAGACTGATCTGATCCATGAGGTCTCGGGCTCGAATACCAGGTAGAACCAAAATCAGTTAATGCGTTTTTTATTAAAGAATTCTCAGTAGCCGCCCGGAGTCAGGAAGTTGGCGGTGTTTTACCCCCGTGCTTCAGAAAGCACGTAAAGCCGTTGGTCCTGCGCCTCATCTCTCTTCGGTCGTGTCGGATTACCTTCCCGTCGGATTATCAGAGTGAGGAATAAAAAGTGCACCTGTGCTTGCGCATACACTTGGACACTGTAATCCTGTCCTGCACAGATGGCTTATCTCCGTTGAGGCTGACCACCGTGACAGAAATTTGGTCTGGAGGACATTAGTAGGATAGGATTTTATGGCCAAACATGAATTGTTAGAATATGGTTTTATATTATGGTATTTTTTTACTGTATGAGTGTAAGTTGCTGAATAAATGCATGTCTATGTCTATGTCTTTGTCTATATTATTTTTGGGTAGGTAATATAATTTAGGTAATATGAGTTACGTACGTTTTCTGAGGTCTAATAAAGGGATAATTTTTTGAATTTTAGCACATTCTTAAAGCAGAATAAATTATATTCCTTTTGATATATGTTAATATTATTTAGAGTTTGCGATATTTTTTTATTTTTAAATAAACTTTGAAGTTATAATTGAAGTGAAATAAAAAATAAAATTGATCCTTTCAAATTATTATATTTTATCAGTACAAATTCTGTAGGTACTGATAGTACTCAAACACACACAAAAAAGTTCATCAAATGAGTCCAGCCGTTTAGGAGTTCAGTGACAAACACTCGTACCATAGAATTATAATATATATATATATATATATAAAGATATAGTTCAAAATATATTACATAGGGAACATAGTTTATATTAAAATTGCGATGAATTTTTTCTTCAGCATTTCTGTTTAGTTTCTGTTCCACAACCCTTTCTTCGTAATATAAAACTTTATAGTTATTTATTCATTGAAACCATCAGCATTCAGTGGATCGATACGTCGCCCTTTGTCACGCGATACCTTCGTACACAATGTACAAACAGCGACAAAGGAGGCTATTCTAAGTAACTAAGCTGCATTGTAGTTCTATGTATTCAAGGTTCGTTCTTATGTTGCTCTGCGTATTTCCACCTTGAAAATTAAAATTTCTTGATTTATTCTCCACCGTAGTTATATTATTTGTAATTTAATATTATTGGTTTCCACGATTCCTTTTTAAATTTTTAGCAACAAAGAATACGTCAAGCAAATTAAAATATTTCACTGCAGCTGCTTCTATTAAAAAAGATTTTATCAGGGTTTTTATTAATACTTATATTTACAATCAAGTTTATATCATTTATTTATATATTATAAAAATTTACAGTTCTGCGCAGATGGCTACTCTCCGTTGAGTCCGGCCGCCGCCGCGCCGTGACCGATATTCGGTTAAAATATAATGTAATATAGAGTTTTTGTTAAGCAATGTCAGCACGTTAGCATGTTATCTGCCCAAAATATGGTAATCTATTGAGAAAGGTTTTTTATGGTTGGTTTGTTATCAGCAGTACCAGTATGTCCTACCTCCTATTTCAGATATCTTGAAAGGTGTCATGTGTATAATGAAACAACCATTGCAAACTCTACTGCTGGACATGGGCCCTAGCCATTGTAGGAAGGATTTTGTTGTTATCCGCACGTCGTAAAGCCAAATTACTCGTGTGGCACGAATTTCTCGCACGATTTGGTCGGCTCGACCGAAGAAGGTACTGCACTCTGACAGAATACCGGTCTAGAATAGCAGTATAATGCTGCTGTGTTTCATATGGTGAGTGACGAAAGCTGGCGACCAGTTTTACAAGGCTTTCCATCTTAGTCTTCAGGGGCTAGTAGGTAGAATTATTTATTCTATGTCTGGGGTGACGAAGCATCTGTACTTTAATTATTGATCGAGATTAGATTTAAATATTTGGTCATTTACCATTAGGTGAGTTGTACGCTGGCACACTTACTTGTATCAAAAATAAGTGGATGGGCGATCATTAATTATAACTAATAAATAAAATAATGGATTTTGGAGAACCACAACCAAGGATGACACATTCTATTAGCTCAGTCATCATCATCATTTAAAAATTCCAATGTTGACATAGGCCAGATCGGTAGGCTAAGAGTGTTTCGTTAACGCTGAGGCAGGCGGATTAGCGATCTAAGTTTACCTTGCCTTGTAAATAAAAATAATAAAATTATTATCTGCCATTCTGTCATAGTAATTATTCGTCTATTAAAAACAAAGCGTCGCTTATCGTTTAAATATTGAGTAGTTCATAAACGAGTCGACTGGTAATTGAACAGCCATCAGTTCAAACATGCCTCCCCTGACTCAATTAACTTTGCGATATTTTACGTTTTAATTAATTAAATATGGGTCAATCCCAATTTAGCAGGTTGACGTTTACAGTAGTTTTTCTTTGTATTACAAATTTGTCGATCTTAATTTTGTTTTATAAATATAAAGATTTATTACGTAATTTTTGCGCCAAATTCATAATAATGGTTTTTAAAGCCTATCAAAGTCCACTTCTGAACATAGGCATCCCCATAGATTGCCTCATAAGGGATATTTGCCATAGCTGCCACGCTTGGCAGGCAACCGCAGTTATTAAATTTTTGATGTTATTACGAAGATGCTGATACCCATCAGCAGGTTTGCTTTCCTCTGTCGCCCCTTTCGTCACCCACGGGAGCACGGGACGATATGGGGTAGGTAGTGGATATTCTTACACCGTTTGCATTATATTTTGTTCATATCGTTTATTTTTATACTATTGTCTTTATTAAGCCGTAAAATTTTAATAACAACTAATTGTATTACTGTATTGTTTGTCGTAATGCATTTATTATATTTCAGAATCGTTTAGTCTTTAAGCTAATGATATATTAATTGTGAAATAATCCCCAAATTAAAGTTAAAAAAAAAAAAACATGCGTGAGTGTCGTGGAATACTCGGTTGGAAATACAAATAAATGAATTACTAGCGTCTATTAAAATGAATCGTCATTTAAAATAACATTTCTTTCATGGCAAGATAAGAAAAAGTGCGAGGCAGGTGAATATTATTCCATCTCGCTCGTACTATAGAAAAGGGGTCGTGACGGAAAAATCTTACACTTTTTCTCGCCTAGCCCCCATCCGCCAAATTCGTACCGCGCGATAAGGAACTTCGTTCCAAAAAATATTTCATTAAATTCCAAATAAATTTAAATATTTTAAAGAAAATATCGACTTGAATGTTCAAAATGCACATTACATATTTAATGCAAACTTTGGACTTGAAATATAAATTTCAACTTACGGTATAACTTATCTAATAGTTCGTACCAGATGTTGCAGTTTTGCTCTAAATAGGATTTGGTAACATAATATTATGTCTCAAGGATCAAATAATATTTATTTGACAATGCTTGTATTGAATATTATACAAGCATTCTCAACTAAATATTTGATCCTTTAACATATACAATGTTTAAGTTAAATTATAATATAAATAAATTATAATATAATAATGTAAATTAATTACATTATTACGGACCTGTCCATCTTATGGCTACGCGTAGACAGCGACGAACATCCCCGCGTCTACGGGTGACTCCATAGGTCCCATAGCGGTAATGCCGACACAGACCGACTCATCGACCACGTCCAAATGGCTGCAGATTCCGTGCTACAACAGGTCCCATCCGCAGAGATCGTGATGCTTGGCGATTTTAACGCCCACCACGCTGAATGGCTTGGTTCTCTTTTAACCGATCATGCGGGTAGATCTGTTTATGACTTTGCTTTGGCATATGGTCTGACACAACTGGTTACCTCGCCTACGCGGATCCCAGATGTGGAAGATCATGTACCTTCCCTGTTGGACCTTCTGCTGACCTCTCATCCGGACGGATATCGGGTCTCCGTCGATGCCCCACTTGGCTCCTTGGACCATTGTCTGATCCGGAGTACGGTGCCACTCACGCTCCCATCGCGGTTGCGTTCTGCAGGTTGCCGCCGTGTTTGGCATTATAGGTCAACCGATTAGGACGGGATGCGATCTTTTTTTGCATCCTACCCTTGGAGGCGGGTTTGCTTCTCGCCGGATGATCCCAGCGTTGTTGCTGATTCTGTCGCTGATGTGGTGCTACAGGGAATGCAACTATTTATTCCATCATCTGTGGTACCTATCGGAGGCAGAACCCAGCCATGGTTTGGTCGCTCCTACAAAATTGCGTTACGCCATAAGCAAGAGTGCTACCAGGCCTGGGCTCACGTATCGACGTCTCGGGATGCAAATACCAGCGCTCTTAAAAAGAAGTATAATTCCGCCTCCAGGTCCTTCAAAAGTGTTATTGTCAAGGCAAAGTCAGAGCACATCGGCAGAATTGGCGAGATACTAGTTCGTCTTCCTTCGGGAACACGTGCATTCTGGTCTCTCGCCAAGGCTGTCCAAGGGAACTTCTGTCAGCCATCTCTCCCATCTCTGCACAGGGAGGACGACTCACTGGCCCATGCCGCAAAGGACAAAGCCGATTTGTTGGGCTCTCTCTTATACTCTTGATGACGGGGGGAACACACCGCCGACTATCCCGCGGTGTGAGTGCTCCATGCAGGATGTGCTGTTTACCCAACGCTCGGTGCGCAGAGCACTCCTCTCCCTGGACGTCAACAAGTCGAGTGGGCCTGATGGCGTCCCTCCTATTGTGCTGAAGACGTGTGCTCCGGAGTTGGCACCGGTTTTAACGCGTCTTTTCCGGTACTCCTACTCCCTAGGCGTAGTCCCGAAATCATGAAAGACAGCTTTCGTACACCCGATCCCTAAAAAAGGTAACCGCTCTGATCCGTCCAACTATAGGCCTATCGCCATCACCTCCTTGTTCTCTAAAATAATGGAGTCCATTATCAACAGCCAGCTCATGCGGTACCTTGAGGATCACCAGCTGATTAGTGACCGCCAGTACGGTTTCCGTCGCGGTCGCTCGGCTGGTGATCTTCTAGGTTACCTAACTCATAAATGGGCGGAGGCAGTAGAGTCCAAGGGGGAGGCGTTGGCCGTTAGTTTGGACAATATTTCTCGGGAAAACGTCGCCGAGTACCGGAACAAACCGGACTAGATTTAGGCCGAGACTTTGTTGGACAAAGTGTCGGATTAAATCTAGTTCAGTTGAATCCCCGGAAGACACAAGTTTGCGCGTTTACCGCTAAAAAGAACCCCTTCGTCGTATCTCCTCAGTTTCAAGCTCGGCCAGTATCGGAATCCTCGGCGTCGACATATCGAATGACGTGCAGTTTCGTGGTCACTTCGAAGAGAAGGCCAAATTGGCCTCTAAAAAGCTTGGCGTGCTCAGCAGAGCGGGACAGTATTTTATGCCGGCACACCGCCTGCAACTTTACAAGGCGCAGGTTCGGCCGCACATGGAATACTGTTCCCATCTCTGGGCTGGGGCTTCCCAGTGCCAGCTCCTTCCATTTGATCGCATCCAGCGCAGAGCTGTTCGAATCGTCGTCGTCGCGACCGAACTCTTTCCGATCAGCTTGACTCACCGGTACTGCGAAGAGATGTTGTATCTCTTTGCGTATCTTTGAAGCAATCTATGGCGGAGGCATTTACCACGGGGAGTGCTCTGAGGAATTGTTTGGACTAATTCCAGCCGCACAATTTCACCATCGCAAATCATGACAAAACTCGCGATACCATCCATACCATCTGGATGACTGGCGGTCCACCACTGTGCGATTTAAAAGAAGTTGTCTTCCTCCGCACAACTTCCTTGTGGAATCGACTACCACCAGAGATTTTTCCGGACCGATACGACTTAGGGACCTTCAAGAAAAGAGCGTACTCCTTTTTAAAAGGCCGGCAACGCATCTGCAATTCCCCTGGTGTTGCAGTTGTTCATGGGGGGGCGGTAATCACTTACCATCAGGTGAGCCGTATGCTCGTTTGCCCCCTCTCCTATAAAAATTTGACTGGGCTAAATAGTATATAATACAGCTTGTATTGCTAGTTGACCCCAACCAGCCAGTGCGGGGTCGCGGACTAAAATCCAGTTGAAATCAAATTACTCACATTTACGAGAACTCCATTAACAAAAGAAACTGCAAAGCCTTGTCGGAATTAGTGGCATGCAAGACTTCTGTAAATTGTCGCAACACGCGAGAGCATTCAACTGGTGTAATGACTCGGCAACGGCGGTAAATTGTCCATTTGAATAACAATACAATACGAAGTAAGCGCAACATAGGGTCGAAATGCACTAGTAGCATGATTCAGAGACTAGAGCTTGCCGTTATAATTAAATTGTTAAATTATTATCATTCCAAAGTAGAAATAAGTATAGTATACTGCCTTTTGACCATGATCTTTTTCGCACGTTCTTGTCGTAGGTGATTCACTTTTCATAACCAGTGATCAATCTTTTCAAAAATGGTTTGGTTTCATTAAGTTTCAATAGAGAATCGCAAATGAGTACACGATTCATTAGGTTTCTTTCGGTGAGCTCGTGTGGTACCCAGATATCGAGCTCTATTGTATAGCCAGACTTTTTCAAATGGGTCAAAACTGTTTTGTAGTCAATCCTCAATTCCTCAGCTATATCGTAACTACTAATATGCCAATCTTGCTCCACTTTTTCAAAAATGGCATCGACTTTATCCGTATGACCAGAGCGAGCTGCATCTTTGACATCAAAATGCCCGGACTAAAAAAACTTGAACCAACTTTATGCTACTCTTACTGACACATAAACGCATTAGGTCCATAAACGTCAGAAATATTTTTCGCGGCTTGAGTCGCATTTTTCCCTTTTTTGTAATAAAACTTCAAAATGTATCGAATTTCTTCGTTAGATTCACTCATTTTAGCGGACAGAAAAACAATTGAAAAATGGTGGGAAAGTGTTTTATTACTTTTATTTTTCTTTTTCTGAATGTCGTATAATATGTATTGATATTGAAATCAGCCAGATACAAAAAGTACAACCAAAGATATTTTTCTTCAATTTTATACAAACAAAATACGATGAAACTTTTTCCCCGACCTATTATTATTACATTTTGGGCCAAATCTTTCATAAGTGTGAGTTGACGTCACGTATTTCAAATATTAGATATAAATTAAAGAGCAACCACAACTACACCGTGTAGTGGCGGTGTTACAATATCCACTACCCCATATCGTCCTGTGGGTGTCTTAAGAGGTGACAGAGGGAAGCTGAAACAGGTGATGGGCAGCAGCATCTTCCTGATAACAACTCAAAATAATAAAAACTGCAGTTGCCAACCCGCATGCCAAGCGTGGCAACTATGGCAAAATCATCCCTCTGAAGCAATCTATGGCGGAGGCCTATGTGCAGCAGTGGACTTTTATAGGCTGTAATGGAATGGATGGAATGGAACCACAACCACAACATATTGTTTTATTAACTAGACGATAATTAAGTTAAAGTTACAGCCTATATACGTCCAACTGCTGGGATTTCAAGAAAAGAGGTTACTCCTGTCTAAAAGGCCGGGAAAGCACCTGCAATTCCCCTGGTGTTGCAGTTGTTCATGGGCGTCGGTAGTCACTTACCATGAGGTGAGCGAGTGAGGTTTCGTATGGTGAGTGTAGAGAACCGGAGACCCTTTTTACTGGAAAAGAGGCATTCCATCTTAGTCCTCACGGGTGACAACGCATCTGCATTTCATTCGTAATCAAGGATAAATGTAGATGTCTATGGGTCACAGCAACCACTTACCATCAGGTGGACTGTGTGCTCGTTTGTCACCCTATCCTATAAAAAAAAAACTTCGAAATAATAAAAAAACTGTATATGCCAGCCCACTTTTCAGGGGTGGCATTTCTGGAAAATATTCCGCTATGAAGCAATCTTTGGGAAGGCCAGCAATCTATAGGAAAATATTTAAATTGTTATTTATGTTCTGTTATAACATATTAACAAAAATGAAATAGAATTGCCGTGTGTAGCTAAAAGTGAATTCATCGCTCCATTTCGTTCCGTGGGTATCGTTAGATGCGACTGTGGGATATATCAGAAAGATCATATGACTTACAATATATGACAGTACGAGTATAACAATCTTGTTTACGCCAGACGTAAAATACGCAGACGGCGATGGGTAGCAGTCCAGGGACACCTGCAACCAACTGCAAACAAACAAGTTGTCACCCCTGTGGATTAACATGGAATGCCTCACAGTCTGTAATTATACAGGATCTCTATACCATTCAGAACGGAACACAGCAGTGCTAGCACTGCTATTTGGCGGCAGAAATATTCAAAAATTGTTAGGCCAAAGTCGCTAAGCGATCTATGTTGAAGTCTGATTCAGATCGGTATCGGATCGGATTCGGTTCTCTGCGTAGAACTGCGGTAATTAACATAGCCCAATAAACCAGTAAGCTCAAGTAGGAACGCTGCTCCTGATCACTAGTCTGTGGAATATGAGTTTGGCGCTTACGGTGGATATATCGCCACTTGTCGGTCGCCAGTGTCTCGTTAGTTATTTAGAATTGGACCCTGAGCAGGTTAGACTGGGTTAAAATCCTTTATCATCGTCGTCAGCCTGGACATAGGCATCTCCCAAGGCGCGCTACTTAGCCCGATCTTCGGCTTCACGCATCCAGTTGCTGCCAACCACCTTGCGCAGATCGTCGCTCCATCCAGCCAGGCGGCGGCGTCCCACACTGCGTTAAAATCCTTACGCCCTTAAAAATATGTAAAGATAATAAATGAATATATTTATATAAGAAATTGCGTTTCGATTTCGAGAGACGAGATAACGTGAAAGAATTCAATTTACCCAAGTAATAAATGTTGGACGACCTGCGATAAAATCAGAATATCTAATTTTATTTTATCAAGGGAATTAAGTAAAGGAGTAATATCCTATGAAGGGAGCTGAGGCTCTCAGGGGATTACATAACGATTTTAAGTCCAATATATTTAATGTAATGAAATTATTTCAGTAAGTATGCATATTGTATGGTTATTGGAACGCTATAACTTACAGCGTACTTGCATGTATGTATATAATCAAAACGTACTTGTCTATTAAAGCGGACGTCAAGATTTCTGAATATTTGTACAAAAAATGTTAATTTTTGTAGTGGTAAATTATGTCGGTCTCATTTACCCTTCCTCCTAAGTTCAGTACCCAACTAACCTTTGTCTGCGCAGATGATAAAGGAAAATATTTAGTGCCTTTTTAAAGCAGGTCATAAGTTTCACTTAAAAAAATAGTCAATGCGGTTTTTTGAAAATTTTTTAAAGCTTTGAACTCACTAACGTATTTACTATATACTTCAGGTCTATTAATTAATTAATGTACAAATATCTTGTGATTTAAGAAACTTGTAATAAATAGTGACACATTGTGTGTGTGTGTAGGACACCTTTTCTTTCTAGGATTATCATCTATCCGGGGTATCCCTCTGAAATATTTCTGCCGCCACATAGCAGTGCTGACACTGCTGTGCTCCGTTCTGAATGGTAGAGCGCCAGTATAATTACAGGCTGTGAGGCATTCCGTCGTAGTCCGCAGAGGCGACACGCATCTGTAGCCTGTGCTTAAAGTTGGCAGCAGGTGTCCATGGGCTGCAGTAGCCACTTACCACCATGTGGACTGTAACTTGGTTATTTTTTACCCGAGTGCTCCAGAAGGAGGATAATGTTTTTCGAGTGTATGTATGTCTGTGTGTGTCTATTTCCTTGCCACACTCTGTAGCCTAAAAGGCTTGATGAATTTTAATATACAGAATGTGATTAGATTCGTTTTAGTTGTGGGAGTGACATAGAGTATAGTTTTTTTCTCTTTTCAGTAAACTGTTTCTGAATTATGTCTGGTATATTCTTTATCCTTGGTTATTTAATCGTATTACGCATGCAGCCGTGTTGCTTATCCCGTGTCGGATTAAGCGGAGTTATTCCATTTGTGTCGGACAGGCTCGTTGGGGACAGGAATTCAATTTCACTTTATTTGCGCCGCGTCGGCCTGATATTGTTCGTGACATTCCTGAATGCTAGGCTAGAGATAGCAGTATTTTGTACTCTAAAATATCGCCTTAAATATTGACATATTTTTTTTAACTTACAAAGCTGCTCAGCTAAAAAGCTTACTAACTTACTTGTTATATCGATTATTAGGTTTTTACTAAATTAAAAAAAGTGAAGAATTCAAGTTCTTCTTACCTCATTTAGTGTCGGCATAATTTGACTTTAAATAAAAAATGTGTAAAATATGTAAAATATACTCCTAGGTTATCTGTACATTTTCGGAATGTTAAGACCTTTCGTTTGATACCAATAACGATATTTTAATCGTTTCTTATTGGTATCACTTTATGACCTCAATAAGCCGCCATGTAGGTTGTGACGTCATAGTATTATATTATAGCCTATAACTCAAGGAAAAACGACTTTTCCAACGATAGGTATCGTAGCATTTTTCAAAATAACGACGAGTAGTTAAGAAGCTCTGAGTGAACAGATGAACATTCATACATGCATTGCATGCTAAAACCATAACACTTCTTTTAACACTTTCGGTAAAACGTAAAACATTTCTGCAATACGTTGTCGCCATCAAGGACTAAGATGAATGCCTTTTACTCAAGGAATTGACTACTCTCTGACACTAGGAATTATACTACTCTCCGACGAGAGCTTTTACATCTATAAAGGGTCTCTGATGGCCTCTAAAAGAAACATTATTCGTAAAAGCGCTACTATTCTGTGAGAGCGTGGTCCTTTCCCGTTCAAGCCGACACATTCGTGCTACAAATACTGTAGCTGTAGCGTACTACGTATAATTTCACATGTCTGAAATATTTACTCCAAAACTAATGAACTTTATAATATTCATAATATTGTTTGGACCGGCGTAGAACTTTCTTTTAGCTTTAAAACTATTATTAAATAATAATAAAACGTGCTATTAAGGGTGTGGTGTTACGACTGATGTTTCTTTCTCTATTTGCTTCCTCGCAAGCCCACAAACAGTCCAACACTGAACTTGAAACTCTCCCTTAGTAGGGTGGATTTTTTCGATAGGATGACAAATGAGCTAACAGTTTACTTGATGTAATTTCTTTCAGACCAAATTTTAGTCACGGCGGCCAGTCTCAACGAAGACTAGCCAGCCATCTGCAAGGACAGGATTATAGTGCACGAGTGTGTGCGCAAATACAGGTGCATTCTCTATACCCTCATTCCCATAGTCCGATGGGACGACAATCCGACACGACCCGACAGAGATTAGGCGCAGGACCAACAGGTTTACGTGCTTTCTAAGGTACGGGGGTAGCACCGCCAACACCCTGATTCCGAGCTGCTACTGAGAATTTCTTACCAGAAAAACTCAATAGCTGATCATGACTGCTGATCATGTGATCCCGAGTTGAGGACTCGAACCCAGGACCACATAATATCAGCAGTCGCGCTTACAATCACTAGAGAAACGAGGCATTCAAACTGATGCAAACACTTAAAACGAGGCACTTACCTCATGGTAAGTTGTACTGCACCCCGTGCACACCTGCAACTAACTGAAGAAAGAAGGCACACACATGCGTTTGTCACCTCTTGAAACTAAACTTGAATTCCTTTCAGCCAATAATTATACTGGTTCTCTGGTATAAAGTGTAACTTCAAATCCAGGTGGACCCCGAGGCGGAAAAAGAGCCCTTCCTTCTCTCTACCAATCTACTAGATTTGCCATCATATCCATATCGGAGGCGACTGTTGTTTCTTTTAATATAAAGGCCTCTATACACCAAACTCGCCGGCCCGCCGGGTGAAACCGCCGGGCTTGTTTTGCGATAATCGTGCCAGCGGGTTGCGCCCGCGCGCGCTCCCAGGTGGTGCGCGCTCGGGCGCAACCCTTACAATGGTCTTTACCCGGCGGGCCGGCGGGTTTGGTGTGTAGAGGCCTTAAGAGTTTAAAAAAATATTTATGTAGGAACATATTATATTAAAAATATTATTCAATGTAGATTACAAGAATACTTATTAAAAGTTATTTATGCTTTTACCACTAATTAGTTTTACTAATCACCAATCAATCAATCAAAAATACATCTACATCTATCCTCGATTAAGAATCAAAATGCAGATATTCGTTGTCACACCAGACGAAAACGACTGCCTCGTTCCCGGTTTTTACCGTCCGGTAAAAACCTTGTCCGGGTGTCCGGTTCTCTACACTCGTCATACAAAACACAATAGCATTAAGCTGCTATTTTACGCTGGTATTCTGTGAGAGCGTGGTCCTTCCCAGGTCGAGCCGACCCATTCGTGCTACAACTATAAAATTTTCTACTACGTAGTTATAAAAGAAATAGTTTAAGTTTTCCATACTATATTTCACCCGTAAAGTATGTATTTTTTGCTATATTTTTTTTTCATCCCAGTCGACCCTGTTTGAACTTTTCCAATTTCTTTCTACTTGCGTAACAATCCAATTTATTTTCTTCCTAACGGATTTACCGTTCGCACAAGTGTTGATCGTCACAATTTATTTTTATTGCTGCTAGAATTTATTCCCAAAGCTGGAGCACCCATTTTATGTTATAGAGTTTGCGACTTGACGGCAAATTTAGTATCGGTTTAGTAAAGTTAGATATACATGTATTCATCGCAGTGTTTTATGGAATATTCTATTCTATAGAAAATTTGATTCACATCATTGTATTTAAAAAAAATCGCGAGATACCCTTGAATAATTTGGAATTCAAGCAGATCAATATATTATGATAATAAAGTGGCGCATAGCCCATGACATCACCAACCGTCATACTGTTCTGTCCACTGTGGTAAGTACTAACATAATATTTTCTTAACTATTTTTTACGGATTTTTATTCAATGTGTAGTGTTTGCGTAAGTACAAGATACCATTATAATACTCCTATCTGATCATCGATGATATAGATTTTATCAATGTTAAGTTGAAAAAGAAGTAGGAAAAGCACCGCAAGTGGCGCCGTTTTATTAAAGTTGTGGTTGTAAACTTGTGAACTTTATACTTTGAGTAGTACGAACTGTAGGATATTGAATAAATATTGATACTTACATTCTGTGTACTAAATATCGAATTTGTCAATAAAACAAAAAATACAAATTATTCATCTAAATTTATTTTATCGCCTTCAAAGTAGGCCCCATCGCTTGCAATACAACATCTCAACGCTTCACCCAGTCTTCCATACATTTTCATAGGCTATTTGCGGTATGGCCTTTAGCTCATTCAGCGAATTTTTGTTATGGCTTCTATCGACTCAAAACGTTTTCCTCGAAGTGGTAATTTTAATGGGAAATAAAAAGTCAGACGAGCCATATCAGGTGAATACGGTGCTTGGTCGAACTTTGTTGAATGTTTCGCTAAAACCTTTCACTATAATGGCTGTGTGAGTGCATTATCATGGGCAGCATCCATGAGTTGTGTTGCACAAATCTGGACGTTTTCGGCGGATACCTCACGCAAACGCTTCATGACGCCTAAATAATATTCTTTATTCACTGTTTCTCCTTTGAAGGAATTCGAGGAACCACACCACGGTAGTCAAAACTGTCAGCATCACCTTGATTTTGGAGCGACTTTGCGCGGTTTTTGGGTTTCGCCTGTTTTCGAGACGCCATTCTGAAGACTGTTATTGTTTGCATGTCGTACTCATAAACCCATGTCTCGTCGCCAGTTATTATACGTTTTAAAGGTCGGATCCGTAGGCTCAAACCATGTCTTCAGCGACATGTTTTCGCTGCGCTCTTGAACAAAATTGAGCTCTTTTGAACTAGTCGAGCGGCGACGCGTTTCATGCCCAAATGTCAATGAGAATGTTGACGGACTTAAAGATATGTTCACCTCACTAGCCAACTCTCAGACTCATACGTCGATTTTCGAGCACCAGCTTGATTTTGTCGATGTTTTCTTGGTCGTAGCGGTTGAAGGTCTACCAGAACGAGGCAAGTCTACTACTACTCGGCCTTCTTAAAAGCCTTATACCATCATAAGCCCTTGTTTTCGATATACACGATTCGCCGTGGTATTTCGCAACATTTTAGTGATTCACCACATGAAATATCATTCGAAACATAAAATTTAAGGCACACTCTTTGTTCAACAATATTTTCCATTGTAAAAATCGCCGATAACTCAATACTATGACCAACAAAAGTGTAGTTTAAAACAAATTAAATGACAGATCCCGCTCAAACTTTGCGCGCTAATCAGTACAGTGCTACCAACATGCAGTAAAAATTAGAACGACCTCTTTTACGCGGGTCTTTTATTGATATTCCTGATACTTTTACACAGAGTTGTACATACACTTTTATGCCAAAAAACAAAAACCTGTCTCAATGAATCTGAAATTTTTCAGTGACTTATGTATTCGCAATTGGGTGCGAAAATATGTAAATCGTTTCATTCTCAGACAAAATATATATATTATAGTATTTATTGTCGCCATAGGCCCAAATCCGTACCAAGTGTTAGGTTTATAGTACGCGAACAATAAATTGTAAATATAATTTTTAGTACAGATTTAAAACGCATTTACACATTCTGTGGTGAGGAATAACTAAACAATAAAATTTACTTCGAGGACATACGAAATGGGACCCACAGTTAAATTTTAGTGCCCTCTTTTTTTACATGGGGAAATGCCTACGCATACCCGTCTCGCGGGGGCAAGGACGAGTTATGTCGGACTCGCACCGACTAAAACCCCATGGTGTTCCACCTTCGTCGCATATTGGCGGGGCCACGGGTACGCTTTCGCGCACATCCGCGGCCCCACCAGCGCTGGCCGTCCCATGGCGGCCCCTCCTCGGGAGAGGACTACTCCTCCCCATCTCCTTCTCAGGCGCACCAGAACACATAGCGCCCTCCTACGTGGCCTCCAACTTCACACGCAAAAGACGCCCCATGTCCGATGTGCGAAGGCCATGGGGCCAGGAAAACTAGCACTCAGAGCACCAGCCTTCTTGACCCCAGCGCCGGATCTGGTCTATGGCTCCGCCGCCAACCAAGATTCAGATGCGGAAGGTAGAGAGCGGCGCCTCGCAATACCAACACCCTTCCCGCCGCAGCCCCGCCACCACCGCATCAATTAACGTTGGCCCCACCAGAGTCGCGGAGGATAGGGCGAGTGGCGCATCGCCATACACACCCTCTTCCCCGCGACTCCACCTCGGCTGCAGCGGTAGGGGAGAGGGCACCCTCTGCCGCATCCCACTGACACATCCGAAGTGGGCTCGCCAAGCCCACTCGGAGTGGCCACCAGGCCAGCCCCACACCACGGGCCAGCCAAGGGGTTCCTCTTTGTTCACCGCGGGTGACCAAGCCACGGCTACTAAGCCCCCCCGCCACGACAAGGCGGGAACCCGTTCGGGGGGGTTTAGTGCCCTCTACTAACTAATTTAAAATTTCATTACTTCTAAAGGACAGAGATATAACTAAGAAACAGTTTTTATTATAATGATTTCTTACATTTACGCGAATTCTGCTTTTAATTTTTTTCTAATTCTCACTTCTTTGTATACGTATGTATAAAAATATACAAAACAAACAGTAATTTTGCAATTAAACTCATTGGTGAATAATATCTAAAAAAAAGAGGTTACCACTGAAGCTCAATGTATGTACTTAGAACTGCATTCGTTTCAGTGGTAATAAATTACGACGTAGCCTCGTGGTTTTTGTACCTGACTGCTGAGTCATACATAGGTTCTCCTACAATGGAGGCAAGGTAAAAGTTAAAACAACATATAAAGCACGAACACGATTGGTAGCAGTGTTAAAGTAGTGTTATTTACACGTACTAATATTTTATTTGTAAAAAAAAATAGAATAAAAAAATGTATTTTTACAAATCAATATTATAGTCAATTTTTTAACGACGATTTCTTAAAACGGTTGCGGGTTAAATACGTCGTAAGGAAAAATTTTAGAGTCTGAGAGCCACGTAATCATTTCACCGAATTTAAATTAAAAAAAGCGCTTAATAAAGCTCTGAGCAGTCATGCTTAAAAGTGAATTACTAATAAGAACTACTTTTTATGTGGTGGGTGTATGTACCTTTTTTGCGTGAAACAGGTTACTGGGACGCTCGTAAATCGTAAGGAATTTGACGTGGGATAGGATAGGTCGCAAGTGAACTTAATTATTAATTGCTTTTAGTACAATGTATATTTTTTTAATAATATTGATCAGTTAATAGAAAAATGTGCCTTTGCTATCTATCTATTACTTGATTTTATATCAGCAGGTCATACTTCGTCAGTTTTAATACGAGATTAGGTTACTAGCAATTTTCTATTTTGAACTTAATTAGCACTTCATACATTGGCTGTAGTTTTATCATCAGGAATTGTCACACTTGTTGTCCCAAAGATTAGGTGGTTTCGACAGCAGAGGCCAATGCAGTTAGTAAAACACCAACAGTTCAAATGAATCTGTTTGATTGATCTGAATGATTTTAATAGCAAAATCTATATTAAATTTTGTGATATTTTTGCGACGTAAACGTTCTCATATTTCCCTATTTGTCTGTAACGACACCTAAAATAGGATAGATTGGCGGAATTTAGGAAGTTGTTGATTGTTTTGAAATCGTAGTGGGGTGGCTGTACACAATGATTTAAGAGTCTGGACAAATAAATAATTAAAAATATGTTCGCGGATAATCTCTATATATAAAAATCAATTGCTGTCCGTTAGTCTCGCTAAAACTCAAAAGTGGCTCGACTGATTTTGATGAAATTTTTTGTGTTTGTTTATATGTTTTTTGTTTGTTGTTGTTCCCTGGATGGTTTAGATTCCCGATTGGACCCGGTAGATGGCGCTATTGTCGAGATCCAGAAATCATTCGTGCGAAGCCGGGTCGGATAGCTAGTATACTTATAAATTATCTTTCAGCCTAATAATCTTATATATTGCAGATACATAGAAAACCTTACAAATTCATTGTACTCCCGTTTCTATAACGGGAATCTGTTCTCGCATTCGATCTTATCACGTAAGCGTTAAGCCAGAAACGAGAAGGTAAGGATGAATAAGGAAAGGAAGTGCTTCTATATTAGAATTTATATTTTCTGGCCTACAAAAATATATACGAGAATAAAACACTAATTGTAGACCTATGTACGTATGTTATGGTAATTTTTAAATCTCCTAAAATCATAATTCATCACCATCATCATCATTATTACAGCCCTTCACAAGTCCACTGCTGAACATAGGCCTCCCCCACGGAATGCCACAAAGCACGGTCCCGAGCCACCTGCATCCATTGACTTCCTGCATGTCTTACCAGGTCGTCACTTCATCTAGTGGGGGGACGCCCTACACTTCGCCTACCGGTACCAGGCTGCCACTCAAGAACCTTTCTTCCTCATCGGTTGTCGGTTCTTCGAGCTATATGGCCGGCCCATTGCCACTTCAGCTTACTAATCCTTTGGGCTATGTCGGTTACTCTGGTTCTACTGCGGATATCCTCATTTCTAAGTTTATCACGCAGAGAAACCCCGAGCATAGCCCTCTCCATAGCTCGCTGAGCGACTTTGAGCTTCCTCATACGGCCAGCAGTGAAGGACCACGTCTCAGTTCCGTATGTCATCACTGGCAACACGCACTGGTTGTACAATTTAGTTTTGAGGTTTTGAGGTATGCCTGACGAGAAGATGGGTCGTAATCTCTCGAACGCTGCCCAGCCGAGTTGAATCCGTCGATTGACCTCTCGGTCGAAGTTGGACTTACCTAGTCGGACTATTTGTCCCAGGTAAACATATTCGTCAACAACTTCGAGCTTAGTGCTCCCAACAATTACCGGTTTTGGTGTGACATAGACATTAAACATGATTTTTGTTTTGTCCATGTTCATCTTGAGACCTATCCGTTGGGAGACACTATTGAGGTCATTGAGCATAGTGCTTAGGTCCTCCAGCGATTCTGCGTGTGAGTGATGTACTCGCCATTGATGTTAATACCGTATCCTTTCCAGTCCAGTAGCTTGAAAACGTCTTCCAATGCAGCGGTGAAGAGTTTCGGGGATATTACGTCACCCTGTCTTACACCTCTCTGCAGTTGGATAGGTTTCATACTCTGGTTCTGTACTCGGATAGCCATCGTAGCCCTACTGTACAAACACTTCAGCACCTCGATATACCGACAGTCCACTTGGCACCGCTGAAGGGACTGCAGCACCGCCAAATTTCGACGGAATCAAGGCTTTCTCATAGTCCACATACGCAAGGCAAAGTGGCAGATTGTACTCGTCGGTCTTCTGTACAATTTGCCGAAGGGTATGTATGTGGTCTATGGTGCTAAAGCCTTTTCGGAAACCGGCTTGTTCGGGAGGCTGGAAGTCGTCGAGTCTGCATGCGAGACGATTCGTAATGACTCTCGAAAACAGCACGTAGACGCGGCTCAGAAGGGAAATCGGTCTGTAGTTCTTCAAGAGGCGTTGTCGCCTTTCTTGAAGAACAAGACCGTTGGCTTTTTCTTCAAGAAAGTTGGCTTTTTCTGGCAGACAGATCTCTGGCAAAGACTTTGAGCCCTGGTTCCGCTCGATCGCTTCTTCAATACGAGCTATATTGAAGTTGCGCAAGTCCCGCCGCATGCATTTGGAGATCTGTCTGTTCAGTTGCCTGTATGCTGTGAAATCTGCTGAAGACTGCAGCTTCATCTCCCGTCTAACAACCATGAGATTAAGAGTGTGATCGGAGAGTTTTTGTGTTCTTCTGCGACGGGTCTTATAGAACTTAGCTCCGACCGCATGGACAGTTTCCACAAGCTTGTCATTCATATCGTCCACTTCATTGCAAACTTCTAGGCACTGAAAACGATTTTGTAACTCGAGCTGAAAGTTTTCGGGACTTTGGATTAGAGCACGAGGGGGACGGAGCGTTGACTTCATTAGACGTGACCTCTCCAACTTAACGTTTAGGTTCAGTGTGCCTCTCACCATTCGGTGATCGCTGCCAGTTTTCACCCTCGCGATCACAGAGACATCACTGAACAGTTGTCGTCTGGTCGTCATAATGAAGTCAATCTCATTTTTTGTCGAACCGTCGGGGCTCGACCAGGTCCACTTTCTGTGGGGCCGCTTTTGGGAAAAAGAGTTCATCATAAAGAGTCCTCTTTCTCCATAAAGTCGGCCAGCTGCTGGCCCTTGGGTTCCGTTGCCTTATTCCTACTTTCAGCTCACCGCTCTCTCTTGTGCCTAGTTTTGCGTTGAAGTCTCCCGTCTCCCGTCTCCCGTAGTACCTAAAATTATAAGTGTTTATACAACTTTTATGCTACTTCTATTAAAGTAGTTATGTTTTGTTAGAATAGAAAGTACTGTTACGAGCTTGGGGTTCGAGGCAATTAAAAACTGCCGAGTGAATTACAAAAATTGACACTTTAATTATACAACACTAATTACAACTTTAAACCACACTAATAACAAAACAAAATTTTACTACAGATCGCTTTAGTTCGCAGTTGTATCGCTTCGAAGTCTTCGCTTGTATCGCCAATTCAATACTGCCTCGGTCGCGGTCTATACCGGCCTTATATAGGGCCTCAGATAGTTTCCAGAACCTCCTACTGTAGAAACATCTAGAATTTTTGAGTACATATCGCTCCCGAAATTTCTAGAAGGATCTTGACTCTCCTAGTTCTGCTACTCGATACTAGAGGGCGCTAGTGGCTAGTGTTGCCATGTACAATATATTAATAGTGGCGCGCAACAGTACAAATAGTCTGACGATCTAGTAATACACGTAAGAGGTTGATGGATGTAGGTGGCTCAGTATCGTATTTTGTAGAATTCCTTGGGAAGGCCTATGCTCAGCAGTGGACATAACAAAAAAATAAAGTAACAGCTTATATACGTCACGGGCCTTATTTCTTATTATAAATTTGTAGAACCATCTGCAGTCCGGCGATGCCACAATGCTTGTTGGTGGCCTGCACATGCCTTCCATTTTTTTATTTTTTTAGAAATGTTGTTTTTTTACCACCCAACACGTGGTGAAGCAATTAACCATTTGATTGAACTCAGTTTGCTTGCGTACTGTGAAATTTAACTATCGCTGAGTTGCCATGGCCCTTTCAATGCAAAGGGAGCCAAAAATATTCAATTTTTTATTTTTGTCGTGTCTTTTATTATATTATATTTGATCTTTTATTTTAGCTAATCTCTCTGCGCTATTTCGATAAAGAAATTGAAAAAGTCCGTCTTCATTAATTGAATCGGAAGACATTTTAAAACATACAAAGACCACAAAACGAGAGTCAGGTTTAATTTAGTCGGTACATATACAACTCAAACATTGAGCCCCGGTAATATCGTTTGAACTTTGTAGGCGAGGAAATTTCCGTTTACTCGCCTTAAGCCCCTGATATACATGGGTATAGCCTTTCAGTAAAAAATATCTCGTAAACATGAGCAACAGCCATAAGCAAATCCCTGAAAGGCATGAAAGCTTTACAAGTTTTCGTTGGGTGTTTTCTGTTCAGAACCTTAAACAGGCTAAAATGTATTTATAGAACTACAAATAGTACTAAAATAAGGAAATATTTCAATACTGTTGAATTTTTTATTAGCGTCTCCGATTGTTTGTCACAGAGGTTTTTCTCTAAAAGTTTTTTAGGTAGATGTTTGATATTTGATATAATAATATTTTGCTATGAAATGCGGTTACCCAAATACTACTTCGGGGTCAAGGTGAAGGGTTAGTTTAGAGAGATAAAAAGATAAGTGACAAAAAATGAGATCATCAGGGTTTCTGACATTTTTAATATAAATTAAAAGCTTTTAAAGTAACATTTTAAAAATTTAAAAATAAGTCTGAAGAGGGGGTAGAGAGCTAGAGTGCTGGTGGTGCATAAACATACTCATGATTGTTCATTGGCGTGTGCACTGTGCATGTTCAACTGCCATAATTTTATTACTAAAGTCTAAAGCTCATTACGAGAGTAATTTTGGGATTCCTGATACGACCAGCACAGAGCAACAACGCTTTGTTTCCATAAGTCAGCATTAGCAACATGCACTGGATGTAACTAAAGTTATAGAGTATTAATTTAAATATTTCATAAAAAAGTTACAACTCCAGTTAGAATTAAATTCTAGATAATGAATGAATCCCGTTTTGTAATAAAACCGTACAAAGGTTTATAAAACGTGAAACAGCAATAAAGAGTAGGGCATCTAAAGGTCCGGCAATAGCAATTGTAATTTCTTACAAAATCCTGCCCTGTGCAACATTCCTTACATTTTATAGAATACCATGTGCTTAACAACAAAATGGCAATAAAAGTTGAAACGTAATGTTTATTGTTTAATGTAAAATTTAAGTTATGAAAGCTTCTATTAGATTCGGAAATAATATATTTAAGTACCATACCATAACTAAGCACAGGCCTCCTTTCATTATTGAGCGGGTTTTGGGGAAGGGATGAGTCAGCCGCGCAGCTCCACTGCGTGCTTATGGACTTCACGTCCTCGAAATATGTTTTCTTTTTTAATTTATCAGACATGCTATTACATTTTATTAAGCTGCTAAATATGTTTTTTTTTTAAATTTATTTGGCGTGGTAGAGCCACGCTACAGCTATATAATGGTTGTAGCACGAATGGGTCAGCTCGACCGGGGTAGGACCATGCTCTCACAGAATACCAGTATGAAATAGCAGCTTAATGCTGCTGTGTTTCATATGATGTGTGTCCAGAGACCTTTTAACTCCAAACGAGACATTCCATCTCAGTCCTCGGGGGTGACAACCCATCTGTATTTTGACTCTTAATTGAGGATAAATGTAGATGTCTTGGGCCACAGCACCCACTTAGCATCAGGTATACTGTGTCTTTCACCAATATTCTTAAAAAAATCACGTTTCCTCACAATTTGGCAATATTACTAAATGCATTAAATTTGGCAATATTACTGAATGCTATTGTTATGAACATAGTTCAGGCGATTTTTATGAATAAGGGAATTTAATATAACTCTAGTCTTGATCTTTAGAAGCACTAAGCTTCGTCTATTGTACACACAATTAGTTTATATTTATTTGTCGAAGTAAATTGAAGAGTTCAGCTACTTACCAATATCATTGGATTAATAGTAGATTAATGATACTGGAAAGCAAAAATAGTTTATTGCCTTGCGTCACAGAATAAATAATAGTACTACGTACTTGCATTTGTATTAAGTAGGTAATCATTTACTGACTTTTTTTAGTTACACAAAAATAATAAAACTACATTTTTATAATCATGTAAATAGACTGTGTATAATGTAATAAATTTTATGTATGTTACACACTTTATATTTTATAATTAATGTAAAATAATTTATTTTACAGGATTTGGAGTAGTCTGCTCTTTTGTTGCCACGGAAGTTTTTTTTAAGTTTTCTACATGGTAGCCACTTGTAAGTTTTTAAGTTTTTTTTTGTTAATTATTTTATTTTTATTTTTTACCCTTTTATTTTATCTAATTAATAAATATAATATTGCGTATTTATTATGACTTATAACATATTGTATATTTAAATAAACAGAATAAACATATTGCGAACCACTGGACTAAGTCTTATGTTTAATAGTTGATTTATAGTTGGCTGCATTAAAAACGGTCATAAACTAATAATATATTTGTAAACAAACACTTTTTAGCTATTGCAATACATGTAATTTAATATAATATATCGTAAGCTGTGTTTATACATTGTATATACAGAGAGAACGCACTGATTGAAAATTCAAAATTTATTAATATTTATTTCATTTCAGTTTTATATTAAAATTGCAAGGTAAATTACAACAACGCGTTAATAAAGACTCTGAATACATTCGTCAGAGGGCTGCAGTAAAAAAAAATCGTAAGCTTAATTATTTCCTAATTTGTAGAATGAGCTAAAGCTCTCGGATCACAATTGCGGTCGTAATGAATAAAACTGTATTATTACAGAAACCGAAAGCTTTCATAATAAAATAATTATTTCCTTACATGTAATTGAGCTTTTTTTTACAAATATTGCCGATATGTATATTTGTAAAATTGAATTGTTATTTATTGCATTATTTCGTAAGCACTAGAAGTGGAACATTAATTGATCTTTATATAGAGCTATTAAGTCATTACGTTATTTCTACAGACATATGATGTTCGTACGTTGCAATAACTTGGGGCCGGAAATCTTGTTAGTTCAAGGAAATATTAGGCGTGGCATACAATGCCTTGTTTCTTAAACAAAGACTGGAAGACGGTGCTACTCGTCTATATGGATATAAATGATATAATGCCATAAATTTAATCAAAAATATCAGTCGTAATAGTGTTTCATAGACATAACAGTGATTTGTTCTTATCTAATATGAAAGATCAACGGATTACCTTCACGGCAGTAGCGTTCAAAGAGTTCTTGGCTTCAAATCCCTGCCAAATTAGATTATTTGTGCAAAAATTCAAATTATTGGTAATTTTGCACAAATACTTTACTTGCACGTCGGGTTTGGATATATTGTAAGTGCCCTCTCTGCATCTCTGCATCCAAACTTCTGATCGTTTCTTGTACCTATATTTTACGCGCAAAATTCACTTGAGAATTTTCTGTTTCTTTGGCGACCGAAGTAGAACCTTTCTGTCCACAAACGCCAAAAAGATACTTGAAATACTTCTGAAAAAGATATTACGGATATTTGGCTACTTCGAATATATTTCACTATAATACATCTGCAAGCAACTTAAAACAATGCGTTCTCATGTCTGAGGACAATACGATGGAATGCCTTACAGCCTGTCAATATACTGAATCTGATCGTTTCTCGTACCTATATTTTCCGCGCAAAATTCTCTTAACATTTTTCAATGGTAATCTGGAGACTCAGTGGTTGAATATGATCGGAAGTATATCATTATCAACTTCATGTAGAAATTTCACATAAAAATGAGACAAGGTTTCAAAAGTAAATCCTAAATCAATCAATTATTTTAATACAATTTTTGTTTTGCTACATCAAACCTTGCTTTCAACAGCTAAACTAAAATTGAAACGATGCAAATAGGAACGTAGTCGATTAAAGTCGATACGATATAAGCTGCTGACGTGGCGCTAATACGTTCAATATTTTGCTGCTACATCAGTCAATTTCATGGCTGAGAGCAAATCCGCTTAGGCTTACTCTCCTTGTCTTGGTGAAGTTTAATATAAGTTTAAATAAATAAGTTTAAAAATATGTCTAGAATAAAAAAGTTTTTATAACACCTTGTTTCGTTTCCAGTTGATAGAGTCCATTTTTTGTACGACAATAGCTAGAATATAGCGTGCATCACCGCGACCTCTATCGACCTCTGGCACAGAGATTCTTACGGTGATTTCTTACGATACAGGAGGAAATTTCTTTTCAGAGATTTTTAGCATTTTTTGAGCTTGTTCTTGCCAATTATCTTTAACACTCCCGCTATTCCGTTACTTCGTATTTAATACATTGCCGGTTAAACATACGATGTTGTATAGAATGCCTAGGTAAAAGAATGTAATAAATAATATTGTAAACATTGCCTGAATGTTTCAGGTATTATTATGAGATAACATATTGTTACGAGTTTGGGGTTCGAGACAATTAAAAACAGCCGACTGAATTACCAAAATTGACCAAAGTCGATAGATATTGGCACCGACGCAACCAATCCACTTCCTCACAAGTACAAAACACGTACTCCTGAGATGTCGGTGGTTCTGACCAAGGTTCGAGCCACTTTCAATGGAAGGTCATTGTCTACCCTTTCCACTAGTACACAACGATGAGCTTGCCCAGGATTCCGAGGACGACTAACCGGCACAATCGTTTCCGATCTCGGCGGAAGAACAATCTTCTTAAGGCTGTACACATTCCCTGGTAACACGAAAAGTTCCTCTTGTTCACATTTCAAAACACCTTGCTTAACGTCGATTTCACAACAATTCTTCCTCATAAAGTCTAGGCCCAGGATGCAGTCGTCCATTATATCAGTCACGATGACATTATGCAGGTACATAGATTATGTTGCCTAGCTTCAACTCCATCTCCTTCTTTCCACGGACGGGTACGTGCTGACCGGTGGCTGTCACCAAATTAATGCGTTCTCGGTTGTATGCAGAGTCCCCAAGGAACTGACTTATAAGTTTGGAACTGACAACCGTGCGAGAGGCTCCAGTGACTATGGTCAGTTTACACGGCGTTCCGTTGACCTCGCCCTTGATGGTTAGGCCGTTGCCATCATGGGTTTGTGAGATCGAAATCCTTGGGGTTCTTTTAACATCAGCCAGCACCCGCCCCGCAGTCCTGGTTTTTACTCGTTTCCCTGCTGCCGCTGGGCGGTGCTGTTAGCCGCACTACCCTCTTGAGATTGATCACCTTCCCTTTCTACAGTTCGCTTAGGGCAGCTGGATCGAAAATGGCCTCTTTCCCCACAGCCGTAGCACCTAGGGCTGTATCCTTTATTGCCGTCGCGAACTGTAGCTGCTGCAACCTCCCTGACGCGATAGGAACGATGATCCTGCCGCACGGCTTCCACCTCCAGTGCATGTGCCAAGGCGTCCTTAAGCGTCGCGAGGTGCCCGAGCCTCACAGCAGGTCTGACTTCAAGGTCGCGGATGCGGTCGATGAATGTCTGCACCAGGTTCCCTTCAATGAGCGCAGGTACAGACTGGTATGCTTTTCGAACCAGCTTCTCCACCTCAAGGACCCACTGCTGCAGGTTTTCGTTGCTGCATTGCACGCGATCTTTGAGCTGCGCACGAAAGACGTGTTCCAGGTGAGCGTCGCCATATCTCGCCTCTAATGCCTCAAGGAGCTGACCACTTTCGAGTCGCCGTCCTCCTCAGGTGTTACATCACTGGCCCCGTTTCTGGTAGGGGAACACCATCATCAAGGGGAGGGCCGTGACGAACGCCTTGGCGACGTCGTCTCCGAGCGGGATCTGTCCTCTCCCGACACCGCTCAGCAGCCTCCTTCTGGACCATAACGGATTCACAGAAGGCGGCTACGGCCCCCCACACAGAGTCCCTGCTCAGCATCGCCGATACGACTGCTGGCAGGGAGAGGTTCTGATCGATCCGGCTTACCAGGACCGTCCGCTTCCGTTCCCACGCTGGGCATGTTGCCAGTGTATGAGATGCTGAGTCCTGTTCGTGCCCATCGCAGTGGAAACAGTTCGCCGTCTTTTCGCGTCCGATCTTACACAAATAATCACCGATGCACCCGTGCCCGGTCATTATCTGTGTAATTGTGTAGGTGAGTCTTCCTGTTCTTCGATGCATCCAGACTTCAAAGTGCGGCAGGATTGCTTCAACAACGCGTTTGCGCGCATAACGCTCTTCAGAGAGGCGAGCGCGTCACGTTACGAAAGCGTTAAGTCGTTCCTGCCGCTTAACTCTTTCGAACACCTCATCTGGCTCACTTCCGACGCTCTGGCGGAGGACGCGCGTCCGGTCGTACACCCTCGCATCCATGTCCGCCAGTATGTACAGAGGTGGAAAGCGAGCCAGGACTGTCGCCGCCTCAAATGCGGTATCCTCGCACGATCCGTATGGCCATCCTCCGCTGCACTCTATAGATTTTAGCTCTACAGCGTCTGATGGCCAGCCTTTTCGCCCAAACAGGCACCCCGTACAAGGCTACGGACCGTATCACTCCTGCATAGAGGCGAAGCACTTCTTCCCTTGGTCCCCCTAGATTGGGCAGCAGTCTATGCATAGCACCCGCTACCCTTTCAATCCGGGGGACTAGGCGCTCGAAGTGTTCTTCGAAGCCCCATCGACTGTCCAGGTGGAGGCCTAGGTACTTCATGTACCGCCCCACTCGGACTTCAGACCCACCTCCGCGGACGTACGAGTCGGGTGGTTCCCTCCCGCGTCGTAACTTATGGAACCATAGGGCCTCGGTCTGGTGAGGCGTTATTTCTAATCTCAACTCGTGGATTTTGGCGACGACGACTTCCGCCCCAAGCTCGGCGAGCTCTTTGGCCCTCCCGAAGGTGACCCCGTTGGCAACCATACCGTCAGCATAGCATACGATATCTACGCCAGCGGGAAGTTCAACTCGCAGAACCGCATCATAGGCGAAGTTCCACAGTAGCGGCTCCAGAAAGGAGCCTTATGGAACCCCACGTCTGATCTCCCTCCGAATCTTTCTACCATTTTGCCCCATGTACAGGATGTACCTGTCGCGCAAGTAGTCCCCGATAACACCTTGCACCTGCAAGGTGGGGGCACCTGATGGTGTGCCAGTGCGCTCCTGATTGTGCCCCAGGGTAGAGAATTAAAGGCGTTGACAATATCGAGACTTATCGCCAGCGCCACACCACCCTGGGATACTGCTTGTTCCGACAGGGAGCGGACGTAGCGGGCGTCATCTGCTGTAGAACGCTCCCGTCGGAATCCAAACTGGCTATCAGCCAAATCGGGACAAACTGGCTATCAGCCAAATCGGGACCAACGCGCGACAGATTCCTGTTAAGCTGAGTGGCAACTATTCTTTTGAATAATTCGCCAATCTCGTCCAAAAGGCATATGGGACGGTACGCAGAGGGAGAATCGGCGGCCCTGTCTTCCTTCTTCAAGAGGACCAACCGGCCTCTTTCCATGCGGTGGGGAACTTGGCACACCGCAGACAGTCGGTAAACAGCTGTCTAAGCCTGTCCTTCAGGGCAGCCAGACTCAGCACTAGGGCTCGACCTGGGATAACGTCGGGTCCCGGTGCAGTGTTCCGGGCTCTTAAGCGGCTAACGGCTCGGTCCAGCTCCTCCCCTGGTTGCGCAGGCCTAGGGTGAGAGCAGTCATGGCCTGACTTTTATTCCAGCCGTTCGCCTTCATGACAGCCTCGAACTGGATTTTGTAGGCCGACCAGAAAGAAGTCGCGTCGAACGGCGGCAATTTGAATCCACGTAGCGAAGGTGTTGTAGCTACCACGGGAGCTGTAATTCCATCCCCAAGTTTGAGGTCGTCCAGCGTTTTCTTCACGTCAGCTATCACGTTGTCAACCCGATTGTTCACTTGGTCGATTCGGGTTTCAGCTTCCGACAGGCGGTTATCATGTTGAGCAACCCTATCCTTCAGGTGAAGAGATAAGGGAGGTCCCTTATATCTTTCCCGAAGGTAGCGTGAATGTCCATCATGAGGAGCATCTGCTCTTCCTTATCGTGTTTGAGCTGCTCTTCCAAACAACGGGCCTGTTCCTCCTGTCCGCGCTGCAGCTGCTCTTCCAACCGACGGGCCTGTTCCTCCTGTCGGCGAGCCTGCTCCTGCAGCATCATCATCACCTAAGTCAGGTATTGCATATGCAGGAGCTGCTGACGGGTCGGCTTCGGAATCGGATACCTAGATGTTTGGATCGACTGCGATCGCCGCAAAAAAAAGATTGGGTTTGTTAAGTTATGTTATTGGCCTGTGGATTTAGATCGATCTTTGTATAGGCTACAATCTCGGATTGTCTTTAATCGTAAAAAAGAGATACGTTATTAATTTCGGGCGTTAACCATTGGGCTTTGTTATCTAATCCACCGCTTGATTTAGACCTTTCTAAGATGCTTTTGTTTTCAATAAAGAGTGTGTTAATGTTTCTGGCGTATAGAGCCAAATACAAGTCAATTTGAACAGAAAATTACTAAGTATAAAATAATAAATAATGAAATATTTAAAAAGAATAAATCTATCATTAAATAAATATATTTGGTGTCTCAACATATTTTGCATGTTATGGCGTGGAAAGTGTGATGTACAACGCAATTAATGAAAGTAAACGCGGAGACCGCGTGGGGACGCCCACCGTCGAGATTGGTGTCAATTAAAACAATTATGTGATTTTTAATATTATGTTAAAAATACATAAAAAAATAATTTAAAGTAAATTTACTTAATACAAAAAAATTATAAATTCCATATTTTATATTAGTATGGAATGTACCTAGCTTCTAAAAAGTATATTTTATGTCTCAAACACAAATATTAAGAGAAAGTACAATCAAATACTTAGTATTTGATTAAATAAGGAATTACGGTTCCATCCATCCCTCCTATAGAAGCATCCAACCTATAAAAGGCCACTGCTGAACTTCTTTCCAATAGATTGCCTCATAGGGGGGATTTTGCTATAGTTGCCACGCTTAGCAGACGGGTTGGCAACTGCAGTTTTATGTTATTTTGAGTTCTTATCAGGAAGATGTTGCTGTCCATCTCCTGTTTCAGTTTCTCACTGTCGCCTTTTACGACACCCACGGGATAATATGGCGAAATGGATATTCTTACTAGAGATACGCCTTTTGCCGATACGATACTGATACCGATACGCTTAGTGAATTTAAATGAAGGTAATATAAAGCACAAGATGGATTAAATTATTGTTTTTTAATTTATATAAAAAATTACAGACATAGAATGAGATTATTAGTTATTAAAATTAGTGATTAAGGTTAATAAAGGTTAAAAAATTAAGGTTAAAATTAACATTAATAAGATTATGTTATAAACAAAGTATTGTAAAATTTTGCGGGAAAAGGCGATATTGCAAGTCTGTTTGAATGAGACCTGCGGTGGAAAATAAGTCTCTCAAAAGCAACATAACTCATTTAGAAACTAGAGTACTTTCTACTGCGCCATATTTTTCAATTTTGGGTATAAGACGTCATTGCGCCAGAAAACAAGCGAATCTACATACATCTCTCGATATATTAGATTTTGAAAGGTAGCGCTGTATCGGTAATAAAAATATCGCCGATGCCGATATATCGGCAAACCCAACCTGGTAGAGCCCTGCTGTAGCTATATTATTGTTGTAGCGCGAATGAGTCGGCTCGACCGGGGTAGGACCACGCTCTCACAGAATACCACCGTAAATAGCAGCTTAATGCTGCTGTGTTTCGTATGGTGTAGAGAACCGGAGACCCTTTTTACTGTAAACGAGGCATTCCATCTTGGTCCTCAGGGGTGACAGCGCAACCGCATTTTAATTCTTAATTGAGGATAAATGTAGATGTCTATGGCCCTCAGCATCCACTTACCATCAGGTGAACTGTGTGCTCATTTGTCACCTATATTCTATAAAAAAAAAAAGTGTCGCCGATAGACCGGTATCGGTATGGGTATCAGATGCATTCCTAATTCTTTCAACGCCACTACGGATGCATACCTTTTTACTACAGTTTAGTGCTATCAGTTCAAGTGTCAGTCAAGTTATTGTGTACACTTTCAATACATAAATTACTGCACAATAGCTACTACTTGCCCAATTCAACTATATCTTCTTCTTTATACTATATTACTTTTTAAAATAGCTTTAGTATTTTTTTATTTTATAGAATAAGGGTGACAAGCGAGCTCACAGTCCACCTGATGGTTAGTGGATGCTGTGTGACCTTTGATTAAGTAGCAAATAGCAGATGGGTTGTCACCCCTGAGTACTAAGATGGAATGCCTCGTATCCAGTAAAAAGCGTGTCCGTTTCTCTACACTCACTATACGAAATATAGCAGCATTGAGCTGCTATTTTACGCTGGTATTGGTGGTGGAATTGCTGGTGCTACAACCATAATATAGCTGCAACATGGCTCTACTACATATAAAGTATTACCAGTATAACCTGAGACGGTGAACTCGGTTGTTTAAATATATTGTAAGATTTAAGCTAGTATCCGAGACTTTGTAAACCCAAATAACACTTGAAGTTTTGACGTTAACTGCCTTTACCGTTAATTTGTTTGTTGTTAAGAACACAAAAGATAAGGATAGGTGATTTATATCCATGAAAGAACAATTATGCTCAGTGTATTGTAATAATGGTTACGAGTATATTTAGCTCGCCGTTCGCTTAGTGGACAGTAGAGAGGGTAATGGAGACCCTCGATAGTAGTTTCCCGAATGACTCGCTTTTATTACTATTGGCGCATTTTCACTAGTTTGATAGTAGCCTCAGTATATACGAGCTCGTTCCCCTTCGTAATTCGATGATATTTATAAGGAACCTTTTTCTTTAATGATTTTTTATATTTAAGCGAATACGACACATTTAATGGTTATACCTTAATTACGAGATATAAGGTAATGTAAACTTGTGAGAGCAAATAAGGTAAACATTATTATTAAAAGTATTAAATGAAACTAATGTTACGGATTTTATCACGTTTAATTTTAACTTTTTGATTTTTGACGTTTCGGGTACTTTTACAGCACCCGTCGTCACGGGGACTGAGGTGTTTGACGTTCCGATATCATAGTTAGCTTCAGCGTTTGAATATTAATTTTCGGTCCGATCTACGCAAAACGAGCTGACAGTATCTTGATGTCTTGCAGTGGCATGCTGGGATTTGAACTTGATTTTACCACAGACCAACAGGTTCGAGTTATTAATCAATTTTATGGTACGGCGTGAATTCAGAGTGAAATTCATCGCGCCATCTACCGGAAAGGGCAGAACAACGTCTGCGGGTTGAGCTAGTATTTAATGTAATAAATTAGAAGAATATATTCGCAACAATTATAGTTGTTCAAGTTGTTATTCTAAGAGTAAATAGACCGACACACCACACCTTGAAAACTGGTTGACCCTTTTTACTATTAAAGAGGCATTCCATCTTAGTCAACGCATTCCCATTTTAATTCTTAATCGAGGATAGATGTAGATATCCATAGGCCGCAGCACTTATACTTATCTATAATCAGGTGGACTGTATGCTAGTTAGTCACTTTTCTATACAAAAACTAGGTACTTTATATAATTGCTGGCACGTGTATTAATATTGTTATTATTTTGTTATTCCAATTTAATCCTACACTGTTGGCTAAAACGTAACAAGGCCGATGTTTATCAAGTTTCCTTACAAAGTTTGTTAATCGATTGGCCGCCCGGTGGGCATTGTAAACAAAAAAGGGCTGCTACCATACTGCAATTCCGTGTAGTTCGTTATATTTTTATTTTTATTTATTGTGTATTTTAAACGAACTAACAGTGTCAATAGGAAGTGCCTACGGCAGCCCATGGACTGCAAACAACTTCAAACAAAGAAAGCCACAGATGCGTTGTCACCTCTGAGGACTAAGACGGAATGCCTCACAGTATAATTACAGGCCATTGCTGCTTGGCGGCGGCCCAGACGTAAAAGTCCTAGACAGAAAAGGAATCCTACTACCTAATAATATTTTATATTTTTTTGTAGAATAAGGGTGACAAACGAGCACACATTCCACCTGATGGTAAATTGTTGCTGTGGCTCATGTATGTACATCTACATGTGTTGTGTGTACATCTACATCTATCCTCATTAAAGAATCAAAATGCTGATAAGTTGTCATGACTGAGGACTAAGACGGAATGACGCGTTTATAGTACTCACCGCCGTACGAAACACAGCAACATTAAGCTGCTATTTTACGCTGGTATTCTGTGAGAGCGTGGTCCTACCCCGGTCGGGAGGACCCATTCGTGCTACAACTATAATATATCTGCAGCATGGCTATACCACGTAAATTAATTGTGATATATTTTTTAATTAACAAAATGTAATTTGTCGTATACGTAGATTTGATAACGCGTTCACACGCACTGCACACGGATCGCAGGATGCACATTACACACAGGAAACACATTCGCTGCGCACGTATGCGATGTTGAAATTTGTAGTTGTTTCTCTTTCTGCAGGTTTCCTATCGAAGTAAATAACAGAGTTGCAATCTTAAATTAATCCAAAGTGTAATGCATTTTATCATCATGATAATTACAGCCCCTCACAAGTCCACCGCTCAACATAGGCTTCCTCCAAGAAATGCCACAAAGCACGGTCCTAAGCCGCCTGCATCGATCCACTAATTTGAATGCGTTTATACACAGTTTAAAAGCAGTGATCTGCAAGGTCACGTTTGGAACTTGATTTGGCAAATTTAGTTTGGCAACCCCCGTATGGTGAGATCGTTTCAGCACGCGATATATGTACGCTTATCGGCTTCCGCCGGAACGTTCTTTATGGGGCTTCAACGCACGACGAACTTCGGTAACGTCAGTAATGTGTTGAGTCATCAACCATGGTAAACGTAGACTTTAAATATTTCTATAGAAAAGTTGTTATGACGATACCTTTAATAACTTAGTTATGATAATGTGACTTAATTATTATTATTTTTATTTAAAATTGATAGTTATAAATTATCACACATACACACACACACAATGTATACTTTGTTACGATTGTTATTACAGAAACTTTAATATAATATACTTTTAAAAATTTGATTATAGGTCGTTTATTTTAATTGTAATTGTTGTGAAGTTTTTTAATAATAAATAATAATTTATTTTGTGCTATACCACCTTTTCTGTATTTTTGTATATAAACAAAAGCGTTATATTATATTAGGTCCGTGAGGTTGCCATCTCATAGGTAGTTCATTGATCCCTTTACTAAAAACCATGGGGCGAGAATCAATAAACTCTTTGAAGGCGGTTTGAACTGCCGCATCGGAGTTGAATTTTTTCCTTGTAAGATGTTGTCCAAATTCCGGAAAAATGGTAATCTATTGGAGCAAGGTCCGGGAGTACGGTGGATGTCGCAGACATTCCAATTGTAGCTCATCTAACTTAGTAGTTGTTTGTTGTGCAATGTGTGGTCTTGCGTTGTCGTGAAGCAGCAGTGGCCTAGAGCGATTGACCAATCTCGGTTGTTTAGCAGCTAGTTCTTCCTTCATGGTTTGCAGTTGCTGACAATAGATATCTGCCGTAATCGTTTGGACAGATTTAGAAAGCTGTAGTGAACGACACCGGCGCTAGTCCACCAAACACTTACAAGTAACTTTTTCTGAGTCAATTTTCGTTTAGGGCAGGATTTGGCGGGGTCTCCAGGGTTCAGCCATTGCGACGAGCGCTTCCGATTATCGTACAGTATCCATTTTTCATCACAAGTAATGATTCGATTTAAAATCCCTTCATTATTGTGTCGGTTGAACAAAGTAACACAGCAGTCAACGCGTGTTTGCAAGTTCGATTCACTCATTTCATGAGGTACCCATCGTTCAAGTTTTTTTACTTTCCCGATTTGCTTCAAGTGGATTAATACAGTTTTATCACTTACCCCGAAGCCTGCAGCTATCTCTGAAGTGCTTTGTGATGGATCCGCTTCCACAATAGCCTTTAATTCTTCATTTTCCACTTTGGTCTCCGGCGGTCCACGGGGTTGGTTCTGAAGGTCGAAATTTCCAGAACGAAAACGTTGAAACCAAAAAAGGAACCGTGCTTTCTTTTGCGACACAAGCGCCGTACACATTATTAATCCTTCGAGCTGTTTCTGCAGTACTGGTGCCACGGTAGAACTCGTACTCGTAAATATACCGATATTTCATGTTTTCCATTGTGCGGTAATAAGCGACGCCATAGAATAAAATAATGAGGAAAAAACAAATGAATGACTGTTTTCAAAACTCAAATGTACCAGCTAAATGAATTTATAAATTTGAATTTAGAATTCTTAACCAAAGAGGAGATATTTCAGATCAAAGTGGTCAGTACGACAAAACGCTAATTTCATATGTAAGGACCTAATATAACATAATAGTGTGTAATCAGGTGGTCGCTTCCAAGCTCTTTCTAAAATAAATTTTCTAAATAGTTTGTACAACCATTCATATAAAATTAACTTAAAAAAAGTCCCGCTGGGTTTCTTGCTGGTTCTTCCCAGGACAAAGGGTTTTTTTTTCGAACCAGTGGTAAAGTAAAAAATGACTTTCAATAAGAATTACACATGTGATCTATATTGAATAAAAAATCTATTCTATTCTAACACAACCTTAGCAACAACGGAATTTCTCCATAGTCGGAAATTTTATGTTATATTTTGCTTTCTAGTATGATTTTAATGTAAATATAATTTGTAAATTTTAAAGTATTAAGTCCGTTATAAAATAGATTATACATACATCCATAAACTCTCATGCCCGTCACCCAGAGGGGTGAGCAGAGACTTCCATTTGCAAGATCCTGTCCTGATACACCTCTATCGCCATATATTTCCACCTAAAACGTGCTCGTCGAATAAGGGTACTTCTAATTTAGGCCCATCTTCAATGTATCGCCAATTTGGTCAATAGCCTCCGTCGATGGCGTCTGTTGCCGACTCTGCCATTAACTTCTGCACCAGACATTTGCCTTGTCACTCCTCAACATGGCAGAACCACCGAAACATTTCTTTCTTAATTCTGGTTACAATATCTTCTTGCAAACCACACTTTTCTCTTATGACACAATTGACACCCTGTCAATCAGAGTCACATATTCCTTGGTGACCGCATTTTTACAGTATTTATTCTACTCTCACACCTGCCACGACACTGCTTCTGCTGCCACACCCAATTTTCACAACCATACATAATATTAAGGTAGGGACTAACACAGCATGAAGAATTATGTGTGTACCAAAAGCGTTATTCATCTTTATAAATATAGAACTTAAGCTCGAATAATTAGTAGGTACTTCGCTGTTCTGAGTTCATTTAATTTGTTTTTTTTTATTAATAAATAAATCCTTTTTCTTGCTGTACAATTATGATTATTGGTATTCAAAGAGTAAATATGTCGAATATTGTGTTGTTTGTTCCGCGTTGCTTTTAGTTTAAATATGAGACGGGCGACTCAAATATTTGAGGGAATAATCATAACTCGATCTTTTCTATACGAAGCGAAGGTCCGAACGTTAACCCTTTCTCAATAAATCAATCTTGAACTAAACCCAAAGTTTCGCAGTTTCCAAAGTTTTCAGTTTGGTCCCTTGAGCAAATACTCGTAACATTGTTGTAAGGTAGTATATAATATATTAAAATATTTTAAAATAACTTTGACTTGGATATAAAACTTGAAACACTATATGTATCTAATAGTCTGAATTTTGAAATTGTAAGACAATCAAAGAGTTCTTAGAAAATATATATTAACAGGACTATATTCTTTTAAAAAAAAAAGATATGTAAATTTTAAAATCTATTAACATTACTTGTGTTAGGAGTGGTTCACGACAGTAGTTGAATGGTGGATTCGAATCCACGACGTGCCAAGTTTGCGCTCCACACATTTAACCTTTGTGGGCTATTGTCGCTTCTAATTCTGAAAACTTGGTTTTTATGTATTTAAATATTTTTATTTATTCTTTTATATATATTTTTATTTGTATTTTTTTGTTTTTTACTTATAATTTAAATATTCCGATTCGCCCCTCGTGTGCGGATTAATTCTTTATGGTTAAGCAGACGTGTATTCCATGTGTCCAGGTAACATCGAACAGGATTACCATAAGATAAATAGTAAATGCTTTTAGTTGATCGATACTGCTAGATAATGTCTTCAAATTCAAATTTCACATTGTTGGAATCGGCGAGGTATGACTTCATTTGGTAAAAGAATTAATTTAATTAAATAATGAAAATAATTGGTAATTAAATACATAATTACATACCGTATAGTGGCGGTGTAAGAATATCCACGTCCCATGGGTGTCGTAAGAGGCGACAGAGGGAAACAAATCAGGAGATGGGCAGCAGCGTCTTCCTAATAACGACTAAAAATAATAAACTGCCGTTTCCAACCCGCTTGCTAAATGTGGGAACTATGTCAAATATCCTCCCTATGAGGCAATCTTTAGGGGTGGCCTATGTTCAGCAGTGGGCTTTAATAGCCTATAACGGTAACGGTAACGGTAAACACGTAATAAGAAAGGGCAAACATTTCATTGATCCATTTTATTCATCTCCAGCGGCAAGCGTTGAAGCTCGTAAATAAAATTTAATAGATTTTAAGCCAGCTATACATGTTGGCCGAGCGAAGGCGAGTACCAACATATGGACAGAACATTTGCCTAACCTCACCATTGCCCGTCGTCGCTCGCCTAGCTGGCCGAGTGCAGGCGAAAGTCAACGTGTATACGGTCCGTTTGGCGCCTTGGCACCACTCGGGATCGCTCGCCTCACTTCGGAGCAGTGTCGGTTTTTCTGCACAAATCAAAGGCGCTCGCCAGCACTCGGCAATTCGTGTCCACATGTTAGTTGGCCATGTCAGTATGTTCACTCATTCAAACTTGGCCAACATGTAGACTGTAGCACTCGCCTTGTATCAATTTGCCTACGCTCGCGTTGGCTAAGGTTTGGCCAACATGTTTTTCCGGCTTTACATGGAATCAGGTTTATTATCTTATGCTTCCATAAGTGTACGGTTCGTCAATTTCACAAGGACTTTCTCATTGTTTCTTAGCAATAATGGAATTTTCCTATGATCGTGTAATTTTATAGATTATATATTGCTTTTGTGATTTCAATGTAGATATAATATGTGAATATTAGAATACTAAGTGTATTATAAAATCGATCATACAAACAACATTAACTCTCACGCCTGTCACCCAAAGGGGTAGGCAGAGACTACGGACTTCCATTTGGCACGAGCCTGACACACTTCTGTTGCTTCACGCACATCAATATATCTACGCATACATTCTTGTCGGTTAAGTGTAACTTTTAATTTGGCTCATCTTCAATATATCACCTAGTCTAGGGCGTCCTTTTTCGACTCTGCCATTTATTTCTGCAGCAAACATTTGCTTTGTCACTTTCCCTTATAAATTGTTTTCGACGTGTCTGAACCACCGCAACATTTCTTTTTTCAATTTTGTTAAAACATACAATTAGCAAATCACACTTTTCTCTTATCACATAATTTCTTACCCTTTCTACACCATTAATTTTTAGATGAATACAAAAAAGAAGATTTATAATTCGACTGTATGTTATTTTTTCTGTATGTATGTTACGCGATATCTTCGTCAATTATTTACAGATTTTGATGATTTTTTAATTGGATATGTTATATACTACAGATGTGATCCCAAGTAAGTTTGGAGAAAAAATTTACCATTAAGGATGGCAAACTAGGACACGAAATTATTTGTGTAACTGGACAACATTAACATTACAATTTAGACGATATTGAGATTTCTTAGTCCAGTTAAAAGGGTAAAACATATTGTGCTAAGACATCGTATTTAATAGAAGAATTAAAGCCCCAGCTTCCGAACGTGAATTTTTCTATTAGTTCTTTAAAGTCAGCTTTTACTTTTTATTAAAAGTTAAGGTTATTTAATATTAATACGCAATATTTTATTATTTACTTTATGCACAAAATCTTTTATTAGCAATAAAAGTAAGTGTAACAAAATACTGAATAAACTTTGGCAGATACATTAAAATCAAAAATGTGAGCAAAATATTCTACCATCAAAGCCTTATGTTTGAAACTAATTAATAAACGAACAATATAATAATATTGAAACAGTCAAAGTTACAACGTGCAGTGCTTAAAATATAACAAAGATTAGGAACTTCCTCTTGTTAGGTTAACCTGTACTTCACAATGTATTTTTTTTTTTATATTATAGGGTGACAAACGAGCACACAGTTCACCTGATGGTAAGTGGTGTACATCTACATCTATCTTCAATAAAGAATCAAAATGCAGATGCGTTGTCACCCGAGGACTAAGATGGAATGCCTCTTTTCCAGTAAAAAGGGTCTCCGGTTCTCTACACTGACCATACGAAACACAGCAGTGTTAAGCTGCTATTTTACGCTGGTATTCTGTGAGAGCGTGGTCCTTCCCCGGTCGAGCCGACCCATTCGTACTACAACTATACTACTAATATAGCTGTAGCATGGCTCTACCACGTATAAATTTTGGAGATATTTAATAACAACTAGTACTTTAGTAATTTATGGCATGTTTTGGCTGTGATTGCAAATTAATTATTATTTTTGCATATATTACAGTCTGACAAAAGTCCACTGCTGAACATTTGCCAATAAAAAAAATATTTAGTTAATTAAGAGCTCAAAAAAGTGTCTTTAGTTTTCATCTTTGTACAACATTTCAAAAAGTGATTAGTAATATTAATTCTGAAAATCTTACGAAGAAAACGTAGGATTTTCGACTTCTGCAAAAGGTCCTACTTTAGCGTTGTGAGGCCATAAAGTAAAAACCGGCCAAGTGCGAGTCGGACTCGCGCATGAAGGGTTCCGTACCATCGTTATACACGTTTCTAGTAGGGGAGTTTCTTTTAATTTTTTTATTTATTTTAAATTATTTGTTGTTATAGCGGCAACAGAAATACACATTCTGTGAAAATTTCAACTGTCTACCTATTACCGACAGCCCGCTGACAGACAGACGGACGGACAGCGGAGGCTTAGTAATAGGGTCCCGTTGGTTAACCTTTGGGTACGGAATCCTAAAAAAGTAAAATAACAGCTTGGTCATACGTAATAATAGGATATATCTATCCCACTGCTGGACACATACCCCCTCTGTGAATTTCTCGTTGATATAATGGGCGTAAACGCGACTACTGATAATGTGGTCTCTGGTTCGAATCCCAGGTCGGGCCAAAATTAGTTATTGGGTTTTTCATTCTAGAAATTCTCAGTAGCAGCTAGGAGTTAGGAAGTTGGTGGTTTTTCACCCCCGTGCCTCGTTAAGCACGCTAAACCGTTGGTCCAGCACCTGATCTCTCTCTCTGGTCGTGTCGAATTGCCATCCCATTGGACTATGAGAGTGAAGGAATAGAGAGTGCACCTGTGCCTCGCGCACACACTTGTACACTATAATCGTGTCCTGCGCAGATGGCTAGTCTTTTGAGAATGGCCGCCGTGATCGAAGTTCGGTCTGGAGGACATTATTTTTATTATTAATAACATGTGACAATTTTCAAGTCACATTATTAATTTTAAAATGGTTGTATTTGCTTCAGCGATGGAAGGCGGTGCGTGGTGCGCCCGCGATATCTCGTTGCGCGCGCAGAAGAAGTTCCTCTCTCGAGTGGGCGGTGCAGCGAGTGCGCGAGCCCTGATTCTAGATGAACATGCTGCGAAACTGCTGGATCAGGTAATTGTTGCTGATTTTTTTCCCTTTTATTACAAGTAATAACTAGGTGAAATAAGAATAGAAGGGGAGTTGATTGAGCAAGTGGATGAGTTTGTATATTTGGGATGTTTATTTAGTAGGGATGGTAGATATGATAAGGATATAGAACGACGAGTGAACGCAGGAAATAGAGTGAATGGGGCTCTACAAGCTATTGTGAAGAGTCAGAATGTGTCAAAAAAGGCACGTTTGGCAATTCACAATGCTGTGTTAGTCCCTACTTTAATGTATGGTAGTGAAAGTTGGGTCTGGCAGAAGAAGCATGAGAGTAGAATAAATTCTGTAGAAATGCGGTCATTAAGGAGTATGCTAGGGCTGAATCTGAATGACAGGGTGAGAAATAGTGTGATAAGAGAAAAGTGTGGTTTGCAAGATGACGTTGTGACCAGGATTAAGAAAGGAATGCTTCGGTGGTTTGGTCATGTAGAAAGAATGAACGAAGAAAGAGTGACAAAGCAAATTTATGCTGCAGAAGTGAACGGCAGAGTCGGAAAGGGACGCCCTAGACGAAGGTTTATCGACCAAATTGGCGATATATTGAAAATGGGCCAGATTAGGAGTACCCTTAACCGACGAGCGTGTATGCGTAGATATATGGATGTAAAGGAGGCGAAAGAGGTGTGCCAGGATCGTGCCAAGTGGAAGTCCGTAGTCTCTGCCTACCCCTCTGGGTGACAGGCGTGACTGTTTATGTTTTTAATAACTAGGAATACTTGTTTGCCTTATCTATGGTAAATGTAATTAAGAAGATTTCCGTGTCTTATTGTAGGTTGCTCATAACTTATTGTAAGAAGAACTACTTTAGAAACTGACCTACTAAACTTATTTCTGTTAAATTATTAATTCTTTTGTTTCACATTTCGACTTTCTGAAGCGACAAAATTGATTGACATTTCGACTCGCCTGGTAAATTGTGCACCTCCGTTTACAATTTACTATCCGAACTAAAGCTGGAGCTATAATTTTTTTTCTGCAATGGACACTTTTATTTTATTTTAATTTGCTATTCATAGAACAGCCGTAGTAGCTCAAGGGCTCGGCGCTTGCCTTAAATTCCATTAAAGACGAGCAAAGCAAGTTCGATCTGTCAGTACCAACGAAATAGTTAATTGTAGTGCTGATTTACCACGTGTTCGTGGAAACCTGCACGCACAAGAAATAAAATGCTTTGATACACAAAAGACGGAAATTTTACCTTTTCTTTCCTGTGAATAGTTTGTTTACTATCTTTTTCTTTATTATTCTTGTTCTTTAATCTTAATTGTGTAAGCGTTGTTCACCTCATAGTGGGTAATAGTTACATTGGTTTAAATTTAAATATCATTTCGGTTTTTCCTTGTCTTGAATTTCGTGGTACACGAACAACCCGAAATATACTGGCGTAAGTAAATCGTAATTTATCTGCTCATTTATCTCACCTTACATTAAGTGTTTGACAGTGAACAAAAACATACTGAGGAAACCGTGCGCAATTGTAAAGTTTAAAATTTATCCGAGTCATAATTATATCCGTCCGAGTATATAATTATTGTCCTTATAATTAACACTATACTAACAGTTGACATTTTAACTGTTTAAGTGGCTACGTCCATAACTATAGCTAAACCATCCTAAATAAATAATTTGATGAAAAGCGCAGAGGTCAATATTAATATATAATTAAATCATTTTATGTAATAACAACGTCAAATATATCTAAATTTACTGTGTGTGTGTGTGTGTGTGTGTGTGTGTGTGTGTGTGTGTGTGTGTGTGTGTGTGTGTGTGTGTGCGTGCGTGTGTGTGCGTGTGCGTGTGTGTGTGAAAAAGAAGTCCATATGTTATTATAAATGTATTTTTCTGACAGTTTCTGTGCGTGCTGCGCGAGCGCGTTGAGAAGCGTGAGGCGGAAAAGCTGGTGAAGCACGTGATCAAAGCGGCGGTGAAGCTGGGCGTGCTGCGGCGTCACGGACAGCTGTCCGCCACCGACGAGCGAGCGCTCGCCGCTTTCCGCGCCAAGTTCCACGTACGTTAAATATGTTTATATTTTTTCTGCTTGCACAACTTAATTTTCTAATCTTCCTTGCAAAGAACATGTAATCGCTGTTTTTAATACCTCATATTGAGTTATTATTATCTAAGTCAGCCACTTCCTTTTAGCTACTTGACTTAGATAGCATTATTGCTTTTAGTAGTAGGTATATTTACTCCCTTGCTGTGTAGTCACGGTGTAAGAAAATCCACTACTCCTTATCATCCCGTAGGTGTCGTAAGAGGTGACAGAGAGAAATGAAACAGGAGATGGGCAACTGCATCTTCCTGATAATGATTTAAAATTTAAAAAAATCTGCGGTTGCCAACCCGCTTCCCAAGCCTGGATGTTTGTCTTTGTGCAATTTGTGTTTGTAAACTGCCCCCACGATACAGGAGAAAATCCTAGCGTGGAGGTTGCCGATGTCTATAAAAAAAACATGGAAAACGGATGACTCCATCATGAGGGATAGGCTGTAATGATAATGATGTTGTTGATGATGATGATGATGATTATATAACAGACGCCATGTTTTTCTGTTTGAATTCTGTAATTTACCTTTCTGTACTTCTAATGCTAGTATAATTTAGTAGGTTTATAAAGCCTTTTGATGTTTAACACTAAACACATAATTAATACGCAATGAAGTCACAGTCACATGATCAAATACTTATTTCTTTAAGATTTAAGGTAAAATAATTGGCATTCTGTCTAAGCCCTCAGGGGTTACAAGTAGGTATCTATGGGCCGCAGCTTCCACTAAGCACCAGATAGACTCTGTGTTCGTTTGTCACCTTGTATAAAAATGTATTTTATATAACAAGTTTTCTTTTATAGAATAACACAGAATAACAAACGAAAACAGAGTCTACCTGATGCAAAGTGTAGTGGTAAGTGGATGTTGTGGCCCATAGACATCATATCTATCCTCGATTGAAAATCAAAATGCTGATTGACCTGTTGTCACCCCTAATGACTAAGATGGAACGTCTCGTTTCCAGTAAAAAGGGTCTCCAGTTCACTGACCACACGAAATAGTAGATTTAAGCTACTATTTTACGCTGGTATTCAAAGTTTGTATGTAAGTGGTATTTATTCTATACTGCAGACGGTTTTAATGGCGGTGGTTTCGTTCTGCGAGGTGGACTTCTCCTACGACCGCGGTTTTCTCCAGGACGCCCTGCGTGAATCCCATCAGTCGCTCAAGTAAGAATTATTTTATTATATTTATGTCTAAATCGAAACTACTTGCCTCCTAATGCTTTTGTGCGTTAAATAATAGTGCACAGGCTTGAAATCAGTCGACGACAAGGACGTTTTTCTTAGCATATATACTATTTCTTTTTTGTTTTAATTATTTAATTGATTATTTCAGGTCAGTTGTAGAGAGGCATTTATCAGATAAGTCGGTGTCTCGGTTAGCAGGTGTTTTCGCACTCGCCTCACGAGGGGATCTCTTAGACTCCCTCTTCTCGGGGCAGATCGATGAAGACGTGCTCAAACTAACCAGAATGCTCCGCAAGGAACTAGACAGGGGCCTGCTGTAATCCAACAGAAGGGTTGAACATGAACCGTCCTATAACCAAAGCTGTTCTTACCATCTATGATTAAGTGGTCTAAATCTTGAAGTATATACATAGTGTTCTATGAAATTTTGCAGTATGATTTTGATCACTTTATTGCCATTAATGTAACACAATTTTACACTTTTTAACAAAGGAATGCGTAGGTAGAAATGTATGTGTAGCAACGGTCAGGTTATATTGGAAAAAGAAATGTTTACATGTAGTGTTATATGTGTCTTGGTAATGTTTATATCAAGGTGTAAGCTGAAATAGGATTTGGAAAAATTAAATATGAATTTAACATTTTTTCAAGTTAATTTTAATTTGTAATCGTTCTTTAAAAAAAGAGAAGGTCGTTAATTTGACTTTTTTTATAGAATCTCACGAAATATCTCAGACTTTAGTTATGTTGCTGATTTTTGTTTTCGTAATAGAATACATTAACAGTGATCCTATATTAAATTTCAACGAGATGAGAAGATTAATATATTTGTACTCTCTTTAATACATTTGTTTAATTCGGTATTCGAATTATTATCCAACGAATGTAAAAGGAAAGGAATAAGATTTAAACTCAAATGTATGTATGACCATTATGAGCCATTTCATCGATTAAGATCTAATATATATTATGTGAAAATGAATATAAGGAAATATGGGATCACATGTATAGTTATCTCCACAAATGGAGATTGGACTTTGGACTCTATTTTAATGTAAAGAGGAAATATTTGTTAGATTTTTCGCACGATCCCAATTGGATCGATCTAGTGTTACAGCTTCGGCTTAACTTCAAGATTTGCACTTTAGTGAGGTGGTGTGGCTGATTTTAAAGAATCTCATTAGAAATATAAAGAATAAGTAAATAATACGCCGACACGCACAGCATTTATAATCTATATCAATTAAAAATGACATTACACTTTACCCACTTCATAAATATTATTTTATTTTTGTTTCGGATTTAACAGACTCGATTTTCCTCACAAAGTATTAATAATTTGATTTTGTTCATATGTCGAAATAAAGGTTTTTTTTTAACTAAATACAAACGATACAGGATTCAACAACATGACTTTCCTTCCTTTTAAAATATGTTATTTCTAATGTGATTTCTAATCTGTATACATCTAAATAAAGTCTCATTTTATGTAAAACATTTTGGGCACGTTCTCGAAAACAAAATAAAACCAATATATTAAGTTAAATGTTTTGGTAGGTAAGTGACAATATAACGAGTGAAAGTCGTAGTTGTTAATGAATTAAAAATTAGTATTAAATTGTCGATACGGATGTAACCGTAACATGCTGTAAGTTTTTAGAACGCGTTAGTTTTTAATATATTTTTTATGATTTGTTTTTTTTAATTATTGTTAAATGTAAAAGCACAGCACAACTTGCCTAATTTTGCCCGTGTTTTGTAGAGTTATACACGCATTGGCTTTAAATTTTGTAAAAGTTATACTCACGTAAAATATCATAATATAGAAGATTAAGTCTTGCCTGATATTTTAGCGGGGATTGATTTAGTTTCCAGTTTTATGGAGGTGAGCGCATTTAATAGTTGTAAAATATGAATGTATTATTTATAATTGGATAAGTTGTAATTTATAAACGAATGCCGCTATTGATTGCTCCCTAACGTTTCGGTATAGGTATGTATATTGTATATCTAGCCTTTAGAGACCTATGTGTATTGATTTTAGCATTCTTATAAATCAATATTTGTTTCCTCAATTAAAATCTGTATTTTACATTAAACTATACACTACTATAGTCTTGGTAAATTTAATGTAGCGGGATGAGTAGATCGTTTAAATAATACTAAATCTAACTAACGATTGGCTTCACAATATAATAATCGTTTTAGATCGGACCAAAATTTTGAATAGACACCTAGGCATAGTTCAAACATATCTGAACTAACATTCATATCTTCTTTATTAGCAATAAAAGATATACACTCTTTTAATTGATAACTATTACAAAACGATATATCACCTCTTAGCTGTAATTCGACGTGGTTTCTTAGATAAATTATTTTTCTATGCAACAGATTGCAAATGAATAAAGATGATACAAACATTTCAAAATTCCTTTCTTTATATTTTTAACGAATACTCCTAAAGTTACGTAAAGTCCATTGTAATTTTAATACTTAATATGCTATGACAGAAATCAATATACCATTATCATAACCAGAACATTAAAATACTATAATGTTTATTTCGTTTCTTCATTGTAAGTTTAAATTTTAAGACCTAAGCTTATCTATTTTATTGTTAGTAGTTCCTCATTTTAACATATATTTAAGGAGACTTTAACACCGTTCAGTTTTCACTTTAGTCCTTTACTGTCCTGTATTGCACGGTTTTTTAAACATACTAAGCTAGCGCTTGACTACTATACCACCCGATGGTAAGTGGTGATGTAGCATAACATGTAAAGTGCACTGACTTAGCTTAACAAAAGCCTGTTCTCTCTTGCCTTTGCCGTACCTACTTTTTCACTTAGTATACCTGTTAATGTTCGGATAACGTTTCAATAATTTTGACGGTAAGTTTGTTACGTTAGGAATCTAATAAAACACTTTATAATAAAAGTCAACTGTCATTGTTGAAATTTTTTGTATTCAGCGCAACTGTATTTGGATGAGGAAGGCGTACTTGATATTCTTAAAGTAATTTTTCATACAAAAAAAACATATCGCTTTAGACCACATCTACAGTGACATACTTTTACAAAGGATAAAAAATAGAAGTGGAATCAATTTTAGACTGAAGTTTTTCCGCGAGATCCGTCGACATCTTTCTGACGTTGTGTTGCTGATACTCCTCCCCCGCAATGAGGGCATCCACGGCTTTTTCTGTCACGAGGGCGGCGCCACTTAAAAATGAGGTGCAATATTTGACAGATTTTATAGCGGGAAGGTAATTTGTTTGAAAAATGTAAAGATTAATGTTTTTTTCTGTATTATATGTTATTTTTTATATTTAAAAAAAATCAAAACCACAGATATTCATAAAAGTAGAAAAATTAAAAAAGAGTAAAAAGGGCAAAACATTAAACACAAACCACTGAAGCATTGTTTTGTGTATTGATATAATACTCTAGAAACGGATAATCTTTTATTTAAAACTAACTTCTCAATTAAATGACATTGTGTAACAAAAAACATTACCTCAGTGTCAACTAGCGACATCTGGTGAGCGGAAGATTATTAGCCCTCATTGGAAGCTGTTATCTATCTGCTTCGGAACCATTTTCAACTAAATTACAATGAAAAATTTAAGCCTTTAAAAATTCCCTCATAGATTTTCTTATTGGAGTATTTTTTCCATAGTTGTCACACTTAGCAGGCGGGTTGGCGCCGCAGGTTTTGTTATGTTGAGTTGTTATCAGGAAGTTGCTCCTGCCTATCCTGTTTCATTTCCTTCAGTCGACGCTTACGACGCCCTCAGAGTGATATGAGATAGTGAATTCTCTCGCACCGCCACTATACTGCTAAATGAAAAATGTTATTAGTGGATTATTGTATACTTACTTATATGACCGCTTTAATCCTTTAATAGAACTATAAGTAGTAATAATAATACGCTTGAACTCATTTTATTTGCATGTTATCATCCACTTCACTGATACTATGGATTTTTTGACATCCGCGTTACCTTAAAATCTATTTCATACAACAATTAAAAGTGGTCATTTAACCATGAAAAAATCTTGATTTTTTTTATTCAACGGAGTTTCAAGGGTTAGTATAAGGGGTCTAGGAAGTAATTTGTAATAAAAATGTTAGGGCTTGTTCCTAACAAAGATTGGTCGCAGCTCTCATCAGACCCAGCTTTATTTGGAATTTACACAATAACAAAGATAGACGGAACTTTGCGTACATTTCAAGTGACGCCGTAACCAAGCCAAACCGTGCTCAATTATTTAGTGTAAGAACACGCACTCAAATACACACGTGCATCTAAAATATTTTTACAACCAACAACACGGTTTTAGTTTCGGCTTAAGTGAGCATCCAGCAGTGGATATTTACGGGCTGTTATAGAAAGAAAGAAGAAAGATGTGTGCGTGAGTGCGTTTAAACAAATTGAGCATGTTTTCGACATCACGTGAATGTACACACCGCTCCTCCTATCTTTCTTTGTTGGTCTGAGACAATAACATACTAAATGTACATTTTTCCATTATATCGGTATTTTCAAATCTTAACCCTTTCGCTGTTCCGTGTACTACTTATAGTTCGTTGCTATTGTCTTACTATTGTGTCTGAAAATCGGACAATCAAAGTGTTAATATTCTTTTCTCTGATTCTCGATTTTTTTATAATTTAATCATTTGTAATAAAATACTGATTATTTTACACTATTTAACTATGCGGCATATTTTTGTAATAAAAATGAATCATATCATCAAATCCTAGCTAGAAAAAATCAAAGACAAATCTAGTTATGTATGTATTAATTTATACCTATTTGATTATATTGATTACTCAATTTAATAAACAAAGAATTTAACTTTTAATCTTAATATATAGACCAAATTGTGAATGTTTTCGTAGTATTGTATATTAATTTTATTATTATTTGAATATTAATTTATTTTAGCTTTAAAATATCTAACATACATGACAATGTTTCTATTAATATGTACATACCCTTTTTAAAAGATGTAATTTAGTAGTTATATTTCTTTGTAGTTAATGGCATTTTGTTATAGTTACAATAAATTCGCTATACTTTATTACGCTTTATAGTACCTATGTTATAACTTCGCGAATAACGGCATAATTTAAAATATCTGTACACTAAAACATTCATAAGAAATCGTGTAAGAGTAACGCCCAGACAGATCATTAACATGAACTTAATACTTTGCATAATTTTAACTCTCTGTGCGAAAATGCGTTTATTTTAATTTTATGTAAATGTTATAATAAATGTATATGTATCTCTAGCATACAATATTAATCTATGGTTGCACTTCAATGTAATGCTGGCAACCTTGCTATAATGAGATAATTTATTTTATTAAATGTCTCTTAACGCTCAGACAGACCAGTAACTTAGAATAGAATATCTTTTTTTTTCGCTTTATAATTCAACCTATGGGTATTCCATGGAATTATTTTCTTCCTCGAAATGATTTGCTTAAAATAAAGGAATCAAATATAATGAATCATTTGCATTTTATTAATTTTACAGTGTTTTGCTTAATTTTATATTAACTATGTGTATTTTTCCTTTTATTTAGAAATAACTTGTATTTTAATTAACTTGTGTAGCTTTTTTAAATAATATAAAATCAATTCCTAATTTCTTATCTTCTTTTTGAATATTACTTTTCAGATATATAATGCTCAGAGTAATTACATGCATAGAGATGTTATGCCAATTTTCTTGATATTTTTGCTATTTATATTTATTATAATCTATAGGCTTAAAATTATTGACGAATCAGACAAAAAAAATTCAGTTTTGTCAGAATGGACATATCGTTATTAAAATAAGAACCGAAAAAAATTAATGTTCCGAAACTATAAAATAGTGTTTGTCTTATTAACATTTTCATACTAATCACAAAAACATGTTTATTACTAATGTTTTTATTTCTATTTACTACCGACTTCAACAGGAGGAGGTATTCAATTCGACTGTATATATTTTTTATGTATGTTACCTCATAACTTTTTACTGGGTGAACCGATTTCGATAATTCTCGATAATTTTTTGTTTGAAAGCTGATGCCGCACATGTGGTTCACATGTCGGTGAAGTCGGTTGTACAAAATTTTTAATTTTTAATTATTTATAAAATGAGATATTTTAAAAGCTTCATATTTCTTCCCTTTTCGGACCTTTTTTAATTTTTATAATAATGGAAAAATGCAAATTAAGAAACGTATTAATTTTAAACTTCTTTATTTACCCATTTATTGAAGTTAACATTGTAAAATTATCGCACTGTTTAGGTAATTAACATAAATTCTCATATAAATATAATTCTCTTGCCTGCCAATTCTCATTGGTGTTTTACATAAAAAATGAGTCGAAGCGTCGATGCGCATTTAAATGTATGGTAATAAGATTTAATAATTTAAGCAACGATCACCGCGGCAGGAGCGGTTTCTGCACTTAATGTCAAAGGCCCAATTTCATTTCCATGAGGCAATACCAAATTTCCTTATTCAAATCATGCCAGATCTGTCTAGTGGAGATGAAACAGGTCTTACAATTGTACATTTTCAAATTTGTTAAGCTGTGTTATATGTGTTAAGATTTGATATCAAATATACAATTGATAAAGTTCTGCTGTTTTATTGGTATCTTACTAGCTACGAGGTTAACATAGATCATGGACTTAACATTGATACTTTACTTATGAAAATTAAAATAGATTCCCACATGTGACTCTGCTAATATTTTAATTAGATACTTTCTTGTTATTTTTGTAGTAACAAATGTTTTTTTTTATAGAATATGGGTGACAAACGAGCACACAGTCCACCTGATGGTAAGTGGATGCTGTGGCCCATAGATATCTACATTTAGCCTCGATTAAGAATCAAAATGCAGATGCGTTCTCACCCGTGGGGACTAAGATGAAATGTCTCGTTTCCAGTAAAAAGAGTCTCCGGTTCTCTACACTCACCATACGAAACACAGCAGCATTAAGCTGTTATTTCACACTGGTGTGGTAAAAGAGCGTGGTCCCACTTCGGTCGAGTTGAGCCATTCGTGCTACAACCATAATATAGCTTAAGCGTGGCTCTACCACGTTCAAAAGTTTAAAGTTTTGTTTAAAGTTTTGTGTAAAATTACTAATATTGCCTCAAAGTTTTTATTATGCTATGCATATTTCATTTTATACACGTAATAAAGACAAGCTACATAATAATGTAAAGATTATTCAACTTAAATTAAAAGTTGCGTTATATTGTAAGTTGCAATAATATTTTTACAGAGCTGTGGTAGCTCATGGGGCTAAGTGCTCGCTGTAATGTACACCACACAAGCAGCCCGGATTCGATTCGCACCGATACCAATGAAATTGATAATTTAATTTTTAAGTGCTAATTTACCACGTGTTCGGCGATGAAGAAAAGCACCTTGAAGAAACCTGTATGTCAGAGAAATTAAAAAAAATCGAAGAAATGTGAAGTCCGCCAAAACGCATTGGGGCAGCGCGGCGGACACTTCCTTGTTCTAGTCTGTGCACAGCCATGGGTCATATTATAGGCTGTAACTTTATATAACTATTTATATGTCATGTGTGGCGGTGGCATAGAAGAATTAATTACTTAACCGATTCGTTGCGGCACCAATTTTCGACAACTTTTAGCTGTGGCGGCGAACAAATATGTCGTGACACGCCAGGCGTGTCAAGTGCCATAGAAGTTGATGACACGCCTATTGTGCCATCAGCCATGTGTAGAAATAATTTTCTTTTTTATGCTTTTTTCACTTGTTTAGACCTAATTAAGTTTAGTTGACATCAAACATCAGTTGCAAACGGAAAGATACGTGTTTTTCTACGTGTTTTCCTTGAAATTGAGAGTAAGTGACTTTGTTTTATGCAGGCATCACAAACCTTTTGTACTATTTATTGTTTTATAAAAAAATCATTTATATAAGTAGGTACAGCTAAATCACCCTGGAAAACCTTGGTTTTTATTAAATTAAATTTTCACCTAATAATAACATTTGTAAATATCAAACAATCAAGAACCTTACTTTGAAAAAAAAGGGTTTATGATTCATTGATATTTACAAATGTTAAATATTATTTAATGTTATACAAATGTAAAAGTAAAGTCGATCTGAAAACGTCTAATTAGTAATAATAGCAAAACAAGTGTTTTCAAAAGGAAAAAACGCGGCGGATGATCAAAGACTTTATTAGCTAACGTTTTATGCATGAATGGGTTCGAACTGTTTCAAGCAAAATAAACCTTATACCATATCACAAGAGCACATGGTACTTCGTAGGTCTATTCGGCCATATGATAGTAATAAGACGGCAGTTAAACCATTTTAAGTAAAATTAAACAATAAGACAAACGCATTGTTTTTTTAACAGGAGACTTGTTCTCCAGAAACTTATTACAACTTGAGTTTGTGAGCGATCGCAATGAGTGCTATTATTTGTTACTTATTAGACTATTTTTCCATAACATGATTTAAAAACCCACACGGTAAATAGAGTACCATGTACAAGTTAAAAAGGTTGTCAACCCTTAAAATTTCAAATTCTCAAAATATCCAGAAACGAAGCTGTAGACATGAACTACTTGTAAAATAATGAATATTTTGTTCTGGATAAATCTTCCAAAACGCATTTTGAGCGAGTTATAACGATTTTTAAAAGACACGACTCGCGTATCATATGCCACACAAAAATCATCGATGGCACGCCTGGCGTGCCATACGCACTAAATCTGTTAATTTCGTCAAGACCTCATAATATAGATAGTGGTATATCATAGACCAGGACGGACAACTGCGATCAGCTTCAAAGTTACAAGAGATCTGGTACTGTGTTCGTCAATTTTCAGTTTGTTTGCCAAGCTTTCTTTTATTTTATAGAATAGGGGTGACAAACAAGCACACAGACCACCCAATGATAAGTGGATACGACTGATGCCGATTAATAAACGATGAGATCCGTAGGACTAAGATGGTATGCCTCGTTTCCAGTAAAAAGGGTCTCCGGTTCCCTGCATTATTTTACACTGCTATTCTGTGAGAACGTGGTCCTTGACCAAACAAGCCGACTCATTCTTGCTATAACATAATATAGCTGCAATATACCACATATAGCATTCGTCGATTGAAGCAAATCCTTTTTTTAATCATAAGCCAGCAGTCTACCTGATAGTAAGTGGCTGCTATTGACTTGCAACTAACATAAAAAAGCCGCAGATGCGTTAAGGCGACATCGCGAGAAAATGCACCTCTTTTCATCGAATAGAATCGAATGGATATAGGTAAATTCATGTCTTTATCTTGAATTTGCTTGTTCAAAAACACGATTGTATAATTTTGACTCGATCATAATTATTTGCGAAAACACCACTAAAAATCACTATAGTTGAAATTACAACGAAATTACTTAATCTATATGCTTGGGAATCACTCAAATACATTCATAACATCAATATTCGTAATTTGCTTGCTCAATATTTTGATTACTTAAATCAATTTTTTTTAATATTTTAAGATTCTATGGATTTCTAAGCGGTCTTAATCGTTGCGGTCGCTACGCAATTTTAGACCTTATGACGGCGTTTTCAAGTTTTTATAGAAATTATGTACTAACTCGGATTCAGTCGCAATAGCCCGCTTAAACGGTTTTCGATGTGTCGTCTTAAGCCTCAGAACTAAGATGAAGTTCCTCACAGCCTGTACTTTTACTGGCGCTCTAACCCTTCATAAAACAGCAATAGGAAAGAAGATGTTTAATAGTAGACTGTTTCGAGCGAATGAAGAATAAAAAAAGAAAATTAAATATCAGAATTAAGAAATTAGGTATTAGAAGAATCTCTGAAGTATTTAAGAATTTTAACTTAGTAATTGTAATTGTAATTGGAACTAAGTAGATTTTGCGGGACTGTTTCAATAATTATTAAAATGTCTATTGGTTCATTATGTTTATAACGAAACAACATTATATTGTCCTACGGGTATCTTAAGATGCGTCAGAGGGAAACAAACCAGGAGATGGGCAGCAGCGTCTTCCTACTATCAACAAAATATTTTAAAAAATACTGCGGTTGCCAACCCGTCCGCCTAACGGCAAATAGTCCCATGAGGCAACCCAAACAGCGAGGCCTTTGTTCAGCAATGTACTTTGATAAACTGTAATGATGAATGAAACAAACCATTTGTTGTGAAAGCACCATTCAATAATTTATTCACTAAAAATTCCTTAGTATACATGCTGGTTTCAATTTAAAAAATATACAATCAAATTAATCCCTTAGCCATAGTGCAAAAATATTCGTAAACAGAAATCACAAATGGACCAAAAATAGACACACACTTTCTGCGGGATTGATTAAAAAGTAAAACGCATTGTTTGCGTCGAAACCTGTTGTTTAAAATATTAAATTTATAGAATATAGAGGGGAACAATAAAATAAAATATATATTTGTAATAAAATATTTATCGGAGAAAACTTTTACCAGTTTTAGTTGTACTTAATAACTTTAAATATAACAATGAACTTGTATGGCAAGCTTCAATGTACGAAAAGCAAACATAACCTAATTAAGGGAACCTGTTTAAAGAAATGTTATAAACTAATACAGTACAACATTTAAGTGAATTATAAATCATAGAAAACTAAAAGCTGATTGTAAAAAAAATGTGTTCATCTCGAAGCATCTCGTGTAGTTGCAGTTGTGATTTTTTCCAGTTACATCTACGACACATATTATATACATCTACACTTCAAAACACAAAAACATTAAATTATTATTTAAATATTATACGTAGTGGTACTTAATTATATGATTAAACATTTAAATGATACACGACTCAAATGACAGAGCATTCGTTACTTGCTCCATGATTAGGTATGATATATTTACATATTACGATCAGGAATGTCGAAGTATGGAAAGTAGTCAGTTAATATTATGACAATTTTATATATATAACAGATATATAGGTAGATTGGTGACACTTATTATTTCTAAAAGTGATTAGTCTAACAAACATTTAAATGTGAAGTTTAAATCTGATGTAGGTATTAAATGCCCATGTTTTTTTTTCGACGATGGCACAATAAGTTCAAGTGCATTTTATTGTCTCTACTATAAAGCATTCGACATTTCGAATTGCAAAACTTATTTGACTTATTTAAAATATGATCACATGATCTACAAAAATCATGAGATAAATTATTTATCAAAATGGATAAAAATTTTGAGAACGAATCTTCATAATATTTATGTTGGATCATAAATAAATAAGCGTCATCTATCGAGATAGATGAAACACTAGAAAGGTACATGTGACTAAAAGCTCAAAGCCTCGTCGAATGAGCTTTCTCGTAAAATTATTAATTTATCATTAAATCTAATCCACATCATATATTATGTACTACAATTAGTATAAAATAGATTTTTTCTACCCTAGTTACTACAGGTATAGAAGGTATAGGTTTTTACCGATGAATATAAATTTTGTGAGTATTTTAGGTATCTGTCAAAATGGTCGAAGCAACGGCTTTTTGCATCAAAAACTTGTCTGTGATCGCAAAATGCTCACATTACCTATAAGATGTGTATGTGTTAACATTGTTTATATATATATAGGTACTTATTATAATAAAAATAAATACTTATAAACAACTGCATAAATTATTTCATTCTACGACTTATTAAAGTTACATATCGATTGATCGGCAAACATATTGGAGGTACTTCCTTAGTCTGATGTTGTTTATTAGTAATATAATACAAAATATAGTATGTTATAAACTTATTCGTATTATTATGTTTCCATACATTATGTTCAATAACACAAAGTTTTTTTATCCTGGATTTCTTTTATCATGTGCATTCAAAATAAATAAAATAAATACCCAAGTAAATAAGAACGGAATAATCAAAGGAACTATCTACAAATATAGGTAAAAGAAGTAAATTTCGTTGTTGCAACTTTAAGATTATATTGTATTATTTTGACGTAATTATATTTTAGAATCATAAATTAAAAAAATTAAATAGTTTTACATTTTGCATATTATATAATACCAAATAATGTGCGTTTTTGATGATATAAATTCACCAATTTATTTATTTTTAATGTTAACTAAATAAAAACCATAGACTATATACATACATATAATACACTATGATAATTGGTTTTTCCTTTAAAACATTAAGGGATAACCTTAACCACTTCTCTTTAAAACAAAATTATCTACCTATAATGTAAAATAATTTACTTTCTTATTACATAACAATATACCTTCCCTGTTATTGGACTCTGGCCAAACCATATTATTCTGTCCCTCAAGTGCATCATTTTTATTCTATAATTATTATAAAATATGGATGTATATTGGTTTTTAACACGACTATTAGTCAGCTTTGCTTTTTACATTATTAACGTTTAACGCCAATTAATTTGCAACTTTTTTGCACTTATTTTCCCCCATAGCGTAAAGTGAATATATAAATTTGATATTCTCAGTGTAAAATACCCACCAGTAAATAAATATGTATTATGTACCTTCACAGCCAAAAAGAAAAAAAGAATAATTAAATTGTTATAAAACTATAATATACACATATAACTATAAATTAATCAATGTTTAAAAAATTATATTTGAAATAAGTTAAATAAGTTTCCATCAATTATATTAATTATTTAATAATAGCATTGTAAACACTTAAAATGCTGTAAAAAAATGGGTAAATATTTTATTCAGGGTTATTTTGCAATAACCGGCCAAATTTGCAGAGATGGTTTAGAATAAGTAATATAGGCAAATGGTGAAGAAAAATTAATTAAAAAAAATATCAAACATTTTGTCGTTTTTATCTTTTAAATTCAAAATGCGTGGTAATGCATTATTTTAACTGATTTTACTGCGCACGCACATATTTGTAAGGGTCGATCGTTAGACAAAAACGTCGTTGCCCATAAATCACATTCAATTTGGGATAATTTCAAAAAAAAATTGGAAGCCTTATTTACTCGTATTTTCGAAAACTGCATTAACGGTTATTTATATCTTGAACTTATATATTGAACTTAAGTTTAAAATTTGGCTAATCTTTGAAAAATAACCCTGTATATTATAGTCAGACCAATTTCCAAATTCTTTATTGGTCTGAGTGGTTATAGTAAAGAATATACTAGGGTGTTATATTTTAGAAGTATTGCCCTACGCATTTTTAAACAATATTTTACCTTGATTGCTATAGTTTTACGTTCAGACAATTATATCAAATTTGATCACATAAATTCAACACATAATTTGGAATATATTTGTAAAAATGTTCTTTCAACCTATTAAATTTTTTGTTGTAAGTGTTGCAGTGGCTCAAATACTGGTGAGGATGTAAAACATCTGCTTTAACATCAAATTTGCTACTAACTATTATATAAATTCTGTTACCAACTTAGTCACAAATATTGCGCTATTTTTAAATCGTTTGGAAATAAAAAAGTCACATGCAAGGCATAGATTGATAATGGACCATTTGTAAAACACATGTGAAAGATGCTGTGTTACATAATATAAAAATTAAGAACAACGTAAAGACCACCCTAGGACATACTCTAGCGTATGTCTTAGGGTGGGTCCACATTTATAACTGTATCGATGCACCGTGACTCCATAACCATGTTATGTCAGATATTTTCGACAAAGACAGATATGTAGAATGTTGTCACATGAACTAATGACACGACCGCAGAACATTAAAAAAAAACAATGTCACACAGTGCGGTATCGTAGATTTATGGCCTCACAAAAACGTGTGACATTTAACGCAAATGTGGACGGTGTTTTTGTAATTCTACAAGTCGATGTCATATGCTTACATGTCACGGTGAGGCATCTGAAAGGGGTTCCGTCAAAATATTTCTGTATAAGTTCGTGTGAAAACAACTGTCGTCAGTAGCATCTTTTGTCACGTGAAAAACCTCCAATAAAATTATAAATACGCCCGGGATGCGAGGCCCCGCTGCCGCGCCTCGCCCTCTTTCGTCGCTTCCCACAGAACCCACCCACCCTGTGGGTGATCCTGCGAATGTCGTGTATTGAGTGGAACAAAGTTAGGAACAATATTAATGAAACAAGTTAGGTTACAGTTACATTTAAGTAACACACAGTATCCCTAATCCTTATCCATATCAACCGAAGCAAGTACGTGAATCAGTTACAGAGTATGATGTATTGAAATGATACGAATATGGACCCACCTGCGGTATTGGTGATAAATGACTTTTTATTTAGACTATGTAGGCAATATTTTGCTTTTATATTACTACTAGCTGTGCCCCGCGGTTTCACCCGCGTGTATCACGCGTCTGCGCCTCGCGACATGCGAACTTCGAGAGAGACATCACGACGGACGGTTGCTGAATTAACAATGATGTAAAAGTAAAATGTTACTTAAATTACATGATTAATGTAATTGGTGGTTATGCATGGTACAGGTACTGATATAGCCTTGATATACAAAGTGATTTATTTGGATATAAGGATTAATACCAAGGTACGAATAATGTGGCCTAGTTTGTACCGGCGTTACTATTGCATATTTTAACATGAAAAAGTATATGTATATAAATATTTTAACATAACTCTAATAGTTAGACATATGGTATCCCGGATTTTTTTGTAGATATTGACGTCTTCTATAAAACTGAGGTACATCACTTTGCTCTATTGTCAATAGTTACCGCAGCGTACGCGATATAAGGAATTTTCGGCGTTACTATTGCATATTTTAACATGAAAAAGTATTTATTGTGACATAACTGTAATAGTTAGACATATGGTATCCCAGATTTTTTGTAGATATTGATGTCTTCTATAAAACTGAAGTACATAATTTTGCTCTATTATCAATAGTTTCCCCAGCGTACGCGATTTAAGGAATTTTCGGCGTTACAATTGCATATTTTAACATGGAAAAATAGTTATTGTGACATAACTGTAATAGTTAGACATATGGTATTGCGGACTTTTTTGTAGATATTGATGTCCTGTATAAAACTGTAGTACATCACTTTGCTTTATTGTCAACAGTTTTCGCAGTGTACGCGATATATGGATTCTTTTTGGTATTTTTTTCACACCTTGGGTTACATTAACGAAGTTTTCATACGGATCCCCAACTTTTTTGAAAATATACTATCGCCTATGTTCATCAGGGATAATGTAGGATTCTAATGGTAAAAGAATTTTTCAAATCGGTCCAGTAATTTCGAAGCCTATTCAATTCAAACAAACAAACAAATCTTTCCTCTTTATAATATTAATATTAGTGTAGATTTGGGAGTTAAGAGCGGGTAATTATAGGCGATGTTTAGTGCGCAAGCAGCGTAAGTTGATCAGAAATTGTAGAGAGCGTGGAGAGCTGTAGGAGAGTGGTCATATCTTTACGGCTGATGTATCAAATGCGTGGCCGTATTTGATATATGAGCTGTAAAACTGTCATATTATTTCGCATACGCATACTGGCATAAACAAAAGCACGATTTAATTATTGAGAGTATGGAGTCGCGATAGGGTAGGGCGGGGTGTGGTGGTTGGTTATTGCGGGTATGGTAACATGAAGAGAGTGGTGTTCGGGAAAAGTAGGGGGTAGTATTCAGAGGCGGTTAGTCACCGTAGGTGTGTGGGTGGAGGTGAGGGTTTGGTCACTGCAGAGTGCAGCGCTGTGTTGGGTCGCGATGGCAAGGCGGGGTGGGGAGGTGGTGGTGGTGGGGGAGGGGTGCAGCGCGGCGGAGCGCGTTCACTCCTTGAGTTTGTGCCAGTCGGCGATCTGGCGGCGCGGCGCGGCCTGCACCTCGCGCCAGTGGTGCCGTGCGCTGCCCGTGCCGTTGGCGCCCAGCTCCAGCCGACCGATCACCTGCATGCAATACCACCACAGTTATACAACAATATATAACTATAAATATAGGTAATATATATGTTATATATATATATATATATATGATACGGGTAAAAGCCAGAGTCATCGTGTAGTGTCGGTGTTAGAATATCTACTACCCCGTATCGTGCCGTAAGAGGCGACAGAAGGAAACAAACTAGGAGATGGTCAGCAGCGTTTTCCTAATAACAATAAAAACATAAAATTGCGGTCGCCAATCTGCCTGCTAAGCGTTGCAAATATGGCAAATATCCATCCTATGAGGCAATCTATAGGGAGGCCTATGTTTAGCAATGGACTTTTGATAGGCTGTAACGGTGCATTATATCGGGAATGCGAAGGACCATCTCTCTAGGCTCTATGTACTACGCAGTAGCAATCAGTAAATTTACAAAAGACACTGACCTCGTTCTTGGTGACGCGGTCCCAGTCGAGTACAAGCAGCTCGAGCGACACGTGGTCGAGCGAGGCGCTGGGCGCGGCTGGCACCTCGAACACGAACGACTCGTTGAACACCGGGTTCAGCGTGCGCTTCTTCACGTGCGTCTTCTTCTTTGCGATACGCTGCCCATTGTACAGCAGGTACATCTTCACGTAGCTGAAATTTATTGAGGAAATATTGTAATTCGATTAGGAAATTGCTAAAAATAGCGATGGTTATAATTCTATATTAAATAACTCTTTAACATGTTGGAAAATCCATCAAAAAATACCGATTCTAATTCCATATGTTACATTAGCAACACTTATTGGCCTTTAATTTATTTCAATAATTTGATGAATGTTGTTGAGAAGACACGTAGTTATTGTCCAAACGATGCCCAGTGATTTTAAATACATTAAAATAATATAATATAATATTGTACAACGTCGTAAAAAGATTAATGACTGACTCACAAGGACTATTTGGTTTTAAAATTTTGCACGCCTCATAACGCTAAGCGTTATTTGGTAGTGCTTTACTCTCGACACGTCAAGGTCAAGTAACCTTAATAATTTACTCGGTTTGAAGCTTTATTACTTTGGGTCTAATTTTTATTTTATGAATTTCACCATAATTTTACTCCAATAGCAACATAATATGTTAATACTTATAAAGTGTGCATGGATGGCTCCAACACTGAAGGTTTTATATATTTATAGTCGACATTTTTGCACTAGGAAAATACGAAAAATAAACTTATTAATATGAATTATTCACGGGAAAGAAGAAATATGGCAAACCCAAGTAACAAAATTAATTACAGGCGGTCGCGACTAAGTCCATTTTCACCCGGGCATGTTGAGCCGGTTTGCTAATGTTTAAAACAAAGAGCGTGTACTGACGGGTCGGCGAGTCCGGTGACGTCCATCTTGGGCAGGTTGCGCGCCTTGAGCAGCACGACGGTGAGGCGCGCGGCGGCCGGCTGCCAGCACAGCGACACCAGCACCTCGCCGCGCCCAGCGCTGCGCATCTGCCGGCACACCACCACTTCACACTCACACTCCACCACATTCCCACATCATACAAAGTTATAAAATTTGTCACACGTTGATACGGAATTGATTGCTGAACGGTTGCTGATTGTTTTAAGTTAATTTATGATAATATATTTACCGAAATTGCCGAAAATAACCTAATTAGTGAATGCGTTATTCATTTTATATATGGAACTGAAAATATTTGTTTATGTACCGATTAGCACATACACCTGAGATACAGGTTTGTCCTAGTTCAGGTGCCTGTTATTGTAGACTATTGTAGATTAAGGTATTGTTTAAATTAATTGTAGAACAGTTTATTGCAATAAAAAATACGCCTCTCATTGTTATAATGCTGTTTGACTGCCTCGGTGGTCTAATGGTCGATAACGCTACTGCTGAGCATGTGGTCCTGTCCGTTTCGAATCCCATGTTGGGTCAGAAACAAAATAAGAAATATAGCTTTTCTGTCGAGAAATTCTCAGTGGCAGTGTTTCATCCCCGTTCCTCGAAAAGCACGTAAAGCAGTCGGTCTTACACTAGATCTTTTTCCGGTCGTATCGTATTGCCGTCCCATCGGACTACGAGAGTGAAGGAATAAAGAGCGCACAGAGTCTCTGTTGAGCCTGTTGAGTTATAGCCTTGGTAACCAAATTCGTTCCTGGAGGACATTATAACTATCAATGGCGCGACATTGGCAATATTTACTGCGATCGTTAATTCGCCTGTCAAGCATGACGGGGCGTCCACCGTTATTCACAATACGGAAAGAATTAGTGTTACTAGTAAGGCTTCGCTAACCATCACGTTTCCACCAGACGGAAAACAATTAAAAACCGGCGACGGGCAGCGACGTCGATGGTGCAAGACGTCTTATACTGCGCTCGTCAATCTCAGGCAAATTGATGATCGCAGCACCAGAAAGCGTGGCGATACAACGGGAGAGGCCCATGTCCAGCTGTTTACTTTCACGGGATGACAAAGAGGAAGGAGAAGAAAGATGATAATATTTCATCTACTCATCCTACTACAGATTGCACCTATGACACGAACAACAATTTCATTCTTAATTGGAAACCATGTGTTCGGGAATTGGAATAGGAATATTTTCTAACAGAAATAATTAGAAATTAAACAATTCAGATGGAGTTTTCAAATAAAAGAAACCAATACCTTCAGGCTGCGCGGCTGTATCTCACGGCATAGTGCCATAGCCTCGCCGCTTTGCAGCTGCAGGGTAGACAGAGGAGATACTACTTCGCCTATTATCTCGTCCCGGGAGTATCTGGAAATATTCATATTGGGTTTTCCATTAATATATGGTCAGAAAATTTATTTTAAATCTATCAATATCTATAAATATATTCATAACATAAACATATTTCGCTGTTAATGACAAGGATTTCTTATAATTTTGGTCTCTTAAAGTTTTTGATCTCATTAGATAAAAATTTATGCCTACCATTTCAATATAGGTTCCTGTTTCACTTTACTTATTTACTGCATTTACTTGCATGTAAAAATCAAATGGATTTTTTTCGAATTTACTTATTGTGCTATTCACCTTTTAAAATAATTATGAGAATCACTAATCACTTTTAGCAAATCTTTTTAAGAATGCAACAAAAAATTAGGGATAAATCTGAAAAAAAAATAGCTCTTGTCACGAGCATTTAATTTTTTGGAAATCTGCATAACGGAAGCCTAACTTAAATTGTATCTTAACAAACACTTGACTTTTTAAGTAGTTTTTTTGAAAGACCTAAACAACCACCAAAATATGTGTGTCATGTTATTATCATCATGATCAACGAAGTCCACTGCTCAGACAAGTAGAAGTAAAAGTAGAGCTCAAAGGTATAATAGCTAATATATGAATTACTATTCGGCAAAGAAACGTAGCCAGCGTTGAGTGGGACTGCATGAAAGTTTTAGTTTTAAGTATTTTTTATTGAGATAAATATTGTTTATTATCTATATCTATACATATAATAAATCTGTAGAAAAGTCGTGTCTGTAATTCTAATATATTGTTGAAAAAACAAGTCCAGGGGATTAATTAAAGGGTTCTGAAGCCAAATTAGTGGTTTTTAGAATTTTTGTATGTCTGTCTGTGTATTCCGGATTCACGCAAAAACTACTGGACCGATTTATATGAAATTTTGTATGTAGGTAGTTAGTAACCGGGCAACTTATAGGCTACTTTTATCCGATTACGGAACTTCTAAAAAGAAGGTTAAGTATTTTCCTTACATTAGATGTTAATTTTCTATTATATCTTAGTTATAGGCGGTATGACTGGTGTTTTCAAATAAATATCATATTTATAAATAAAGATTAAAATATATTTATAGCCTTGGTAAAATAATTTGAAACTACACTGATTTATTATCAAAACAGCGCCATCTGTCATCAAATGGAAAAAGTAGTATATTTTGCCTTCAGTTACATAGTTATAACGTAAATAATAAAAATAACTTACAAAAATTTAAGTAATTAGATTTTAAAATTATTTAAAAATTCTAACGTTTAGTTTTTTTGTTATTTTATTTTAAAAGTGTAATAATTTCAATAGATAAAAATGACGTATATCAAAAATATGAAAATTGATAAGGTTTTTCTTAGAGTATTTATAATAGCTTGCTTATTCAACACTCTAAGAGATTTTATATTGTTCGCTTCTATCGCTGATATTAAACAATAGAACAATAGCGCCATCTACTTACTTCTAAATAAACTAAAATGGTTAGTCATGATAAAATTAAATAATAGAATGCTACTGAATATACGATGTAAATAATTGAAAATTCGTTCGTGGCATCGTTGGATGTGTAATTACTAGGTATGTAGATGTGGTCAACAATCATGCAAAGTTTAGTTTCAGTTTTTATGAATTGTATTTAAACAAATACGAGGGCCGTGTAGTTCGCCATGAGATTTCATCATGGCACGGGAGCAAAACGTGTACGATTCCCTCGAGGATGAATCTGTTGATTGATGTAACATGTATGTAAGCTGCTACTTTTTTACTTTTCATGGGGCAATATATGCAGTTTATTCAAAGATGAGTAGAACTCATTATCGTCAGCCTATCAAAAGTCCACTAAAATTAACATAGGCCTCCCCCATAAATTGTCAAGTGGCTGGATATTTGCTATAGTTGCCACGCTTGGTAGGCGGGTTGGCCACCGCAGCTATTATTATTTTGATCTGTTGTCAGGAAGATATTATGCTGCCCATCTCCTGTTTATTTTCCTATGTAGCCTCTTACGATGGGACGGTATGAGGTGGCAGATTCGCTTTCACCACCACAACAAGGTGAACATTTTTATACTCACGTTCATGAGTTTAGTGCTTCCCACGTTCACTGTGAATAAAATTTATAAGGAATAAAACAAATTTTAAGGATTTTTTTGCGTTTAATTTTAACTTTTTTAATTTCCGATGTTTTGGGTACTTTACAGCACCCATGGTAACGGGAGGACTGAGGTGTTTGACCACCTGATGTCATAGTAAGAATATTATATAACAGAATAGAATAGAATAGATGCAGTAGTATTAAAGTTGGTAAAAATTACTGCAGTAATATGCTTGGGTTTGAATTTAATTTTATTAATTATGGGGTCCTTAGCACTCAGCCATCTTCCCTATTAAATTAGGATGTTTTGAATTTCAATAGCCTCGCGAATCATTATTGGTACGAATCGGTGTTCTAATGCAAAGATTTGTTCTTTATTAGATCCGATATAATGGTTGGGACGATACTAAACATATCACTGACATATGACATGACATACTTTAGACTTCCCGGAGCGTCGGTGCTTCACATTAACGATATGTTCCTTTACGCGGGTTTTTATGGAACTTTCATCCAAAGATGCGTAAAAATCCCCTCGTAAAAAAAGTTAAAATTAAACGTGATAAAATCCGTGACATTAGTTTTATTCAAATTTTGAAGTCTACTCGAACGTAAAAAAAATATCTACATCTATTTTATGGTACTAATCTATATTAAATAGAACCAATGATATGAATAAAATATTTCAAATAAACATTATACCGTAAATTGATAGAAAACCATGAAATTCATCATTATTTTGTTAAAACTAAATTGACTTTAATTATGAATGAATGTAAAGAGTATGTAAATAATAATATATTTTGATTCCAAGACAATTTACCTTTCTTGTGGATACATCGGAAGACACGCTCGATATAAAAAATAGTAGGTGTTTCTAGACATATATGTATATGCACGTGTTCCTGTAGCTATTATATCTGTGCCAAATACAAATCATCTACGTGTAATAGTCTTTTAGAATTCAAAAAAACCTTTTACAGACATAGAGACACAGACACCGAGGTGACTCTAAAAGTAATCGAATTTTGCTAAATTTGGCACGGAATAGCATTTAATGATATTTCTAAATTCAAGTACACGCGAGTGAAGCCGCGGGTAAAATGCTAGTTTTATATAAATATATAAATACGTAAGAAAAAAGTTAAAGTTAATTAAAGACCCAAACGCACTTACCTATCGAAGCTGAGGACAACGAAGTGCAAAGTAATAGCGGAGAGCTGGTGTGGGGCGATGCCGTAGAAGGTGAAATCTTCGTCATAGACTGGGCAGCGGGTTTTGCGGACAACCCTGAAAAACCATATAACAAACCAAGCTTATTAGTTATTCCTATATTTTTTACTATTGCATATCGTTATTTTAAATTTTCTCATTTGAGGAACTGTCAGTTCTTAGAGAGAAATAAATGTCTTTAACCCGAACTTCTTGGTCCTAATTTGCGGCCACATTTATTGATCTTTAGAAAATGTTAAGCAATATTAGTGAAGTGGGTCCTTACGTCTATGTTATGATTTGACGAGCTTAGCGGTAAGGGAAAACTTCACATCTTGTCGTTTTCGATGTATGAGAATTTAGCATAGATATTTCAAGGAATGTGAAAGTCGGCCAATCTACGTTAATGCAACATGGCCTACGATTCCTTACTCCACAACTTCTAAAATATAAGTACATGCGACCTGGTTGTAGCAGTGACCAGTGCAGGTACCCTTAAATAATTAACGTAACGAAAACACAAACCTGGTTTTAACTTTGTGCTGTTTGTCGGGAAGAAGTTGAAGCTAACATACGGGTCCGGTCCAGCTGGCTCGCGGCCTGGCAGCCCTTGGCACGACACGACCGACACCACAAGTGCACTTTTCTCATTCTCATACCTGCAACAAAAAATTTACCAATTTTTTTACAGACTAACTTGACAGACTGCTAAAATACACAGTCAAGTGTTGATTTAAAGGTTTAAGGGTTAGGAATAAGAAGCATAAATAAACGCTTTATTGGTTATATTCCCTTTCTCCACATGACTTCTAAATTGTATGGGAGTTTGTATGAGTAGCTACTACCCTATTCTTACCTATTTTTACCTTTATGCAGCAGTGCATTCATAATCCGGCTTAAAGGTAAGGCGTAATAACAGGTTGTTAGGCATCCCAGCTTAGTGCTCAGAAGTAAACAGTGAGTGTGAGCTGTTTGAGTTGTTGTTACTATATATTTTAATAGCACTGCTGCTTACGGAGTATATTCGAGCACAGGCAAGACTTACCTCCTCCTCTTTTTACCATTTGGAATTACCGAGAAGACGAAACGTGGGAGAAAATCTCCACTATACAGTATTAAACAGTTTCTTCAAGTAACACAAAGAAATAAATACTACATGAGTATGTACGCATGATTAGTAGCTTTAACCATAGCATCCAAATAATCATCATCTAATTCTATCGTGTAAATTGGTAAAGGAAAAGAAAAGTTTAATCATCATCATCATCATCATTACAGCCCATCACAAGTCCACTGCTGAACATAGGCCTCCCCAAGGAATGCCACAAAGCACGGTCCCGAGCCACCTGCATCCATTGACTTCCTGCGTGTCTTACCAGGTCGTCACTCCATCTAGTGGGGGGACGCCCTACACTTTGCCTGCCGGTACGAGGCTGCCACTCGAGAACCTTTCTTCCCCATCGGTTGTCGGTTCTTCGAGCTATATGGTTGGCCCACTTCAGCTTACTAATCCGTTGGGCTATGTTGGTTACTCTGGTTCTACTGCGGATATCCTCCTATTTAAGTCTATCACTCAGAGAAACCCCGAGCATAGCCCTCTCCATAGCTCGCTGAGCGACCTTGAGCTTCCTCATGCGGTCAGCAGTGAAGGACCACGTCTCAGATCCATAGGTCAAAACTGGCAAAACGCACTGGTTGAACAATCTTGTTTTGAGGTTTTGAGGTGCCTGACGAGAAGATGTGTCGTAATCTCCCGAACGCTGCCCAGCCGAGTTGAATCCGTCGATTGACCTCTCGGTCGAAGTTGGACTTACCTAGTCGGACTATTTGTCCCAGGTACCTAAACATACTCGTCAACAACTTTGAGCTTAGTGCTCCCAACAACTACCGGCATAGGTGTGACATGGACGTTGCACATGACTTTTGTTTTGTCTTTGTCCATGTTCATATTAAGACATATCCGTTGGGAGACACTATTGAGGTCATTGAGCACAGTGCTAAGCTCCTCCAGCGATTCTGCCATAAGGACTAAATCGTCGGCAAATCGAAGATGAGTGATGTACTCGCCGTTGACGTTAATACCGTATCCTTTCCAGTTCAGTAGCTTGAAAATGTCTTCCAATGCAGCGGTGAAGAGTTTCGGGGATATAAGTTTAATAGCCTTTATGAAATGGCGAAGTATCAAATAATTTCTACACGGGGAACTGAGATATATAAGAGACTGCTAATGTCCAATCTCTAATCCTAAAGCTTCATAATAAACGTTTGATATTTACGGCATGTAGTGATGTTTCGGACCTCTTATTCTTTTACTAAAGTTTCAAGATGTTCACTATACTGGCTGCAATGATTTATTTCTTCCTCCGGTCTTATAGTAGAAGGGTTAAATACCGTATAATTAAGAGTTCGTTTATGGTAGGTACTCTCATTTCCAAAAGGGTTATAGTGGACTTCACATGTCCTCGATATATTTTGTTTTTTGATATATTTATACATGCAAGTTTTCTGAAAACATCTTTCCTCGAATTAGCAATTAAAATTGCTACTAACTTTGGTGCCCCTGGGATCAAACCATTTTTTTTGTTTCTTTAAAGAGAACGGTAGAAAAGGTAGCTTAATGCTGTGTTTCGTACGGTGAGTGTAGAGAACCGGAGACCCTTTTCACTGGATAAGAGGCATTCCATCTTAGTCCTCACGGCTGACAACGCATCTGCATTTTGATTTGCAAACGAGACGATGTCTATGGGCCACAGCACCCACTTAGCATCAGGTGGACTGTGTGCTCGCTTGTCACCCTTATCCTATAAAAATAAACGTTACCGTATATTGTACTCCAATTCACTCCTATACTCACTCCCCTTTACTCCTATATCCCAATTTTATTTGTAAGCCTTAGAAATATTTGTTCCTTGTGGAATATGAACACGCGGCCCTCAGCACCGCATTTCAATGCTAAGAGCCATCGATTGAACAAATTATTTAAACAAATTAATTTTTGAGAAATCACATTTATTGTACTTTGCTTTAAATCAGGTCAGATTCGAACATAACATATAATTTTAGCATCTTTCATTAATTTAGAAACCAAAACTATTTGCTTTGTAAATATAGATATTAATTATTTGATAACTGTACATCAGTCATCAGTTTGATTAACTCCGGTGTGGAATCGTTGCCGGTGGGAGTTATTCCGCAACTGTGTTACTTAGGTATTTTTCATTAAGATAACACGTTGTAATCTAAAATAGGATATTAATAAAAAAGACCTCGGTTTATAGTCGATACTGAACGATTCACTGACATAATACAACAAAACAAACGCCAACCAACATTCTCACCAGTGTTACACAATCCCACTGCAGGACATGATTAGCAACATTTTATTACTCAGTTTAACTCACTGCGTTTTATTTAAGCAAAATTGATAAAGCAAAGTAAAAAAAAATTATAAAACAAAGGGTTTTCTGATATTCGTCTTGTAACATATGAAATACGAAACTATGTACTTCTATCTACTGCTTCACACTGCTATGCTGATTTGCGTTCCTGATCTAGCCTACTTAACGGATACAACAAACTTTCATTGCAAAAAGCGCATTGTACAAACTAATTTGCATCATATTTTTTTGCAATTATTTACATGGTCGCGCGGATTGCGTGTAAACGTGGGACTACTATATTTACCCGACTGCGCGACAGCAAACACAGGGTTATGCTTTTACGCGTATCTCTCGCTATGTATAATGTGAGATTCTTTATATTCTCAAAATATTCCAACGGCTAGATAGCATTAAAAGAAAAAAAATAGCGTACCATACTGAGTGGTACATCATTGAGTCATTGAGCTCTTTCACAAGTGGTAAAATTAAAAAATTTGTACAACCGACTTAAATATAAAAAAAAAAGAGAACATCATCAATGTAGTCGAAGTCAATTAAATACGCATTATTAAGGATAACTCAAAAACTACTGGTCAGTCTTGATCAAATTTATATGGGACCACATGAGAAGCACCAGCTATCAAATAATAACCGGCCAAATGCGAGTCGGACTCGCGCATGAAGATCTCCGTACCATCGTAAAACACGTTTATAGTAGAGGAGCCCCTTTTAATTTTTAATTTATTTTTATTTTTCTTATTTGTTGTTATAGTGGCAACAGAAATACACATTCTGTGAAAGTTTTAACTATCTACCTATTACGGATCATGAGATACAGCCCGCTGACAGAGAGACGGACGGACGGACGGACGGACAGCGGAGGCTTAGTAATAAGGTCCCGTCCCTTATTTAGGAACCCTAAAAAAGAATCATCAAAATTGGTTCACCTACAAAAAGTTCTGAGGTAACACACATAAAAAAAACAGTCGAATTGAGTACCTCCTCCTTTCTTTGAAGTCGATTAAGAAATTAAGATATTTTACAGCCATAAGCTCTGATTGGGAATTACACAACCTGTTTGTGTAGGTCGGATCTCTAGATCTCTACATATATCTTATTTCATAAGTCTGTGCATTTATTAGTTATTAATTGTTTAGATTAATAAACCAAAATAAAACAAAAGAAGGAAAAAGAAACTAAAGAACAACTACGTAAAAAGCGAACTAAGAAGATGGAAACAAGATCACGTAGAAACATTGTGGAAATAATAATAAAAATCCTTTTTCCTTACTTAAATAATTACAGTTGGAGGCATACATATAGCGGGAGTCACAGAACACAAATACTCTCTACTAAGAGGCGGGAGTCGTAGCAAGTAAAACATGAATCCTTATGTCTCGTCTGACATTAGATTCATGTCTTACTTGACTTTTATAATTTACTTTTTTATCTGACAAAATGAATGGTTCATTCATGTGGTGTCGTGAGAGACGACGCGATCATCTGCCCTTATGTGAACTTAGCCTAAATAAAATACTGCCATCAAGAAAACAAAGAGCGGGAAATAGAGAAGGAATATGGTAAATGTAAAAGAATATATTATGGGAATGGTGAAAGAAAAAGTTTATTTTGAAGATAGTTAGTTAATCATTTAATTAATACCTGGCGACCAGTGAAGCTAAGCAGCGCGTTAGAAAATAAATATAATCTTCCCAGGGTTATGATGATGTCTTTATAGATAAACTTGAAAAGTAAAACATTATCTAAACACAAAATTTTATTTAAATCCTTTGAACTGATTCCGAGAAACGTATATACAAATTATACAAATAAACAAACATACAAGAATTGCTTACTCGATGTAACAAGATTTTTCCTGTTATTATTTTTGTCAAAGATTCCTTTCCTTTTATGTCCTTCTTATCACATAAGATGGTTTTCTTGTTTCTTTAAAGCCTAATAATATATCTTTCATATATTATATCTTTCAACCTTACTTGTAAACATCCAATTGGGTGACGTGTCTTTCACTTACCACCCACCGTGACCCGACGCCGCAAGGGCTCATAAAGTGGATTTTTGTTTTATTAAAACAGCGTTTCTCGCTGTAAGCAAGGCGCTGTAATAAATCTACGAAAGGATTTCTACAGCAGCTTTTATTCATAATTTATAACCTTGGGTAGTGAAGCATAAGAATTTTGTTTTTGGATTGAGGCTATAAGCATGTAAGTCTGACCTTTTTCTTCTGAATTTTCGTATTCTTGGCTCCTAGCTTATTTCTAGAGACTAGAAGCCTAGTATAGGCTCCCTTTTTCTCTAGACTGTATGTATTTAATACAAGATTTTTTCAAGGTAAAGCCACCCAGTGTTATCACGAATGGGTTAGCTCGACCGGGGTGGGGCCAAGTTCTCACACAATAGCAGCGTATAATAACAGCATGATGCAACCGCGTTTTTTATCAAGGTGGGTGGGTGACAAGACCGGAGACCCTTTTTACTGGTAAACCGCCATTCTATTTAAGTCTTTCGGGATTACAACGCATACGAATTTTGATTTTCAGGCAAATATAAATTTACATAATGTAGGTGACTGGACCAGAACATTCACTTGCCAACTGTGAGATCATTTATCACCTTCACAATTATAAAAAAGTATCTAGAAACTACACACTGATTTAAAAATCTTATTAGCGAAATAGCTAATGTATTTTAGCTGCGACGCTGTGGCTTGCGAATTTGATTCCCACATGAGACAAGTAAAAAAAAGTAGGTTAAAGTATGAAGTATGAATGGTTCAAGATTCGTAATTAAACCTTGTTTTTACACAAAAACTATAACAATCTAAATTCTAAAAATTTATGACATTCTATTGTTTAACTTTCACTTGTTTTACTGATGAATTAAAAGTAATAGTGAGAGATGATTCATCATTCACACTGCTGGACCAACCGTTTTAACATTACAAGACCTGCAGCTAGAAATCATACGTCATCCTCCATACTCGGTAGACCTAGCCCCAATCGATCACCATTTTATTCGCAATGTCTAAATTTCCTGCAAAAAAAAATTTTGGTTCCAAGAAGCGGTACATAGATTTTGTTGGCGGCGGCATTCATAGAGTTTGTAGAGCCCAAATCCCCAGAGTTCTATCAAAAAGGCATAAATAATCTTTTCTCACTCAATGAAAAAGCGCTCGCCTTGTTACGTAGTTAGTACGCGAGCAAACCGGGTTTGATTTTACACATAGACTCTTGTACAATTTTCCGAGCTAGACTTTTTCTATTTGCACATTTTGTAAATATTGCCATTTCAGTAACAATTGGAAAATCCCCGTACGTTGGCTACATCTAATATGTTTTTCTTTGAACAACGCTCTCCTGAATACTAATAGATAGCCTATTAGTATGCAGGAGAGAACCTAATAGAACCTATAACACAAAGTACTTTCATGTCGTCGTAGAAAAAATATATGACGCAACATCGACGTTTAAGGTATTGTTTATGATTATTAACGTTACCGTCCTTCTAAGTCTGCTGCTTAAATAGGCTTCCCCAATAGTTCGCCTCAGAGGGGGATATTTGGAATAGTTGCCACGCTTGGCTAGTGGGTTGGCAACCATTTTTTTCGTTGCTATTAGGAAGACACAGCTGCCCATCTCCTGGTTTGTTTCCCTCTGTCTCTCTTACTATACCCGCGGGACAATATGGGTTTGTTACATTATGAGCATAATTAACCAATAGCAATTATAATAATTATTAAAACAGTCCCGCAAAATCTACAAAGTTTTGTATTTACACAAACTAATACAAGTTAAAATTCTTCTAATACCTACTACTTAATTTTCCTTGTTTTTTGTTCTTTTTCCGATCGTAACATTCTACTTTTGGACACGGATTCCTCCCAATGTTGGTATTTTCAAGTTCTCCTCTTTCCGATTGCTGTATTATGAAGGACAAGAGAGCCAGTTCTTATCAACACATGTGTGGCCTTTCCCTTGTTGGTTGCAAGTACACACAATGTTGGAGCCGCTTACTATCAGGTAGACTGTTAGCTTTTTATTTTAATTTAAATACTTTGCGATTTCCAACAACGGTCTCCAACCCGCCTGCCACGCTTTGCAAGCGTGTTTGATAACAGAAGGACGTTGGTGCTCATCTCATGTTTTATATTTTTATTTTACTATTATAAGCCAGCTTGACCACAATCCCACCTGGTGGTAAGTGGTGATGAAGCCCTAGATGGTAAATCGTACCGTCTTAGTGTAATATTATCTATTCTGTGGTGTAACAAAAGTCACTATGTCGCCTCTTGCGAAATCCACGGGATGATCTGGATTTGTGGATTCTCTTACGCCGCCGCGGCGTTAGTGTACTCATTACCACATTAACATGTGCTCGAGAAATAGTATTTACATGAATTACAGCCCCCAACTTCTGAATGTTAAATTATTATTATTTTTATAGTTCTTTGAAGACCGGTTGTACTTTTTATTAATGTTTACTTTTATAAACATTTTATGAAATATTGGCAAACTAGCTCGTAACATTTTATATTTGTGCGTTTTGGCACTGAAATCAACACTGGGTTTGGCGAACGGCAAACTAGCGCCTAGGGGCATGTTGAACTACGCGAGCAATTTGCATATTTAAACATAAATTCAGTAAACATTTACAGGCAGATTAAATCATGCCTGCCATACCCATGTTGACTTTGGGAAGAGCTGAATACTAACTAATGGACTATAACAACACAATAAATTATATTAAATGAGCATTTATACATAGCTAACTATTGCCCGCGCCGCTCCACCCGCGTGGAAACAAAAACAACTTCATGTTAATATTTCCGGGTAATTATTTCCTTTGCTCTCTTTGTGTGTCAAATTCAACTCAAATTCTCCTTTTATATATAAGTACTACGAGAATAAATATAATATATATAATAATAAACTAATGAGTGTATGTGCAAACACAGGTGCACTGTTTATTCCCTTACTAACACAGTCCGATAGGACGACAAACCGACACAACTGTAGAGAGATCAGGCGCAGGGCCAACGGCTTTACGCGCTTTCAGAGGCATGGAAGTGAAACACCGCCAACTATCTGAGTGCTGACAGCTACTGAGAATTTCTTGTCAGAACAATTCAATAACTACTTTTTTTGGCCTGACCTGGGAATCGAACCTGGGACTACATGATCAACAGTAGCGTTTACGACCACTAGAGAAACAGTCTATTGCAGTTCAGTTAGTTGTAGCACGAATGAGTTGGCTCGACCAGGGAAGGACCACGCTCTCACAGAATACCAGCGTAAAATAGCAGTTTAACGCTACTGTTTTTCGTATGGTGAGTGTAGAGAACCGGTGACCCTTTTTACTGGAAATGAGGCATACCAAATTAGTCCTCACGGGTGACAACTCTGTTTTCTGTGTTCAGGTGAACTGTGTGCTCGTTTGTCACCATAAAATCATTCCATAAAAAAACTATATAAATCAAAAGGGTGAAATGTTGACGCTGGGTGGGATTCGAATCCAGAACTCTTATTCGAACTCTCTTTACTACGCTACGTTATGTATGGTGACTGCGTAAGTGAGTCCATTACATTCCGTGTGTGCCGTAAGGTTTAATTATGTTAAAGGCTATAAAAACCGTACGCCTTCCGCCTACGATACGGCAAATACTTCCTGCAATGAAAGAGGTGCGTAAAACGAACCTAAGAAGAAGATAAATCAAACAATTTCAAATTTCGCTTTTGGGAACAGGCCGAATTCGAAGAGGAAATAGAGCTGAAATTAATAGAGATCGAGGTTGGCGAAATTCACACGTCCTCGAAATATTTAAATTCTCAGGAATGTCTTTTTATAATTGAGCACGTAGAAAAGCACCATTTACAAACAATTATAGGACACCATAACCGGTGATCGATCTTTTTTGATCGGATACTTTACATACCAACATTTAACAAATAATACCTTTAGTTTATTTAGAAATAAACTTACTTAACTTAGCTTTCAAGGCTACGATCCAAAAGTACTGATGCGGCGATAAAACGTCTCAATATTTTATTACAAACTTTATGGCTTCAAACGTTTCATGACGTTAGTCTACCACAGTCTACGATCTTTACCAAGTCTTTAACTGACACCGCAGTACTTACAAAAGCAAATTAAAAAGAAGGAGACTATCAATTCGAATTTCGAGTTCGAATCTCGCACCGAACAAGTATTTGTATGGCCTACAAATAATTGTTCCGAGTATGACTGTTTGTCCTTGTGCAATTTATGTTTGTAAACTAGTGTGGAGAGAAAGTCTTAGTGTGGTAAAAAAATGAATGTTTACACTACATAAATCCCGTAGAAAGTGGCGAAATAGGAAACCTGGAATATGAAATAAGAAAACAGAAAAACTCATGAAATATGGTCATGTGTTTCATATTAAAAAATTGCATTGACTATATTCAGAAATAGTACAGTTATAAATTCTAAAATTCGGTTAGTTTGCCACTTCTTTACTTAATTGATTCCTAACAAAAAACTGCTTGATTGCGATTTTATAATAACTTTATCAAGTTCAAGTTACATATTTAAAGTCAATTTATATATATTTTTTTAATATTTAAAATATTAGAGCAATCTATCATTAATATCGAGATGAATTCCAAAGTTCTCATCAAGTAGGGACTATTTGAAGTTCTTAAATCTAACTACTTTTTAATTTTCTGATTAAGAGTTCAAATATTTTAATAGAAACTATAATTATCCTTTGAATTTTATTATTATCTAGTAATTCTAGTACTTCGAGTACGAAACAGTAAAAATATGGAAAACATTGTCATACTATTTTGGTATCATACCCATTAATACACAACTCTTTGACATCCATTCCATAAACATTACAATTACAAGTAAACGAAGCATAATAAGCAACATGCTTCCATTACTATATAACACATTACGTGGTGTCGATACAGTGTGAAAACATATTGGGCGGGCGGTTTTAACGTACACACATATACGTGAGCGGTAATTTGCGAAGGTAAGTGTACCCGGACTGAATTTATTGATTTGCGCAGAGTAGTCGTATGACACATCGTACTTACCCTAATTTAAAACAGTAAATTTTTATGAAAGTATCAAATACTTTGATAAAAATTTTAATACTGTTTGAAGATATGGTTTACGTAAAATGGTTTTCACTTGTCGAATATTGGTCACGTAACAACGTTAAAGTTGCATTTATTTACAGATTTTAAAAGCAATTTCATTACGATCTAGTTTAGTTCAATATTTCTAACTGGTTACTACTTTTACACATGCAGTCAGGACTATTGCATCGGTTTATAATTTAACTCAGTTTATGCAAAAATGTTTGAGCCTTTCATAAACAGTTTTGAGGTCGAGTTTTAAAAGCCAATCCAAATCCTTATTTATCTTCCCCATCAACTGACGAGCATTATTACTATTAATTATTTGTTATATTTTATAATAAGCGTCGTAAATCGAAAAAAAAAGAAAAAGTAACGTTTTTATGAGTATTGTCTAATCTAGTTATCTTTTAAAACCTATTGCACGCCGTCCTTTACTGCTGCCTCAAACTTCGGAAGCTCAAAGTCAAACCAGTGAGCTACGGAGAGAGTTTCTTTGTGTGATAAAATTCGTAACCCCGTTACATATCCACGATTATAATACATATTCGCGAAAAAAGAAAGGCAGCTAAAATAGAATTGAGCTGGCCAAGAACTGACAATCGATGGGTAAGAAAGTTTCAAGTAGCAGGGTCTCCACTAGTTGGAGTAAAACTTGGACTATGTTTATGGATGCAGGTAGCACAGAATCATGCTTTGAGACAATCTATGAGGACCCCAGCGTTCAGCAGTTGACTGGTTAAGGGCTGTAATGATGATGATGATGATGATGATGAAGCTAGAAATTAGACATGGGACGAGTACTCGGTTTGGATTCGGTACTCGGCGGATTCGGCCTTTTTTTAGGGTTCGGCCGAACACCGAGTATTAACGGCCGAGTACCGAGTACTCGGCCTTAATTATATTCCAGAGAAAAATAAAGACAAAAAGCCAGTTTTTAATATTAATATTATTATATTAGACACATTAAAAAATCAGGAACATGAGAAACAGCAGAAATATTGAGAACGTACATAAGAATCTATAATAGAAATTATTATTATTACTAATATTTAAAATCTTATCGGAAAACATCTAATTTTTCTAGATGTTTTCCAATAAAACGATTTCTATAAGCAGTCATTTTCGCGCCAGATAACGAAAACAATCTCGAACGTGAGTTATTTGACAAGAAATCAGTAATCACTCATCAACAGTGTCCGTGGGTGTGTGACTGATCGAGTACCTATACAAGTACTTTTCTTTCGATACTACTTGGTACTGAGTTTTAAAGTATCGATACCAAAAGTACTAGGTATCGAAAGAAAAGTATCGAGTAAGTACCTGTATTTACTCGTATCGTTTCATTCCTAACTCTGTGTAAGGGAAAAAACCGCGCGCCGCCCGCTACCGCGTTTTTTCAAAGCCGAGTATTCGGCCGAGTACTCGGCCCAATCTAGGCCGAGTACTCGGTGGCCGAGTACTCGGCGAATCACTACTCGTTCCATGTCTACTAGAAATTAAGCGGATGGGGACTTAATATAATAATAGATAGCAGATAATATAGTAATAGACTTATCTCGCAGAAAGTTATAACTAATTAAATACTGTCATATAAAATGGGGAGATGGCTGATGCTTTTAAAAGAAGAACCTGTCATTTTATGCTTATATCTATGTCATCAGTCTTACATCTATCAACGCAAACAGCTTGACGTAGTAATCTGAAATTGGGACAGTAACTGTCTTTTACTTTGACGTAGGTATCCATTAAGAAAGCATTTTGGAAAATTCAACCCTTAAGAGGGTTAAATAGGGTACTATAGTTTGTATGAAACTTTTTATTTTACGGGCGATTGATTTTAAATTTACTGAATGTACTCTGAAAATAAAATAAAAGAAAATGTATTTTGCAATTTTTCAAAGCAAGGAGCAAGCAACGGGAGTATGGAGAAAAAATATTAATGTTTTTTTTTATTTAAAAATTGATGCAAATATCCTCGAATTAAAATAATAAAATATCTATTTTTATTTTTTATAAAATTCACTGGATAGAGGGTTTTGGAAAATTCAAATCCTTAGAGAGTGAAGTAGAAGGGTGTTGCAGTTAGTACCTACGACACCTTTTTTTTTTTACGTGGCGATTTCATAAATGTGTGGTGAAAAATTATTAAAGAATTTATGTAATTTGGAAATTGGTACAATTGATTTTGTGTTTTAAACAATGAAATATGCATTTTTTAATTTTCTGAAAACCAAACCATAAAGTGTTAAAAGGAGGGTACAACATTTGCATGGCAAAAATGGTGGGATTGCAAGGATACTCTTAAAACTAAATTGTGATAAAATCTTTATATTATATTTTTGTATTATACGATCTCATAATAGGCCTGGGTCATGATTGTCTGGACGTTACAACTTGGACGCGGTTAATAACGCGGGGCGGAAAGCTAGTTATGAATAAAATTACTGGATCGGAATTCATTAAAAATAATTATTGATAAAATTAATAATTAAATAAACAATTATGTTTTAATTTAATGAATTGCGCCATGCCATGTATACGGCTAAAATATAAATGACGAACGTAGAAAGCGTGGCTAACCTCTTAAAATTGACTCATGCTAATAATAATACATGATCCACCATCCTGCACATCAGCCCCTATTATTTCTTTATATATTATATTCTACGTGTATCTTCATTACACAGTGACAGTTCGCTGCAGAATATGGGCCGCCACGAATATCTCAAGAACAAATACAGGGTTATTGTGCAATAACCTGCCAAATTTTCAGAGAAGGTTCAGAATAAGTAATATAGGCAAATGGTGAAGAAAAATTTATTTAAAAAAAATATCAAATATTCTGTCCTTTTTATCTTATAAATTCAAAATGCATGGTAATGCATTATTTTAACTGATTTTACTGCGCATTCACACATTTGTAAGGGTCGATAGGTAGGCAAAAACGTTGTTGCCCATAAATCACATTCAATTTGGGATAATTTCAAATAAAAGTAGAAGTCTTATTTACTCGTATTTTCAAAAACTGTAATAACGGTATATCATTATTTATTAGTATTTGAACTTAAGTTTAAAATTTGACTCTCTTTGAAAAATAAACCTGTATACGACGATACGACGTAGGTTCGCGTAGTGTATATTTTCTTTGACGTAGGTGAATTTCATTCGATGCACAATTATTAATTATTAACTGTAATTATTTGATCGAATTTTTGCTATGAATAAATTAACTGTAACAAAGGCATATCAATCGAATTTTACAAATGATAGGAATGAGCCACGAAGGTGTTTTTAAAATGGTTATTCCAAGGACAGAGTTATTTTCTAAACTAGTAGTAAATTGAAAATGTCTTTCAATATTTATTATTAATGATCTATTTTGAATAGAAATTTCCTATTGCATGCCGTAAGCGCTAGCGCGCAGGTATGCTCTACTAGAACCTAAAATTAAGATTTTAACGTTTTGTCGCATGAAATCGTATCTAGCAATCATATTGTACATATAAGTAATATAAAAAGCACATTATCAGAAAGACAAATGATTGTTGAACTTATTAATATTTTTTAAATCGATTCATTGCTATTTTTACATAAAAAGGGTTTTAGTGGCTTATGGTGTGGATTTATCAAGCCCGCATCGTAAACACGATAACTTTGAAAATATCAATTGTTCAACTCAATCTATTTTAAAACTCCTCATCTATCATGTGGGAAGCCATTGAGTGTAAATGGCAGTTTATTCAGTGTTTTAGCAGCCTTGTGTGAATTTATTTTTACTAAATAGAGACTGCGTCACTCACTCAGTTAGTTCGGCGCTCTTGGTAGAGAGTAATTGTGTTCTGTGGTTCGGCGTCAATCGCCGTCGTGAGTAGACACTGTATCGGTTGTTTGCAGCGGCTCAAAAAGATCGCTGTATAAATACACAATATTCGAAAAACCAAACTTCTTACATACTTGATTATAATTATAATCAGAGATTTTTATTACAATATTTTAAAAGCACAGAATAAATAATAGTAGTACGTACTAAAAGTAAGTAGGATGTAATATTTATACTTAAATACGTCTTGGACTTTATGGAGTGACCTGAATGATGATATGATGATCATATGAGCATTATGAGTCGTGCACTTTTGGATTTTCCAAACTTTTTTTTTAAATTGAAATTTGACATAAAATTATCGGAAAATAAATGAATGTTTGTTTGTTCGAATTTCATCAGGTTGCACTGAAACTTTGTCAACTTGTTGCGTGCACTTGCGCGAAGGTTTTAGGCATAGTTGGACCCGGTAGATGGCGCTGTTGTGGAATCTAGATGTCATCCGTGCGAGGCCGGGGCATATCGCTAGTAACTTTATAAAATAAGTTATGATCCCTTACATGAATATCGACAATCTTCCGGTCTACGATAAATGACGAGGGACAAATACGCATTTTAATAAAAAATCTATAACTTACCGCAATTTGAAATGCAAATCGCCTAGACGACCATCGTTGTTCTCCGGCTCCGTGGGCTTGATCTTCTCGGTGGCGGTGGCATCGGCCAGCTCCTTGCTGAGCGGCGCGGGCTCCGTGGGTGCGGTCGGGCTGTGCGGGCTGTTGCCGCCGGGCGACAGCTAGAAATTCATCTTACTTGTGTATAGAGTAGAAGATTTTTATTGAATAAAAATATTATTTAATAATACTTAAAACTTAAACAACTTACAGGTTTATTATAATATTTTATTATATTATATTATTATTATATTATATTTTATTATTATTATATTATTATATATTTATTATAACCCCTGGAAATAAAGTAATCGCTAGGAAGCCGTTTCTATAGTAATTTCTATAAATAATTGTAAGCTGCTTCTTCTCAGAATAGAGGTATTTTCCGGAACAATGGTACTTAAATAAAAAAAATCAAGTTAATAAGTATAATGTAATATTTAATATAAATATTCTATTATATTCTATTATATTTATTAAGTAGTACATAAATTATAATTTGTCATACATAAATTCGCATGTGAACTATCAAAGACGTTTTAATTATTTTAGCATTTCACATAGATGCTTAACCGTTACCGTTACAGCATATTAAAGTCTACTGCTGAACATAGGCCTCCCCAATAGATTGCCTCAAAGGAGGAATATTTGCCATAGTTGCCACGCAGTTTTTTTTTAATTTTTAGTCGTTATTAGGAAGACGCTGCTACCCATCTCCTCATTTGTTTCCCTCTGTCGCCTTTTACCGACACCCACGGGATGGTATGGGGTAGTGGATATTCTTACACCGCCACTACCACGGTAAGTGCTTAAAATAGGGCATAATTATAAAATATGGTTACAGTCTAATTTATGTTCTTCTTATGCTGTGATATGGTTTCTACGCAAACACCAACAACGTGAGGATTAAAAACATGAATTTCAAAATCGAAATTTTTGAAATTAAGGTATTTGACTATTAAAATGGGAAGTGATAAAATTATTTCGTTTGAAATAATCTTATAAGGTCGGTTGAAACTGAAAAAAACGTGTAACTTATTATTTACTTACACAAGTAAATAATTACATTTTTTCCAAAAAAAAATGCAACAAAATTGCTGTCCCTGCCTATATCCGTAATGTCGACAACAAAAAACCTGTAAAAAATTATCTCATACGTATGTGTGTATAAATATGTGCCTAAGTGTTAGTACCATGCTGCAGCGTTACAGTTGTAGCACGAATGGGTCGGCTCGATCGGGGAAGGATTACGCTCTCACAGAATACCAGCGTAAAATAGCAACTTAATGCTGCTGTTTCGTACGGTGAGTGTAGAGGTTACAACGCAGCTGTATTTTAATTCTTAATCGAGGATATATGTAGATTTCTATGGGCCTCAGCGTCTGCTTACCTCCATGGTGGACTGTGTGCTAGTACATCACCGTTATTATATATCCAAAAAAATATATAATAAAATACTATAGGTATAGATCGATGGAAAATTATCAAAATTGCATTATTATGAATATTTTAAACAGTTTTTTTTTAGAAAAAGCGCTTTCCCCAATCCTTAGAACTTCAAAGGAAAAAAAAACATGAATCAAATCGTCAGGAGTGTAAAATTATACTATCCATCACATACAATGGTCATAAATATCCGAAGCTTATAGCTTTGGATATACATAGTGTATTACATAATATGTGACGTGCGGACGAAGTCGGGCACAACTAGTTATTATCATCATAATTATAACAGCTTTTCACAAGCGCAATGCTGAACATAGGCCTCGCCCAAAAATGCCATAAAGCACGGTCTGAGCCACCTGCATCCATCAACTTCCTGCATCTCTTACCAGCTCGTCACTCCATCTTGTGGCGTTGTCTTATCAACAACAGGTGCGTGTAGAATTCATACGTACTTGAGTTTATTTATATCTCGGTCATGCTGGTTTTCTTTCAAATAAAGTAAACATAAAAGTGATTTGTTTATTTTACCTCTTTTGGTGCCGGTGGTTGAGGCTGTGGTGGAGACGTTGCTGGTGTAGGAGCGGATGCGGTGGGCGATGGGGACTTGCGCAAATAGTGCGTAGCGGATCCCGGCGAGCGCACAGCAGTAGCGCGTCGTGGCGGCTGGAACACCAACGCCTTGTCCGGACCGCGCTTGCCACCTGTCATAGAAGTATGTATAAGCAACTGGTAGTTGTATCGACCGACTGCATAAGTCGATCAAGCCAATGAGGGCATCCACAACTTTTTCTGCTAACAGGGCGGCGCCATTAGAAGTGAGATGAAATATTTGGCTCATTAATTAAATTTGTTAGGAAAATTTAAAGTTTAATGTTTCTTTCTGAAATATTATTTATATTTTATATTAATTAGAATAGGAAATCATTTAACCAAACAGCAGATATTCCTAAAAGTAGAAAAATTAAAAAGAGAGTTAAACATGTGCAGAAGACTTAAGCAAACCATTGAGGCAATGTTTTGTGTACATACTCTAGAATGCGATAAACTTTTATTTAAAACGCAACTTCTCAATTATAGTAACATTGTTTAACAAATAACTGCACCTCGGTCCCAACTAGCGGCATCTGGTCAGCGGAAAATTATTAGCCCTCATTAAACGACTGTTAAACGTCAAATCAATTGCATCTGAGCTAGATGCCGATATCAATGCCGTGAATCATACTAAGATGGTCGGGGAGGCCACATTACACCCATTCATCTAATTGGTCATTTAGGTGGCCAACTCGATGTGCGGTTGGATTTCATTATTCCATCGTTAACGTGCTTTGAACCCGTACAAAGCGTTTCGCTTCATCGAGTATGCACTACGAGGGCATTAAATACTTCGCTGTCGCAGTCTTCACTGATCACTACAATTTAAGAATTTTCACGGCTCATGGACTCTATGCAGCAATTAACATCATCTGACAAAAATGGTTTGATATATTTGTAAGTGGCACAGTTACTAACTTGTGCTCACTAATTTTTATCTGTAAAGCCAACTTTTCAGTATGTAAAAATAGGCATCCTGTGGACCAACAAGTAGTTATGAGTAAAAAGTAAAAAAAATATTTTTTTATTTTTAGTTGCAAATTTTTGATATCCCTATGATCTATTTCAACCTCTCCAGTAGAATTTGTCAATTGCGTAGTCTGTATACCTATAATTCCTTAAACAATAACTGTATATCGGTATCTAATTGCTCAGTACGATTCTGAAAATTAAACATTGTTACGTCAAAAATTTTTTTATAGAGAAGGTGACAAACGAGCGTGCGACTCACAAAAAATACTCAAACGCTACTCAATTTTAAGATGCCGTTAAATCTCGTGCTGTCTCTATCACTCTGGGTCAAAGTGAATGTGACACCACGAGACTTAACAACATCTTAAAATTAAGTAGCGTTTGAGTATTTGGCCAGGATCTTAAAAGGTAAACACGTTATAATAACCTTTTTATACAGTCTTCGATAAGGACAAAATATTTTAGACCTTATTTATTTTTATTTGGGACTGTTTTGTCAAAGCGATAAAAAAGCAATAACTTACTCTGAGGAGTCGGGTAGATATATAGTATATGTGTTATGCGTAAATAACCAACTAACCAAGTTTATGCGCAAGGGAGGCCCGGCGCCGCGCCACCCAGCAGGCGAGTGCGGCGAGCATCGCTGCCACCAGCACAGCCGCTCCCACCACGAATACCCAAAACGTCGCGCTGTGCCATTCGCCAGCTGCAAGAAAATTTTCTTTTATTTCAAATCACGAAAGAAACGAGGAAAACAAAAGCATTCATATAAAATCGAACCGGAACCCATTTTGTAGGAGTTGAATTCACCATGTAGGGGCAGCGTAAAGGAATCTACTACCCCATATCACCCTGTGGGTGTCGTAAGAGGCGACAGAGGGAAATGAAACGGGAGGTTAACAGCAGGATCTTCCTGCAAAAACTCAAAATCATAAAAGAACTACATACAATCTAACGGATTAGTAAGCTGAAGTGGCAATGGGCCGGCCATATAGCTCGAAGAACTGACAACCGATGGGGAAAAAAGGTTCTCTAGTGGCGGCCTCGTACCGGCGGACGAAGTGTAGGGCGACACCCACTAGATGGAGTGACGACCTGGTAAGACATGCAGGAAGTCGATGGATGCAGGTGGCTCAGGACCGTGCTTTGTGGCATTCCTTGGGGGAGGCCTATGTTCAGCAGTGGACTTGTGAAGGGCTGTAATGATGATGATGATGATGATACAATCTATAAGTCTATGTTCAGCAGCGGACTTTGATACAGATAACAAGTAAACCGAGAAGATCATTTTAAAATTAAAGAAATTCGAGATTCGATCGAAGGAAAAATAAGTATAATTTTATAGTTCTCGACCTTCATGCTGTGAACTTATTTACATCTTCCTTCCTCAACCTTACCTCGTAAACTCAAATAAATACACAATTAATTGAAGTGGCGTAGAAATACTAAGTGGTCTTATAATAAAACTGAATATGTGTTTGTATCTCTGCAACCGCAATCCTAAATCGTAATAACAGGTAAGTGGCATCGGCTGAGATATGAGTAAGAGTAAGAGATTAAGTTATGGCAATCAAGAAGTCTCTAATATGTTTTCGTGTACGGTAATGGTACTATTTTTATTAAAGGTATTTTGTGCTGTTAATAACTTACGATTCTAAGTATAGAGTTTTTTTTTTAATATAGGAGAGGGGGCAAACGAGCATACGGCTCACCTGATGGTAAGTGACTACCGCCGCCCATGAACAACTGCAACACCAGGGGAATAGCAGGTGCGTTGCCGGTCTTTTAAAAAGGAGTAAGCTCTTTTCTTGAAGGTCCCTAAGTCGTATCGGTCCGGAAAAATAATTGGTAAATTATTCCACAGAGAGATCGTGGTGGACCGCCAAGCATCCAGATGGTGTGGATGGTATCGGAGTTAAGCCGCGATGTTAGCCGAAATTCTTCAGAGCACTCCCGTGGTAAATGCGAAAGAAAATGCAAAGGGATGCAACATCTCTGTCATCATCTCTTTCTTCTGCACTTGTTCTGCATGCCCCAAAATTATCAAATAATATTCTTTGAGAATTACTGTTATTAGTTAATTCTGGAAAATTGTCATGAATTGAATTAGGCTAAGAAACATGGAGAAGGTGCTGAATCCTGACATACAGGTTCTTCCCTAGTTTAGGATTCAGAGGCTTCATAAGCTATTTGTAACCTCATATTATTATTATCTCTTCGTAGCGCCAGTGAATCGAGCCCATCGAGACTCGGTCGTCGACGATTCGAACCGAGGCACAAAGGAGTGTTCCAATTTGTACCCCGGGTAGGAGAGATACGAAGTATCAGCCGGAGAGGACACCTGCGTCTCGGTCAGAAAGAGCAAGGCCGGCTTCGCGGTCTCGAAATGGTAGTGGACGGCGTTTAGGTTCGAGTGAACTCCTGATGTTGATTTCGCCCCAAATACGCTGGGCAGCCTGACCACCCACGCTCAGAAGTGGAGTAACTTGGTCGTGGAGCTCAACGAGGATTCTCCAGAGGTGCGGGTACCTCCTGGGGTAGTCTACATTTAATTCCGCTACCATGTTGATGGGGGGGGGGGGGAATTGGCCTCCGGCCACCTGCACTCACCAGACGAAACGCAGAAGCAGAGCTTCCACTTCACGCCGGTATTCTGTGAGGTCGTGGTACCACCCCGGCTCGAGCCTGCCCATACGTGCAACAGCAAAAGCTGCCGCGTGGCTCTACCACTGTTAAATGGTGTAGAGTGGTGCAATAGGAGTAGGAACACGCCATGGACAATAAATATACAACATAAATCAATATCGACGATTCGAGGAGGAACAAATCTACGTCAATCTACAAAATGTTTAACCAATTAGTTAAAATCAGTCAATAATTAATTCGTATTCACTATTTGATTTTCTGATATTATTAGAATTTTGGAATTTTTGTTTTCGCATTTAATGACCCTAATCCAAAGCGGCTCTATGATCCCAAAATGGATATTTTAATGTGTTACGAAGTGAACGTCGTCATCGGAATTTTGATTATGAACCTGGTGACCGGCCTTTATTTGGTGTTTTAAAAATATATAATTTAATGATTTCTTATATTTACGCGAATACTACACATGGAATAAAACTAATTTTACGGATTTAATCGCGTTTAATTTTAACTTCATTAATTCCCGATGTTTCGGGACTCAGTCCCCCCCTGAACCATGGGTGCTGTATAGTAGAGATGGGCCGAATATGGATTTCACCGAATACGAATATTCAGCCGAAAGTTCGGTAAAACTTTTACCGAACCGAATATTCGGCCAAACATTATTCGGCAGGATCACCTCGGTACCTAACCAATTCATGTCGAAACTTGTTTACGTAAAGCACGCGGGATTAGCACCGGACCCTGCCCTTCCCCCGCCACACCTGACATGTTATTGCATCATCTAGTACTGAGCTAATTGCCGGCACGTGCATTCGCTATTTGGAAATAATTTAAAATTTAAAAATTTGTACAACCGACTTCAAAATAAATTATTAAGGATAACTCAAAAACTATTACCTTGATCAAATTTATATGGGACCACATGAGAAGCACCAGCTTTCAAATAAAAAAATAATCATCGAAATCGGTTCACCTAGAAAAAAGAACATACAGTTGAATTGAATACCTCCTCCTTTTTGAAGTCGGTAGATAAATAATTTTTTATAGAAAGTATTTTTTCGCAAATCATACATTTCACTTTACTTTGGTCGTCAGTTTCATTCCTGCTACTCATTTTTATCATATAATTATCAATTTTCACTAAGAATAACACAACGAAACACTTTTTTCTCACAAAAACAGTCCTCGCATTTAAATTATTTCCAAATGGCGAATCAACGACCCCAGATCACTTCCAATTACGAATTCAATTGCTGAAATGATAGCAATAGATAACCAGGCAACTTCTATAGTCGAAGATAAAGGCTTTAATCGGCTCATGCAGTTGGCAAAGTCCAAATACCAAATACTGAGCTGAAAATGTATAGGTGAAACAGTGATTCCACAACTGTGTGAAAATTTTAAAAGCACTATTCAAGGTGAGCTATCTAAGGCCAAATGTCTATCGGCTACATCTGACATGTGGACAAACATGTTCGTACATTTCAATACAATGGACACTTTGAGTACCACTTTAACGAATGTTCGGTGATTTAGCCGAATATTCGGCCGAATACAAATATTTGGTAAAGCTGCCGAGTATACCGAATACCGAATATAAAACGAATATTCGGCCCATCTCTACTGTAAAGTGCCCGAAACAAAGGGAATTAAATTATATAAAAATTAGTTTTATTCCAAATATATAACTTTCTCAGGGATAACACCTATCTCTTAGACCAGTCTAAGCACCTATCTAGATAAACTAGGAAAATATCCTATAAAACATTATGTTATCCATATCGTTATAGCCACTTCCAAGTTTCCAATTTATTTATATACCATATTGATTGCTTAAAATCTAAAGAGATAAAATGTAGGCATTACTCAAATCATCATATTTTAACAATAAAACGATTGCTAGTTAAGTAAAAATGCATCATCATTATCATTACAGCCCTTCACAAGTCCACTGCTGAACATAGGTCTGCCCCAAGGAATGCCACAAAGCACGGTCCTTAGCCACCTGTATCAATCGACTTCCTGTATGTCTTACCAGGTCGTCACTCTATCTAGTGGGGGGACGCCCTACACTTAATCCGCCGCTACGAGGCCGCCACTCGAGAACCTTTTCTCCCCATCGGTTGTCGGTTCTTCGAGCTATATGGCCGGCCCATTGCCACTTCAGCTTACTAATCCGTTGAGCTATGTCGGTCACTCTGGTTCTACTGCGGATATCCTCATTTCTAACTTTATCACGCAGAGAAACTCCGAGCATAGCTCTCTCCATAGCTCGCTTAGCGACCTTGAGCTTCCTCATCCGGCCAGCAGTGAAGGACCACGTCTCAGTTCCATAGGTCATCACTGACAACACGCACTGGTTGTACGGTCTCGTTTTCAAGTTTTGAGGTATACCTGACGAGAAGATGTGACGTAATTTCCCGAACGCTGCCCAGCCGAGTTGAATCCGTCGGTTGACCTCTCGGTCGAAGTTGGACTTACCTAGTCGGACTATTTGTCCCAGTTAAAGTAAAAATGCATTATATAATATTTATGTAAGTGAATGTAACAAACTTGTTATATTCTTCAAATGAGACGATATAAAATAATTGTGTGTTGTAAAAAAAAGCCCTCATTTTTTGAAGATGCTATCTGTATAATACCTATGGTACATTTTGAATTGAAAGGTATCTTTTTTCAAGATATATATTGAATGCAAGAACTTTTACAATTCGTTTAGCGTGTACTTCACAAGATACAGGAGTACACAAGCAAGGACAAGCAAAAAGATTTAAAAAAAACTAGACATTGAGCTGACGTGCAGCACCATCACTCCGGGAAGTCTGCAATATGTGAATATATTCAGAATCGTCCCCATTATTAGATGAACCACATACCTTCACACACTCGTAATAACACCGATTTCTACCGAAGATGATTCGTGAGGCTATTGAAATTTAAGAAAACATCCAAATTTCAATAAGGAAGATGCCTGGGTGCCTAAATTTTGCTTGGGATCCCATAATTAATAAAATTAAATCCAAACCCAAGCATACCACTCCAGTACCTAAAGATAATGTAAGTTTGTTTTGCGTAGATGGAACCAAAAAATAATATTTAAGAGCTAAAGATAGCCCAAGTTAACTATGAATCAGAACGTCTTTTTTTGCATGCCTTAAGCGCAAAGCGCGTAGGTATGTTCTGATAGCGCCTAAAAATCAAGATTCCAACGTTTTGTCGCATGAAATTGTATCTAACAATCATATTGATCATATAAATGATATAAAAAGCACATTGTCAGAAAGATAAATGATTGTTGAACTTATTTTTAGAACGAAGTACTTTGTCGGACGGTTCGGATTTGGCGGATGGGGGCTAGGCGACAAAAAGTGTAAGATTTTTCCATCACGACCCCTTCTGACGTAGTCGGCGGCTATGAGGAAGCGAGATGGAATAATATCCATCTCCCTCGCACTTTTTCTTATCTTGCCATGAAAGAAATATTATTTTATTTTATATGACGCTTCATTTTAATAGACACTAGTAATTAATTTATTTGTATTTCTTATTCAATAATATAATACGTTTATCAATAATTAATACTTAATATAATACGAAAGGAACTTTGTTCCAAACGAGTGTTCCACGAAACTCACGCATGTTTTTTTAAATAGATTAAATGCTATTTTTACGTAAAAAAAAGTGGTTTAAGTGGCTTATGATGTAGATTAATCAAGTCCGTATGGAGGGTAAACACGATAACTTTTGAAAATATCAATTGTTTAACTCAATCTATTTTTTAAATCTCTTCATATATCATGTGGGAAGCCATGGAATGTAAATGGCAGTTTAATTTTGTTTTGTTTAGTTATAATTAATTTTTTTCGGCTGAGAAATCCCGAAATTTTCGGTGTTTTGAGCAGCCTTGTGTTAATTTATTTTACTTAATACACTTTGCCTCACAACTCACTCGCACTTCGGGCTCGGCCGCCGCCTGAGTGGATTACTGTATCATTTGCTTCCAACAGCGGTAATAGGCAGCAAAAATATCGATCGCTGTAGAAATACAAAATATTCCAAAAACCAAATTTGATACATACTTGACCAAGGTTATTATTTTTATAATCACAGATTTTCGGACGGTACGGATTTTTATTACAATATTTTGTTTCGCTAAAAGTACGTAGGATTTATGTATAAATATACTTTACGACTTGGACTTTATGGAGTGAGCTGAAGGTGTACTTTGGTATCTGCTACTGGAACTACTCGTCGAGTAGAACTAGGTGTGCCGAGATTGTACCTGAAGGTGTACTTCGGTGAATGCTACTGGAACTCCTCGAAGATTAGAACTAGGTGTGCCGAGTTTGGCCTCGTTTTGTTAGTTATGATGAGACCTTACCTCCGGACTTGATAGAGTGACCTGAAGGTGTACTTCGGTGAATGCTACTGGAACTCCTCGAAGAGTAGAACTAGGTGTGCCGAGTTTGGCCTCGTTTTGTTAATTATGATGGGACCTTACCTCCGAACTTGATAGAGTGACCTGAAGGTGTACTTCTGTAAATGCTACTGGAACTCCTCGAAGAGTAGAACTAGGCGTGCCGAGTTTGGCCTCGTTTTGTTAGTTATGATGAGACCTTACCTCCGGACTTGATAGAGTGACTTGAAGGTGTACTTCGGTGACTGCTACTGGAACTCTTTGACGAATAGAACTACAATTTACAAGTTTTTTTTTTAATTTTTTCACGATCTTATGAGTCGTGCAATTTTGGATTTTCTAATTTTTTTTTAAATTCATATTTGACATAAAATAATCGGAAAATTGGAAGTATAGCAATAATTATAAGGTTTTTTGTTTTTCTCTAAAAACGTTGCGTGTATTGAGGGCTTATAATTTTCTGCGCACCAGATGTCCCTAGTTGACACTGAGGTAAAGTTTTTTGTTACACAATGTAATTTAATTGAGAAGTTGGTTTTTAATAAAAGTTTATCAGTTTCTAGAGTATTATATTAATACAAAAAACAATGCGTCAGTGGTTAGCTGTTTAATTTTTTGCACATTTTTAACTCTTTTTTTAATTTTTCTACTTTTATGAGTATCTGTGGTTTGGTTTATTTATTTTTAATCTTATTAATATAAAATATAGCTAATAGTACAGAAAGAAACAATAACCTTAACATTTTCTGAATAAATTAACTTTCCCGCTATGAAATCTGTCAAATATTATACCTCACTTTCTAGTGGCGCCGCCCTGGTGGCAGAAAAAGTCGTGGATGCCTTCATTAAACTACTTTAAAAATTTACGTATAATCATGATATACCTACACGATAATTATTTTAATGCGTTTAAGGCGTGCACAATTGGATTTACCAATAGTTTTTTTTTTATCGTGGGGAAATCCTCATGGATACCTTCTGCTGCGGGGGCAACAGAAAGGTTATGCCGGACTCCTACCGGCCAAAACCCCACGGTGGTCACCATCAGCGTATATAAGGGTCCCGGATCTCTGTTCGGAACGCAACCGGGGCCCCTCTCTCGCTTTGCTCTATTAAAGCACGTCCCGGGGGCAGTCCTTACTGCCCCAGCACCCTCGCAATGCTATCACGGTGCTCGAGACCACTTTCAAGTCGCTGTCCTCCTCAGGTGTTACATCACTGGACGCTCGGGGTCCCCGCCTCGAGCGCCCGTAACCCCCTAGGCCCCGTTTCTGGTAGGGGAACACCATCTTCAAGGGGAGGGCCGCGACGAACGCCTTGGCGACGTCGTCTCCGAGCGGGATTTGTCCTCTCCCGAAACCGCTCAGCAGCCTCCTTCTGGACCATAACGGATTCACAGAAGGCGGCTACAGCCTTCACGCGGAGTCCTGTGGAGAGGTTCTCACCGATCCGGCTTACCAGGACCGTCCGCTCCCGTTCCCACGCTGGGCATGTTGCTAGCGTATGGGATGCTGAGTACTGTTCCTGCCCACCGCAGTGGAAACAGTTCACCGTCGCTTCGCGTCCGATCTTACATAAATAATCACCGAAGCACTCATGCCCAGTCATTATCTGTGTAAGTCTGTAGGTGATGAGTCTTCCTGTTCTTCGATGCATCCAGGCTTCAAAGTGCGGCAGGATTGCTTCAACAACGCGTTTGCGCGCATTACGCTCTTCAGAGAGGCGAGCGCGGCACGTTACGAATGCGTTAAGTCGTTCCTGCCGCTTAACTCCTTCGAACACCTCATCTGGCTCACTCCCGATACTCTGGCGGAGGACACGCGTTCGGTCATACACCCTCGCATCCATGTCCGCCAGTATTTCCAGAGGTGGAAAGCGTGCCAGGACTGTCGCCGCTTCAAATTAATCCGAACGTCTAACATCTGTCTTCTCGTGACTATGGGTCCGTAAATCACCCGAAACAAGGAAATATTAAATAAGTTAAAATTGAACGCGATAAAATCTGTCAAATTAGTTATATTTAAAATGAAATTCTGTACTTTTGTATGCAAGTACTGGGTGACAAAGTCTAGTCTTATGCTAAGTGGATGCTATATTCATAGACTCCTACTCTGTCATCGAAACTATTGATCATTGTGACCCCTGTGGACTATAAAATGTCACAGTAAAAAGGACCTCTCGCCCTTGTCACTCACTATTCGAAACACCATGTTTTAAAATATAATTTTAAAAATATTGAAACACAACGAAATATCGAAAAGTTCTAAAAATAAATCTGTTTTATCGTTTCATTTAAAACACGCAGTTGTGCATTAGGTATTTAAGTAGACCTCATTTACTTTTAGAAGCTTCGGTCGCTTCTATTTCATTCACAAATGGTGAATTTCGGTAACAGTGAAAATTTAATTAATCCATAACTTAAACGTTTGTTTAATTATAATCAAATATTGATTCGTTTAAAGAGCCGTGGTAGCTCAGATGGTTAGCGCTCGCTGTAAGTTTCACAGTACGCGAGCAACCCGGGTTCGATCCCCGCCGGCACCAATGAAATTGTTAATTGCAATTTTAAGTGCTGATTTACCACGTGCTCGGCGGTGAAGTAAAACATCGTGAGGAAACCTGCATGTCTGTGAAATCAAAATAAAATTTTTCGAAGAGATGTGAAGTTCGCCAACATGCATTGGGGCAGCGCGACGGACATTTCCTTGCCCTAAAACCCTCTCAGAAATGAGAGGAGGCCTGTGCCCAACAGTGGAACGTATATAGGCTGTAACTTTAACTTTAACTAACTTTAATTGATTCGTTTATTTTTCTACATATGTTGCTACACTTACGTCAAATTCTCACCACTACATGGGTTGACTAGTAGAAAATACCTAACGGTTATTTACTCTGTGCTAACGATATTAAAATCTTTCTTTGTAACTAAGTTGTACTTATGTAAATTGTAAGTGAAATAATAAGTTAGTGTGACCCCACAAAAATAATTAAATATTAATTTAATGGTGGATATAGTTAACCAGTTATATTTTATTTACATTATTAATATTAACTTTAAGTTATTTATTTAAATTAATTTGTATATAATGTATGTAATATGTAGTTAAATTTAATATTTAAGTTATAAGAAAATTCGATAAGCACTATAACGGAGGAAAATATAATTAATAAACTAAAATGTTATTTTCTTTCGAAAAATTTAGTACCTTCAAAGCAACCACTTAAAAATTATGATATCTATTTTGTAACCTTATTAAATATTTCTCTGTGAGTGTAACTTTAATTCAACTTAGTAGGTAAATATTGTTTTAAATTACTGTTTGTAGCACTGGACAGACCTCGGTGGTTTAAAACGCTACTTATGTTAAATGTAAATCTATATTTTTAAAAAGCTATGCTACCTATACGCTGACAAAACCCTTGTTGGTGTTTAGGCACACTATGCGGTGACCTTAAACCTTTTACACCCTTTTATGACGAGATACGAGATGGATTTTTCCTTTAGAGGCATTTCTATTGATAACCCTTTGGACAGCAATCGGATCCCTCTTCAAATAGAAATAAAACAGCCTTTAATATAGCACAAAAATATTTTGAATTACGTCGCACATCGCGACATAATTTTGACACCATCTACACCATCTGCATGCTTGGCGGTTCATTACTGTGCGTTTCGCCAGAAGTTTTCTTCCTCTCAAGACTTCTTTGTGGAATCAGCTATCAATATCAATACGACTTAGGGAACTTTAGGAAAGAGCCTACTTATTTTTATAAGGCTGGCATTGCACCTAAATTCCTTTGATGTTGTAGATGTTCATGGGCAGTGTTAGTTAGTAACTATAAGAAGATAATCCGCATGTTAATTTACCCCCTCTTCTATAAAAATAATAGAGCAAGAGAGGTATAATCATAGAGAACTGAAGTTCTGATGGTTACTGTAAATACGATAACTATACGTTAACGTTAACAAGGCAAGCTATACTACAATCACACAAGTTGAAGCCAATTTTACCAGTGTCGAGTATAGGTGCAAAACAGGCCGTATTTTAGTGTTCTACGGCATACATTTCAAAGAGTGTGCGCAGATATTGCATGACTTAATTCCTCACTTTCCACCATCGGACAACCAGACGCTCGGCCAGTCTTCGCACTCTTTTGTTGTCAACATTCCACGTATTCGAACTAAACCTTTATTTTGTCATTCGCATTGAAATGAATTAAAAAGCAATGGGGTTGAATAACTTGCCAGCATCTGTCTTTCCAACCGATTACAATGTGGGTATCTTCAAGACAAGAGTGAATAGGCCTTTGCTAAGCTAAGTCATTGCGCTTTATTATTTTTAGCTACATAACCTCTTACCATTAGGTGGAATAACAGTCAAGTACTAGCTTATATAATAGTTAAAAATACTCATTTTGTATGAACTAAGAATCGTGCGGTATGTACAAAAGAACTATACCTGCCGGCAATAAACTTGCAAGTCGTTGTCTGGTTGCTGTGCAATTGTTGTGTCTAAAGTGTACTTTACATTATTATGTAACAGCAATAATTATTTTTCAGCTCACCTGATGGTAAAGAATCACCGTCCCCATGAACAACCGCAACACCAGGCGAATTGCATGTGCGTTGCCGGCCCTTTAGGAAGGAGTATGCTCTTTTCTTAAAGGTTCCTAAGTCGTATCGGTCCGGATAAACCGCTGGCGACAGTATATTCCACAGTTTGGTTGTGCGAGGCAGAAAATTCCGCGTGAATCGCACAATAGTGGACCGCCTGCCATCGAGGTGATGAGGATGGAATTTTGAGTTCTGTCGCAGTGTATGATGGTGGAATTCAGCAGCTGAAATTAATCCGTACAAATCCTCTGAGCACTTCCCGTGATATATGCGGTAGAAGATGCATACAGATGCAACGTCTCTTCGCAAAGTCAGTGGATCAAGCGGATCGGAAAGAACTTGATCGTCGACGATTCGGACCACTCACAGCTGAATACAGTCAAGTGGAAGGAGCTAAGATGAGAACAGTATTCCATATGTGGCCGAACCTGAGCTTTGTAAAGCTGTAAGCGGTGGGCTGACATGAAATACCATCTCGATCTACTGAGCATACCAAGTTTTTTGATGCCAGTATAGCCTTCCTTCTAAGTGACTGCGAAACTGTACGTCTCTTGAAATGTTGACGCCAAGGATTCCGAAGCTGGCTGAGGTAACCAGGGCTGGTAACCTGAAGAATCGAAGAGATACGACAAAGGGATTTTTTTTGTAGTAAACGCGCAAACTCGTGTCTTTTGGGGATTAAACTGTCCATGGACACCTGCAGCCAACTTTAAGAAAAAAGGCTACAGATGCGTTGTCTGAGGACTGAGATGGAACGCCTCAAAGCCTATAATTATACTGGCTCTCTATCAGACACACCCTTAGACACAGCAGTGCAAGCACTGCTTTTTGGCAACAGACATAGGTAAGACGATGCAACCTAGACGGACTCCTAGAAAGAAAAGGAATCCTACCACCTAGTGTGTATAAAATATCGTGGTGACACCGGTCTTATGATATGGTCAGGTCAACCCATGCTTTTGAGGAGATGGACTTTGCTGTGTAGCACTTTTTTAGAAGGCTAAGTTTATTAATAATTTATTATTCTTGCAAAAAAAAAATTTTTTTTTGTATCAATCTAGCGATTCGCACTGGCTTTCTCGCACGAGTGATTTCTGGATCACGACAATAGCTCCACCTACCGGGTCCATTGTGAATCTAATCCATCTAAGGACCCACTCAAACATACACAAAAATTTCATCAGTTGTCGAGCCAGTTTCGAGTTTTAGCGAGACTAACGGACAGCAATTGATTTATATATGTAGAAAGAGATAAATCAATAATGTGAAGATGAAGATCATAAAGATAATTTTTAGAAATATCTCACTCTCTTAAATTTGCCCTCGTCCTTTAATAAAACACCCTTCAATGTCTTCGCTCTCTCGAATTACCCTTGTCACTTAGTGTTAAGTCTCTCAAATGATGTGTCGTAAACATCCTTCAAACACAACAAGTTGATTCTATGACAGCCTTCAATCAATATCATTTATTATTTACAATGCATATATTTGAATGAAAACTAAATAAATAGCTTATGTGAAAAGATTGTTTTCATTTTTTGTACTGGAGTATTTTTTAAACTTTAAAAATATCACCTACCGTCTGTACATGCTTAGGTAAGAATACCTAAGCAATTCTTGTATATATGTTTTTTTTTATAGGATAGGGTGACAAACGAGCACACAGTCCACCTGATGGTAAATGGTTGGTGTGTCTCATAGACATCTACATCTATCCTCAATAAAGAATCAAAATGCAGATACGCTGCCACCCGTGAGGACTAAGATGGAATCCTTCTTTCCAGTAAAGGGTCTCCGGTTCTCTACACTCACCATACGAAACACAGCGGTGTTAAGCTGTTATTATACGCTGGTATTCTGTGAGAGCGTGGTCCTTCCCCGGTCGAGCCGACCCATTTGTGCTACAACTATACTACTAATATAGCTGCAACATGGCTCTTCATGAATGTAATTGATTCCTCGAAAAAGGCTCTTCTATATAACATATCATATGTAGTTTTCTACAAATTAGGACAACAAACGAGCACACATTCTACCTGTAGATAAGTGAATGATGTCTACCATAGACGTACCTTGGTTTAGAATCAAAATGCAAATGCGTTGCCTACCTAGACAGTTAAAAGGTTCTCCAGTTCTCGTCACTCAATATAATGAACATAGTAGCATTATGCTGCTATTTTACGCTATTATTCTATGAAAACGAGATTATTTCTCGTTCGAGCTGAAAATTTGCATTACAGCCCATGGTACAGCTGCAGCGTGGCTTTTTCACTTAATTTATTTAATTTACGTTGCATAATTCGAAAAGGTGAAGAAAAAAATTACATATATATACAAACTATAAAATATTTAAATAAGTTTAAATGTTTGAGTCAACCCGTTTCATCTTTCATCGACAATAATATATATTGAGACCATGAAAGAGGATGCGAGGGATAAGGTATTTTAGCATTTTATTCACAGTAACGAAAATTATGAAAGACTAAATATACTTTTGTTAAGGCGCATTCATCATCATCTTTAAACAAAGAAATAATTTTGAATTCAATATAATGCTAAATGTTTATTAAATATAATAGAGAGCAAAAATAGAATTACTTATTTCTATTAAACACACGTACTATTTTGTTCCACAACCACTATAATATACATTTTGAGTTCAAAAAGTAGCATTAATTGACTCGCCCAGGGCAGAAATTCAATCTCAACTGGGCCGTGCAGTGTTTAAATAAGTTAATGTTTTGTAACAGCGCTACGACGTAGACCGTCTACATCGTAGGTAATCTACTTTTGTAACAACAAAAGACGTTATTTATGGTTGGAAAAATAAATCAATTATTATCATTTTTATACTATTGATTATTATTTTATATTAAAACCTCGGAAATAAAATAAACGCACCCCGTTTTTTTTATTTTTTTGGGGCCATTCTTCAATGTGAACTTTTTCTCCAAATGTCGTCCTCTCTTTATTGACTAATCAACGAGACTGTCGACGTTGACTGATGAAGGGAAAAGTGCCGTTTTTAACAGCCGTTGGTAACCTGTCATTATTAATCCGCGCTCACTAACCCGCCGTGCGTGTCGTGGTGCGATGAGCGTTGATGTAGCGTGTTGTTGCGATGAAAGAGTCAACAGTGTATGATTCATTTTGGAAAAATCCTATGTCCAATAGTGAATTTAATAAACGGAAGGCATAACATTATTCAAAAATATTGCAATTAAAAAGTTATATTAAGCAAAAGAAAACGGCTTTTTATAAAATTTATATTATTGCTCAAATGACCCTTTAATATTTACTATGTGTATTGCGTATGTCAATATTTGTCTGAACTTTTATAAGGTCCTATTTTTGGTTATGATTGTATATTAATATACATTTTCGGAATAGTATCCCAATATTAATAATATAGTATATCTTTTCATTTCAGCCCTTCACAAGTCCACTGCTGAACATAGGCCTCCCCCAAGGAATGCCACATAGCACAGTCCCGAGCCACCTGCATCCATTGACTTCCTGCATGTCTTAACAGGTCGTCACTCCATCTAGTGGGGGGACGCGCTACACTTCGCCTGCCGGTACGAAGCTGCCACTCCAGAACCTTTCTTCCCCATCGGTTGTCGGTTCTTCGAGCTATATGGCCGGCCTATTGCCACTTCAGCATACTAATTATTTGGGCTATGTCGGTTACTCTGGTTCTACTGCGGATATCCTCGTTTTTAAGTCTATCACGCAGAGAAACGCCGAGCATAGCCCTCTCCATAGCTCGCTGAGCGACTTTGAGCTTCCTCATACGGCCAGCAGTGAAGGACCACGTCTCAGATCCATAGGTCGACACTGGCAACACGCACTGGTTGTACAATCTAGTTTTGAGGTTTTGAGGTATGTCTGACGAGAAGATGTGTCTTAATCTTCCGAACGCTGCCCAGCCGAGTTGAATCCGTCGATTGACCTCTCGGTCAAAGTTGAACTTACCTAGTCAGACTATTTGTCCCAGGTAAAGATATTCGTCAACAACTTCGAGCTTAGTGCTCCCAACAACTACTGGCATAGGTGTGACATGGACGTTAAGCATGATATTATACACATAAATAAAATTGAAGTGTCTGTCTGTAATTTCGAAATAATTGCCTTGTATTGAGCTTAGGGGTTTATTTGCATTCCATTAATGGGATGAATAACCATATATAAATTTTTTGTTTGTCCGTTTGTCGGCGCCAATCTTCAGAATGGTTACACCGACTGTGATGAAACTTCATGAACAAATAGAGACCGTGATAGATGCGATAGAATACACAAAGAGATGCAACATATCTTCGCAGTGCCAGTGAGTCAAGCCGATCAGAAAGAGCTCGGTCGCCGACAATTGGAACCGCTCTGCACTGGATGCGATCAAATATATGCGGTCGGTTTACAGATCCATTGCACTGAGTCACGCACTGGTTGTACACCCTCTTGTTTTTAAGTTTTGAGGTACACGTGATGAAAAAGGACGCTAGCTAGATGAAATTTAAACGATATATTTAATAGGTGACTTTCACCTACTTAGTAAACAATTTTAAAAACAGACACTTGAACGACAATTTTTTAAAGAATTAAAATAACTGTGGGTGTTTGGATTTAATCCATAACGGCGTTAAACCCAGTTTAAAACAATATTAAATTTATTTCATTAAAATTACTATAATAATAAAAAATCGTAAGCTCTAAACATATAAAACTTTGTGCATTTTTGAAAGTTTTAACAGAACAATGTTGTTCATAGCTATATCTAACAATATAGTTAAACGAAATTACAACTTACAAAATTAGGAGAACAATTTCGAAATATTCAATTTTAAGGTGACTATATCACATGAATGCTCCGTTATGCTGGTAAGTGCTCACCTATAGCCATCGTTAAACGTCTACGTCGTAGTAATGAGCACACTACCAAACATAGGCCTTTACAAGGAGTAGGTATACCAGATGTAGGCATGAGAATTTCAATAAAGTTTATCAAAGAAAAAATTGCTCATTTTCTCTAGAAGTGTAGACTGTATTAATACACTGTTCGAAGTTTAAACACATTTAATTGTTTGTACACTATTCATTGAAATCGAATCTGACGTTAGCCAATCAATCATTGCGTTCTTATCTACAAACCACGAGATTGAAAACGTGTTATTTTTTAATGTAGGTAACTCATTTACTGTAAATGTATTATATATTTAATGTCAGTCAGATATTTGCTTTAACTTTACTATAAAAAACCTAATTAACTGTTCGTAACATTTAAAATATTTTCCTAAGGAATTTATATTTATTCATTTGTATTCTTATAGATGAGAAGAAAGTCTATTTCATTTTTAAGTTAGATGTCCATTGAAAAGTCTACATACAAAGCTATTGAGATCAGTTTTTATTACTGTCATGTGAGCGTAGGGAAAAGTTCTACTTCCTTTATTATTTAAAATGTTTTTTTTTTGTAGGTGGTTTTATATAAGGGTGACAAACGAGCACACAGTCCACCTGATGATTAGTGGATAGCCCATAGACATCTACATCTATCCTCGATCAAGAACCAAAATGCAGATGTGTTGTCACCCCTGAGAACTAAGATGGAATGCCTAGTTTCCAGTAAAATAGGGTCTCCGGCTTTCTACACTCACCGTACAAAACACAGCAGCATTAAGCTACTATTTTACGCCGGTATTCTGTGAGAGCGTGGTCATTCTCCGATCGACTCGACCTATTCGATCTACAACCTTAATATAGCTGCAGCATGGCTCTACCACGTAAGAAAATAATAAGCCATAGATTCAGTTTTAACACATACCCACGGTATAATTCTCTTTCTTTTTTAATTAACCCGTAATAGCCCTCTAAACATGGGCTTCTGCGGTTGTAGAGAGGATTTGCCTTAATCGTCACGCTTAGCAGGTGGATTGACGATCGCAGTACTAGAGCGTCTCGCACCTTTGACGCTGCTGATCATCGCGTGTTTGGTTACTTTACATCTGGTATGAACGAGATGACACCTTCTATCGTAAGCCATTAGACTGTTCTGGCATTTCCTATAGTTTCCTCTTACGATATCCACGGGATGAATTGGGATTAAATATTCTCTTAATCCGCCACTACATCGCAACAGAAACTATGGTGAAGGTTCCAATTTTCGCTGATAATTATTTGAATGAAAATCCTCCAAATCTTTTTATTGGTAATCGGCTCCAAGCAGTAGCTTTTTAAGACCTGGGAGACGCAGATTTTGCCACTGGTTTCTATGTAAGTAAAAGGAAGTTTTGTTCCATAAAATTCATACATGTAAAGAAAATTTAAGTGTCTGTCATTAATGTTGAAATACCTGGCTTCTATTAAGCTCAGGGGGTTATTTTCATGCTATTAAGACATAAATAACTTATTTTTTGTCTGTTTGTCAATCTATCCGGGCTATTGCTATTGATTTGATATTTGGCATAATTATACGAGTATATTCATTTTCCGGTATTAAGGAATGTTTGGTGACTAAATTTTGGATTTTTCATTATAATTAAACATGACCATCATTTAAAATAGCTTTCTTTAAAGATCCGAAATACATATTGCTTCAGAATTTTTGCCATATGAATGTAGCAAGAAATGTCGTTCCCTCCCTATAGTTTAAGTTAATGATCCAAGGAGCGCTGCTTTATAAATTATAGTAAGTATTTGTAAGTTGGAACAGTAGTGTAGTTTATAAAATTAAATTATGTCAAAAGTAATAAATTATAGTTTTTTTTTTCGACTCGAAAACAATCGAATAAAAATATTCCACTAAGGAGCTACGCGGTAATCATAATTTTGTACATTTGGTTTTTTTAATCAAATATTGTTTGTTTTTGAATATTAGTTGTGATATTTTGTAATATTTACTGCAAACAGTGACATTGTTTTAATACAGACTATATACTCGAAAATAATAAATCGAAAATAATGAAAAAAAGAAAATGAAGTATGCATTCATAGCAACGCTGGGGCGTATAGCCTGGGGGTTATAGACGTTATATTAAATTAAGTGTTAACTTTTAAGTCGGAAATCATTAGGGCGAAGTCGCGACTTGCAGGTTGAAAAGTTAGATTAAAAAGTTTTCCAAGATTTCTCTATAATTATAATGACATATGTATAGAACTAGATTTATTTAAATGGGGACAAAAAATAATCAATCGTAGAATAGAAAAAAGATACTTTTATCAAAAATCTTGCGAAACAAATATTACTTTGCGAAATCAAGATTCAGTATAAATTAAAATAATATTTGATGTTACCAATAACATTGACTGATTACTTTCGCTTTTCTTTAATTTTCTTCATTCTTCAGCTGCTTATCCTATGCTTGTTTTTGAATATTTATATAACCTAAAATTGTATTGATTGATTGTAACAAAAAGGAAGCAATTGACATTTCTGCTACTTCTGAATATGACTCGGTGGTTGTTACAGTGCGCGGTGTGATGGATACTTCTTCCCGTTAGAGTCAAAACAGGCGACTATGGTAAGAGCCAGAAAGATCTTATGGCCTCTTATAGATCTTATTAATAGCGGAATTAATACGTCTTGACATTAAAAAAGCTTCCAGCAGGTTTCTTTTCAAAGTTCGGGAATCATTGCAAGTGTGAGATAACGCTTTTTCCTAAAGAATAATTCTCACATATTTTCCTTTAAAGAAGAAGACAAAATTATTACTTAATCTTTTCATTAACCTGAAAAATTCCTATTTACACAAGTGTTACACAACACGTTTACACAGTTTACACAACTGCTTAAACAAGTTCAGGTTTATGATAAAATTTAAGCTTAGGCTAAGTTAGGTTAGGTTCGGTTGATTTATCATAAAACTAAATCAAGCTAGGTTTTTAATCAAAAAACTGGATTTTCTCAGGTTTATGTTAAAATAAAGTAATAATTTTATCTTTTCCGATTTTTGATCAAAAACCTGATTTTATCATAGTCCTGCGATATATGTATTTAAGTAGATATATGTATTTGTGTATTTTTGTATTAATATATTTATATTAATACTCTATCTATACTATATACTATTCTATACATATATCAGATTTATATAATATGATATATGCATATAATATCTTTTATATATGTATTTTGGTTTATCTATATTTCGTACCTTTTCTTATTAAATCTTTTCTCATAATAGTTTAAATAATTATATAAATAAAAATAAATAAATAACATCTCCTTTATGCTAGAATTAAACTATATAGACTAACACAAGACACAGACTAAACAAGAAGAAGAAGATTGTTGATAAATCAATAATATTGGTTTATTGGCACCTAAACGCCAAGTCGGCAAAATAAAGAAGTCAAAGAAAAAGATTCTGTGGATCAGTGGCTGGATCCATGTATTGGTCGTATTTTGATAATTTGTGTTATCCACTAACGTTTCTTGCAAGTTCAGGTTGCGGTTGATTTTTATAGGATAGGGTGACAAACGTGCACACAGTCCACCTGATGGTAAGTGGTTGCTGTGACCCATAGACATCTACATCTATCTTCAATAAAGAATCAAAATGCAGATGCGTTGTCACCCGTGAGGACTAAGATGGAATGCCTCTTTTCCAGTAAAAAGGGCCTCCGGTTCTCTACACTGACCATACGAAATACAGCAGTGTTATGCTGCTATTTTACGCTGGTATTCTGTGAGAGCGTGGTCCTTCCCCGGTCGAGCCGACCCATTCGTACTACAACTATACTACTAATATAGCTGCAGCATGGCTCTACCACGTATAAAAAAAAATATTGATGTGTTGTGTCGCAACAAAGTAACCCAATCTGTTCCATCGTCCAGCAAAACTACTTCATCACGACAACGACGCTTGAGCTGGACGATGAGAAGTATTCATAAGATAATTTTCAAATTTTGAGAGATGGTGGCACTATTTCACCTACCATACACCATGACGGAGCTTTCTTTCTCGATACTCGATATACTTTCATTTCTACATTTAAAAGAAAAAGAATGATCCCGAAGAAGCAGTGTTCAGTAAAAGGGATATCATATTACTTTACTAATGAGCTTTCCCGACAGTTGATACCTATCTACGCGCAGTACCTCGGTATTGTTCGTTCCTACTTTATCTTAGATAGAAATGTCGTAATAGTAAGCAAACTATGTACAATATAATATTGTTGGTATTAGGTATTGTATAACTGGAAGCCTAATAAGAACGGGTTTTCAGACTAGGGTTGCTATTAGTGGATGTTTTTGCGTAATAAACCGATAAAAAATGTCGCGCATTGAATAGTCATTACTAGTAATACTTCTTAATTCAACTTTTATTCGTGTAGGAACATGATTGTAGGAATTAGCCGACTTCAAAAAATAAGGAGGTTTAAATGTGACTGTTTGTTTTTTTGCGTATGTATGTTACGCGATATCTCATCAATTGTTAATCGATTTTGATTATTCCTTTTTTATTAAATAGGTTATTAGCCTATCAGTAATATGTTCATAGTTTTTTAAACATAATGACTATAATACTATCATGTATACATTTTCATTTATAAATAAACTTTTAAGAGATTTTTAACTTACCCTACTTCAGAAATGAAAGTAAGAATTATTTAAATATTATGCGTGAAATATATGCTTACTACGAATTTGCGTCAACGCATTTCAAAGTCAAAATGTTCTATAAGCTACAATATTATATTACTCACATGATTCAACTGGAGCGATATCGGGACCGTCCTGAAGCATCAACATCTTCACCGTGATGGCTCCAGGGAGGACGCTGCTTGATACCGACACTTTGATGAATTTTCTCGCAACGGGTTACCGAAAATCCTCCTATTTTATAATACGCGAAAATCAAAAGAGCAACACAGGCTGTTGTCACTACTATGACTATTGCACTATCGATTAAGCTTTGAGATGAGAGGGATGTTACGCTTGCGCGTATCCCGCGCCTTACGCATGCGTCCTGTGTCACTATTTCGAGACGGACAGACGTCATTTGACAGTTACGCCAATTTCCGTTTTCTTCCACACCATCTCAGAAAGTCTGAAGTCACAAATTAAAAGTAGAAACTTATTTTGTTTCAGCCTATATCCAGGTCTTAGGAACATTAACGTCTACCACCGATTCAAAAACTTAAGCCTCCTCAGAGAAGAAGCAACAATAAGCTCTGTCATTTATTTTTAACCGACTTAAATTCGACCAACTTAAATTCAATTCGATTTTATTTTTTCTTTATGTATTATAAGCAATTACTTTGCCGATTGGTAACCGATTTCAACATTTTTTTAAAACGACTATGCCTCGAGGGTAATTTAGTATATTTACGTAAATTTGATGACAAAGCAGATAATCGTTTTTGGGCCCACTAGAAATTTTAACGTTACTTAATTTTATTACACATAAAAATATACCAATTTATAATAGTAAACGGCCTAAAGATTTTATGAAAATCTAACCGGGATCATGAAATCCGAAAAAAAGAGTTGTTTTGATATTCGTGTTCTGGCTAATGTAATACGAAAAAAAATGCGTGTAACGAAGAACGAACTACTAAAATTATTTTCCATCAATCTTAAAGTACCTATAAGTGCTGAATGTACCTACAACTTTGTTTTATACTATTAATTATTGACCAGTGCACTATTTTAACTTATAATACCGGTAAAAACTACTAGACAATCGCTTTTACTTTGTTTTTGGGTTATTGTGATATTCATATTTTCATTGTTAATTTCTCAGTATTCCCGTTAGATACGGTAAAAGAAATATTACTATTGTAAGCTATAGATTATAAGCAATAAATCGACACGTATTTCATTAAGTTATGTCACAATTTGTGGTGGGCCCATTCTCCATACAAAAAGAAATTCACTCAAAAACATCTAACGGAGGAAAATAGAGGATCTATACTATAATTAAAGTACTTATACTTTAATTAAAATGTCTCGCCGTGTCTTTTTGTATGTATTTCCGCGCTAATCTTAGAATCTACTCACTCAGTTTCTCTTTACTCAATCATCTAACCTGAATCTATTAACTCAGTCTTCATAAGCCAGTCTGATTCATGAGGATGTTTTGGGTATGAAATTTATGAATACTCGTACTTTTTGAAAATTGGCTAATTAAAAAGAAAAAAAAATATGCATCTTACAACTAATGAGGACAATGAATTGTTACGAAAATTTTGGGAATTAGGTTCAATTGTTAGCACATAACGAAAAGGAAATTTTTCAAGTTGCAGCAAAAAAAATAGCCAGGAAATTTTGAAGAAGCAAAAGAAATATACACACAAATTATGCAAATGATGAAAATTGGCGGGTTCGAAAAATGCAGAAATGGGCCTGTAACAGCGAAATAATTTCAAAATACATAGAGAAGGCAGAAAATGCCACTGATAATAATACATACATTATGAATAACGAAAACGTAGTGACGCTAGATTAAGATGTGACAGAAACACAGATAAATTTCAGTACGTAATTAATATGTATCACAACCATACAGAAAAAACTACGAAAAGAACAGAATTATTGCAAAATATTTCTAGACTATTTGATGCCATTGGATGGTTAGCACCCGTTATAGTAACAGCAAAAATTTTCATTAAAAAATTGTGGATAGCTGGCATAGATTGGGACCAAGATATACCAAAGACACTAAAGTAAGAAAGGTTTGAATACAGACGGAACTGAACAATTGTAAATACATTACAATACACAGATGGTTGAATACTAATCAAGACGATTTATACCACGAACTGCATGGATATTCTGATGCTTCTACTATGGCCTATGCTGCCGTCGTATACCTAAGAATTGTAAAAAAGTATGGCTGAATATACATGCACTAGATTTCAGCAAAAACTAAAGTTGCTCCTATTAAAACTATATCTGTCCCCAGATTAGAATTCTATGGCGCCGTGCTCCTAGCCAATCTACTTATGGAAGTTGCAGAGCAATTAAATATCAACAAAGATAATATAGTTGCATATTGTGACTCTAAAGTTGTACTTGCGTGGCTACAGAACCACCCCAGCCGTGGGAAGACATTTGTCGCAAACAGGACTGCGGAAATCAAAACTTATTGCCTCCCCAACATTGTGGCATTTAAATGCCACATGATGCCTATGCATTTTGCCATCAAAACTCTTAGAGCACGCTTTGTGGTGGGAAAAAACAAAAAACTTAAAACAGAAAAATCTGAAATATAAACAGTTAAAAGACAATATTACAAATTTCGAGGACAAAACAAAGTTATTACCATAATGACAAACAATGAGTTTAACTTATTCGAGAAATATTTAAATTTAGCCACACGGTTAAAGAAAACAGATTACTTTCATGTAATTACTACTTGGTAGGTAGGATGAGGTGATGGAACTCCCTTTCAGCCTAGGAGCCTATCTGGTTAGGTACCACCCTATTACCTCATTCTGTCGCCCAGCAGCAGTACGTACATTGCTGTGTTGTGTCTATAGTCTGCAGACTGGATGGTATGTGAGTGCTGCAGACTACTGCAGGAGCCACTTACCATCAGGTGGACTGTCAGTTTGTTTGTCACTTCAATTTAAAAAACTATACTGGTATAACAAAAGTGGTTATTTTAAAATAAACTCTTTTTTGTATATTATTTTTTATTGAAAATCGTAAATAAATTTACATAAAATAATAATAAATATCATTACATCACTTGAACAAAGTATTTGTTCTGGTGTTAACTGTTTGAAGAAACGCAGTGTTGAGACTGCGTTCGTAAGTTGGTTGCTTATTTGTGTGAATGTGTGTATGTGTGGAGTGCGATGTCTAGTATCCAGCCAACTCGGCGAAGGTGGAGTCCATCTCATCAGCCAAGCTCTTGTACCGGTCCTTGTTGATACCCAGCTCGTCTGAAGAAATCATGAACAAATTATTAAGTTTTGTATACAATAGTGTCATGCTACAAAATTTTCTAAAAAAAACTAAATACATGAAATCAATAATCTGAATTATATTAATAATTGGCTTCATAACTCTCCGAAACGAGTATCAGACAGATTAATATTGGATTATACTCGAATATTATTCAACAATTCATAATTTTTATACGATCGTATAGTTTTTAAGTACCATCACTAAACGAACAAGCCTATGTAAGCCTAGAAACACTATGTGCTGGTGAAGAACTACGATTATGATATTCTCTTAGACAATTTCCACCACTATAGCAACTTCTTAATACTATCGGATGTTGACAACTGGACGGAATGGAAGCCATAGTAGGTATAAAAATATACTTGAGAGTAACCATTTTCTTCTTCCTTACCTTCCTGTATTCGATGCAATAAAATGACTCATAGATTCATTCATTAAATACCTAAGGACGATCACAATTCATTCAGACACGAAAACCAATAATTATATGTCGGATAAATATCGGTTCCGGCTCGGACCCATCATAGTTTGCACCTGTCTACTTTGATATTACACGAATATTGTAAGGAAACCTGTATGTTCTATAATATTAAATTATCCACAGCAATAATTGGTACCACGCATCTAGAAAACTCTACTGACGGTTGATGAACTTGATAAATCCCATTAGAGCTAAATCTCAAACCTTGCTCCTTTGTATTAAGACTAGTATTATTGCTATTAAAGAAAACATAGTTTTTTTTATTTTTTATTATTAATGAACTTTTAGAAATTTTAAAACTCGTTTATCGGCGTTAGCTAAGCTTTATAGGTTTAAACAGAACGTTTAATTGTAGATATTATTATTATTAAAAAATAAATATTAAGTACCTTGGAAGCATTGATCCACCGCGGTAGCAGAAAAGCATAAGACATGTTAATCACAACATAAAAAGCGGGGCTCTTACACTAAGCGATTTCTAAAGGATTGTCAGAATGTTGTCTAAGCGTACTCTAGCATAAAGAGCGACAATCCCCTAAATATCGACGCAGCGGTTAAGGTTTGTTAGTAAGAGAAAGAAATTTATTGCGGTAAAGTAGTGGAAATAATAGAAAATGCCCGGAATGAGCTATCGAGTTAGAAATTAATGAGAGAAGATAGGTAATAGAAGATTGATAGAAACTATTTAAATTTTGTCGTCTGGATGATGATCTCAACAGGTGCATGTGTAGGCTACATGTAATTAATAAAGATATTGACTTAATCTAATTGCTAAAAGGGTGGTTAGTATCCTGTGAGCTCGGCGAATGTGCCGTCCAAGTCATCGCATATCGCCTTGTATTTCTCCTTCTCGTTGAACAACGCGTCTGGAAAATGTTGTTACTTAGATAATATGCGAAGAGAATTAGTATCGAAATTTCGTATATTACCCTATCATAGACCGGAAAGTAAAAAGAAAAGTTATAGTGTTTTAAGATGAAAAGGTATTTTGGGTGAAGTCCGATTAACCTCTTTGGAATATTAGAATCATAAACTGTTTTGAATAAATTAAGATTACATTAAAAAATTAATAAGTTTGATTATGAAGAAAATATTATTTTTGATTAACAACCACTCGTATATGTTATTATAATATTAATGTCATTATTGTTTAAGCTAATGAAATCTGTAAAGAAAAATAAGTAAATTTTTGCCTGTAAAATCAGATAAGTTAATATTTTGATTAGAAGCTATATAATTTAATGGCCAAAACGACCAATGGATTTATTTTAATGTTTTTAAAATAGTTCAGTTTAGAACGTAGAAGAGGCCAAACTGATAAAGTCATACCTTCGAGCCTGTCAACCTCCTTCTGGAGTTTCTTGACGGTCTTTTCTGCGTACTCAGCGCGAGCCTCGGCCTCCTTCAGCTTGATGGTAAGAGTTTTCAACTGTTTTTTAAACTCTTCAACACGCTGGTTTGCCTTTTCTTCCGATACTTCCAGTGATTTAAGGGAGTTACCTACAACCTGTATTGAAAAATCGATTAACATGAATGTTATCATTATTACCAAAATTTATCGTAATTGGTGCATCACTTAAAGTAGATTTGTTGACGTCATTTAAATTTGAAAATTCAATTAGTCACCGATACAATTTTAATTATTTTCTTTTACTAAACAACGCATCTCTTACAGAATACCAGCGAGAAATAGCAGCTTAATGCTGCTTTGTTTCGTATGGTGAGTGTAGAGAACCGGAGAGCCTTTTACTGGAAACGAGGCATTTCATCTTAGTCCTCAGGTCACGCATCTTCATTTTGATTCTTAATCGAGGATAAATGTAGATGTCTATGGGCCATAACATCCACTTACAATCAGGTGGACTATATGCTCCTTCATTACCCAAATTCTATAAAAAAATACTTAAGACACTTTAATGAAAAAAATTATACTTATTGCAGATTTTAAATAGATACGAAATTAAGTAACAACTACAGATAATATTTTAATATTACTAAGTTGTGTCATACGAACCTTCAATTCCTCCTCAAGTTCGGAGATCTTAGCGTCACCAGACTTGACACGGTCCTCAGCGACTTCGAGTTCGTCTTCAACGAAGGCCAACTTGCGTGACACCTTACATTATTAAAATAAATTATTAGTATTGATATATTTATAAACAATGAAATACAAGCACAAAAACATTAACAAATGGTACAAAATGGCCGATATTATTTTCTTCAATTGATGACGCTGATAATTTTTAATATATTATTTTTATTACAATTAAAAATGTACTGAATTATAACGTGTATAATTTTTAGTTTTAGATACAATCCGACATAATGCTTATAAGTTCTTAAGGAAGCTACGATGCGTTGACGAAGACACGATCGTACAATCACAAGAACAGGACGTACCCATAACCGAAAACCAATAATTTGTATTTCAAGATTCGCTACTAAATGGTCATGTACTCAGATCACTAAGCCTTGAGTAAATAATAAATCGATCGTAAAAATAAAATTTACACACCATCTCGACAACTGTTAAGTGCACATTAGTCAAGAAGTTTTTCATTAATTAATCAAAATCAAATTTTAGTAGTAACATTAAGTTCACCTCATCAGACTTGCCGTCAGCATCTTCAGCAAGCAGACGCGCCTCTTTGAGCTGATTGGTGAGCTGGTCCATTCGCTCTTCGTCTTGCTGTGCCCTGTTCTCCAATACTTTGCACATACTGGAATAAATATTTCCTTATGAGTAATAGTCAAAAATACGTACAAACGTAAAATAACAACCCCTAGCCAATGTGGTAGCAACCTAAGGGAAATCATCACCCCATTATATTCCGTGGAGATGGCAGTATATCAAAGTAAAAGGTGGGATGCATCTGATACTGCGATCTCCAATCAACCTGCAAAACTTGGACTGCGCTATGAGGTAAGAGACATCCTTAGAAGGTTCCAGGGTAGATAAGAGTTCAACACACTGCTCAAGTCAGCGGAATTTACGTGTACTGAAATGCATTTTATTTCAATATGTAACACGTTTTCCTAAATAGACTCTCATAAAGTGAATATTTGCCATAATTGCCATACTTGGCATTTATGGGATTTTACGCTGCTGCCCATCTCCTGGTTTGTTTTCCTACGTTGTCTCTTACTACACCCACGGGAAGATGCGGGGGTGGTGGATATTCTTACACCCAGTAACTTTAAAATACATAATAATTTTTTTTTAAATCCGATTGATATTAAAATCGACTGAAGTCATATCATTCTAAACATTGAGAACTTTGTAAAAAAATTTAAACAAGAGAGGATGACAAAGAAATTCCATCTGAGGGTAAGTGCCTGCAATGGATACCTATGTCTATCCTCGATTAAGAATCAAAATGCCGATACGTAGACAAGCCTAAGGACTAATCTGGAAAGAATATATTTTTCTTGAGACCATACAAAACACATAATTATACTGCTATTATTACGCTGATAATCTGTAAGAGCATGGTCCTTTCCCGGTCGGTCTAACCCATTCGTACTGTCGCAGTGTAGCGTTGCTCCACTACATGACAATATCTTAATCAGTTATATCTAATAGAAGACAGATAAATTGTACGATGTTACTGAATTTTCAAAAGTCATTGATAAATGTGAGCGTTTTATGGCGGTGTAAGAATATCCACTACCCCATATAGTCCCGTGATGTCGCTAGAGGCGACAGAGGAAAACTGAAAGAGGATATGGGTAGCATGGGTAGCGGTATCTTCCTGATAACAACTCAAATTAAAAAAATACTGCGATTATCGAAAATCCTTCCTATGATGTTCAGGCAATCTATATATTATGTTCAGCAGTGGAGTTTTCTAGGCTATAATGAGAGATGCATTGATCAATGATTTTAATTTTCGTAGATAGGTGAATAAGTGCAACCAACTGATTCGACTTAGGGACCTTCAACAGAAGAGCTTACTCCTTTCTAAAAGGCAGGAAACACATCTGCAATTATCCTGGTGTTGCAGTTGTTCACGGGCGGCAGTAGTCACTTACCATCATGTGAGCCGCATCCTCGTTTGCCCCCTCTCTTATAAAAAAAAATCACGGCTCTTCCTATTTTAAGGAGAGGTAAAGTCCGCCAACACGCGCTGTAGTAGCGTGGCGGATTGATTAATCCATCACTCTCTTAAAAATGAAAGGAGGCATGTGTCTAGCAGTGGAATGTATAAAACCTGTAACTTCACATGAATAGTAAAGTTACGGGTTTTACACTAATTCATAATAAAAAATAAGTTCTAATTAACTTAATCCCGTACCGGTTGTTCTCATCAGCAGCCTGCTGGGCCTCAAGCAGCTTCTGCTGAGCTGTGCCGGACCTTTCCTCAGACTTTTCAAGGTCCTCTTCAATTTGTTGCACCTTCCTGTTGAGGGCGGCGACTTCCGCCTCAGTGGCGGCCAGTTGCTTCTCCTTCTCTTCCAAGTCTTTGTTAGCCTGTTCCAGTTTGTTCTTGTTCAGGATCAGATCCTCTTCCACCTGAGCGAGTTTCTTCTGGAGTTCACGGACTTCCTCGTTAACCTGGGAAAAATGTCGTTATGGTTTTATAATTAATTTCATAAGATTTTCATCATTTGATAACATAATGAGTACAGGTTTAAAAAAAAAAGAAAAGCAGAAGAGTATTATAAGAAATAATAAAGCACCTTCTCGGCACGGAGGTTGGCATCCCTAGCCTGCTGTTCGCAGGTATCTGCCTTGTCCATGGCATTATCCTTCTCCAGCTTCATCGCCTGCATCTTCTTCTTAATTGCGTCCATGGTGGCGGCTTTGTTTTGTTTTTACGGTCCGGTTGAAAAATACGCCAGCTACTGGCCTAAAAAATACAACAAGAAAGACAAAAGCTAAAATATTTTTTTTGTTTTTGGGTTGTATATTAATATTTTTTATATTATGATTGATTACAGTCCACGGAATTCAGCCTGTAATCACACTATCTCTCTTACTTTTTCAAACCGGAATACAATAGTGAACTGCTGCTGGTGAACTGCTTGGTGACAAGAAACAAGCAACCCAGACAGACACGTAGGCGGAAAAGAAGCACTAACACCTGCTAAAAAAAAATCATGTGTATGCGACAGTAACTAGACCAGGCGTGGCTTCTAAATGTCAATTTAAAAAATAAAGGGATCACTTCACAATCATCAAACATTTAACACCTCTTTAAGATAATTAATAGAATCAGGCGTTACTTTACCTAAATCTATTATATTAAAGATGGTAAAAATTAATTGGCCCATATCCTAGTTTGAAGAGCACCTCCTGGACAGTCTCATAGATAGCAAAGGAAGCCTAAAAACTAGTAAATATTTGTAATTTTCTAATTCGACTCGTTTTTACTCGTAAGAAGTATCCACTTGAGTACCTACTACCTATTTTCAACATATCTGATATTTTATTAACATAAATATTGGGATTAGTTAGACTCGATCCAAATTATCGGAACAAAAATACTAATATTTGAATTCTCAAAAGGTTCTGAATAAAGAAATCGTTTAAATTAGCGACATCAGAGATTAACCGATGTCATTATAAAGCTTAAAAAGAAAAGAAGAGCTCTGCAGTATCATCACTGTGCGTAAACTTCACATTATAAATAAATAAATAAATAATCATTTATTTCAATCCATCAGATCATAGTTACAGTAGTACACTTGAAATGAAATTTAAATTTTGAATTACATATGAAATAATTAAAATTAAATTAAATTTTATTAAATTAAAATTATTAAAAACCAGATTAAAACCATTAAAACCAAATTAACATCATTAAATATATAAATCAATAATATGCCTGCCTCAGAGTAATTTGTTTGTTTGTCCTTACATTAATCATATATGTAACAATGATTAATGTACTGACAATCAAACCCAATATATTGCCATCGTTTTTATAAGTATTATTTAATTTGTGAAAATGAAAGAGTGAGCATCTAACTAATAATTTATTTATCTAAAGACTTCAATGTTTACCTTACATGTGTAAATCTACAAACTATCATATTATAAATAAATTAGTCATAGAGTCAGTTTTTAACTGTTCTCTACTTTCGTCATATTCTTCCCTTTTTACGAATACGTTTAAATCATTTGTTTATAATATATTTAAAAATAACTTCTTTTGAATTGTATTACAGTTCAGAATTTGAATTACGTGTTTGGCTCTGTGCCAGTACAGCAGTAAAAGTATTGCATTAATAACCGATGGGTTCATACTCGTGGTATTAAACGGCGTTAACCTATATAAACCTCGTTATCTTTCGACCCGATTTGCTATACCCTATATAACGCAGAACTATACATCATATCGACATCGAAAGGTGAAGTTCGTTGTTTTATATTGGAGGCGCATCACCTGACACGTAACATATGTTTTTTTTTCTTTCAGCAGACACAACAGGGGAACTACTATAGCAAAACAATTCTTAGATTATGTTAATAAAAGTGTAAACCGGCTTTATTTATGATCTGATCTGCTTGTTATTTTTAAAGGAAAAAGGGGACTATTAAGGGACTAATTTGAAAATATGTTATTGCGATAAGAGCTATGGTATAATGGGTAATATGACCTGGAAATTACAGATCTCTGAAGTAAGTCGTAAAGTTGTTGCCACTTTGCGTTCCCTTTATCGTCTTAAAAATTTCCTACCTTTCAAAACCAAGCTTACGCTTGTTCATTCCCTCATTCTACCTATTATCGACTATGGAGATGTATGTTACCCAGATCTGTCACAAAATCTTCTAAACAAGTTGGAGCGCCTTCTTAATAATTCCATAAGGTTTATTTTCGGTTTACGTAAGTATGACCACATATCTTCCTATCGTTCAAAGCTTAAATGACTACCTATACGTCAAAGGCGATGCTCTAGAATTTTACTTGTACTTTATTCAATTTTAAACGATCCAAGGTCGCCTTCTTATCTTAAGGGTAACTTTCATTTTCTTCATTCGATTGACGGTCGAACACCACGACAATTAAACCGTCTGAGGATAAGGTTTCCACAGCATAGTTCTAATTTTTTCAGGTCCTCTTTTACGATACAAGCTATACATCTTTGGAACACCCTCCTCAATGATATTAAGAATGCAACAAATAAAAACTCCTTTAAATTACTTCTACGGCAACATTACCTGAGGGCACTTACTAACTGACATTATTTTTTTTTTCTTCAAATATTTATTTATTTATATATTAATACGGATATTTATTTATAAAGTTTATAAGCATTACATATATGTATGTATGTAATATTGTATTATTGTATATAAATATATGTTATGTATATGTATATTTAAATATATGTTGTGTATGTATGTACTATGTGTATATTATATTTTAATATATGTACACTTTATTTACGTATTATGTTTCGCACCTGCCTACAATTCTCTTTGGCGCCCAGGGTTGACTGGCAGAGAATGCCACATGGCATTAAGTCTATGTACCCTTTACCTTAACCTTAAGGTGTTACATTTAAGTTTTTAAATAAATAAAAACAATCATAATCCGGTAACAAAATTCGGAGATATTATGTTAACACCCATAAAATTTTACCATAAATATTTAAATTGGACTGTTAGATGATGTTTTATTGATGAATTGATGATCGATGATATTTATTGTTTTTCATCATTTAGCTTATTTCACAATCATCATCATCATAATTACAGCCCTTCAATAAGGCCTTCCTTATTTATTAGGCTACAGATGCGTTCTCACCTATGAGGACCCAGATGGCATGCCTAATAGACTGTAGTCATACTGGTACTACCATACTCTCTATACCCTTCAGGCCGAAGCAGTGCACGCACTGCTATTCGACGGCAGAAATAGGAATAAAAGGATACCTACTCAGGCGGACCTCAAGACAGAGCCAGCTAATATATTCAAGAAACATTTAAAATTTATTAATTATACGTCTATTTCATTCTATCACATTTTTCATTTACGAAAAAAATTGTTTTACATTTTTTTCTTTGATATTAAAATGGAATCCTGATACGAGTAAGTGTTTATGGTAACTTTTGAGGGGCAAATATTTTCTGTAGAATGTCTGTACTCTGTTCTCCTTCATTTAAATGCTTTTGCTTATCTATTAATATTACTTTTCTCTACTTCTAATTACTGCAGTCTCTACAAAACGAACTGGGTATTTTATTTTATCGCTTACTAAAATATTTTATAGCTTTAGAATATAACATAGCACAGATTTAATTACTTTTTGTCAAACACACAAGATGCAAACTTTTTTTGTATTGTTTAAAAAATGTGCATACAGATTCAATGGCAATACTTTTTTTATGGGACAATAAAGTATGAAACTAACATTGAATTAAATTCTGGCATATTTTAACGAGCGTGAGACGATAGCAAAAATAAATGCCACAAGACATGACGCGGAGGTATTTCTGGCGAGTTCTCAACTGTTACCGACAAATATTCACAGAAATAAACGCGTTCCTGAGTAGCCATAGCTAACAGCTGGTGGGGGAACTGAAACCAGGTCTTCGATAATTTACACGTTATGTGTTAGAAAATATTTCATTAATAAAAGTCATGCTACATTGAATCTATTTGTATGGGGTTTGATAAATTCATATTATATAGTTATTGATATTATATATTTTACTAAACAATAAATCTGAACTTATGTTAGAGGTAATATTTTTAGAATCTTTTAGTTAATCCTAAAACTAATACCTATATTGAGGTGCAGCGAAATCAAGTTATTTTTTTAATTAGCTGCTTTATTATGCTTCCTACTCTATAATATAGAAATGGTTGTTGGTGATGGCATGATAAAATCTGCCGCTTTCTGCGAGTTACAGCAGCCCTGAAGGCTACGAGAGGAAATTTCACATTCGCGGCGTGGCAATCATATTTGTAATAAATGTCTAGGAAAGGCCTATGGACTGATAATAAAACATTGATAAGGGAAACTGTCATCTTTTTACAGCTGAGAAACTTTTAATGTTTCGGCTATTGACCTCTTTTCTTCCTCTTTTTATTATCAGCTTGCAAAAGCCCTACCTTTTTGCAGGGAAGATTTGCCATAATAGCCACGGCGATCTAAGTACTAGATCTACGTCTATATATATGTATGCTCGTATCTTTGACTCTGATCCGTGACACTCGTCAGGGTATTTTAGGTCGAGGGTAAACGAGATCGTATACTGCCATCTTTCTGGCATTTTCCATATGACCCTTTACATATGACCCTTTTATACTCCAACATTCACGGGACAAAATGGACGGTATTCTTTTGTCACAATATAGCAATTCATTCATATATGTTAGAGAGTAAAAAACCAGTGTAATAAAGTTAAATTTCTTTCAGTATCTGTTGCTATTAGTCTCCGGCCTAAATATTTCAACTGGAGTTAGTTACGCCGCGGTGAATACCTTTGATATAGAGCCAAAACATCTCTGACTTTTATTCAGTCACCGGCTGTTTGAGTGACCATGTCGTGAAATGTGAATTGCCGACATAATACTGGTCCACCCAATCCACATGCTTAGTCCGCTAACTATTAAACCTATTTCCAATACGTACATATGTATGGCTTATTTCGATTTCTACGTCGCGACATTATTATATCATGAATCTTGATAAGTAAAAATTGTAATAGGAAAGAGATATGTATGATAACTGTGGTGTATAAATTAAACCGGACCTCAAGATATAGGATTATCCTAGTTTGGGGTCCAATGGAAAAAAATTGTATTTTGAACATTGTTTAGATGTTTAGCTCACTGTTCTTGGTTACATTTGTTAAATCTATAAGACGATAAAATTTATTATTTATTTATTTATTTAAATCTCATTAATTAAACGGAACGATTATATGTATAATTTTATCATAATATATACCTACGTATAATCATTTCTTTTGAAATATCTCGCGAAGACTTCAATAATGTAAGTTTTCTTTTAAAATTCATATTTAAGAATCTATTTATTAACAATATTACATTTATTAATAATGTTAATCTCTATAATATAATTTAATTAATAAATTTGAAAGTACCGTATTCCTATCTCCTTTAGAAGAATTAAATCGTTATATTAATTATTTTATTTTATTCTGCAACATTTAAATCAGTGTCAGTATATTATAGGTATACTTAATACAAAATTCTGTGATTGAAGTAAGACATGTAATTTACACGATGATGTAAGCACATTTAAATCCGATACGAGCTATGTTTGGTATGATGAGTTATTTTGTATATAACTTATAAATCTTTTTGTCTTCTAAAATAACTAACGCGAAAACATATTTCGTAAATAGATTTTTCCATTTTATATTGATTCTTTTCATTTTATATTGTATTCTAAATGAATTTTGGGAGTTTCCTCAAGCCGTTTCTAAATGGTAATGTTAGGACATGCCGCAAATAGGTTACAAGCAAGGCGGGCGGCGAGCCGCGCGGGCGGCAACACTATTTTCAGCGAGGTCGCGCGCGCGCTGAAATTCGAGTCACACATCGATGGAAAGTGTAGTACGCGCACCTGTACTTAATCACTACAGTTTGACTATTTTCGCACTGCTATTTAATTTCACTTTTAAATCGGGGCTCAATGATCGTGATAGTATTACACCGCAAAGCGCTTCCAGCTTGGATACTCCACACGTCACACCACTCAAGTGTCACTTGTCACACAACCCAAAACTTGCTCGCGGCGTAAGGCAAGGGTAGCATCCCGGTTATCCTGTGTTAGTATCCAGGCTGGTGGCAACTTTCGGCATCGCGGGACTCACCTCACGAGCTGTTCACACGGCGGAGCGACACGCACTGCGCCCGCCCTCGCGGTCGCTCCGCGCGCCTGACCGACTATTTTCGGTGCCAAAAATCCAGGATTTAGATCCGCCATTACAAGCGACAGACATTACGAACTCCGGTCATCACGCTCGCACATGCGTGAGTGGTGCTATTTCTGCAGAATCTATTCGGCTGATCTCAACTTGACTCGAATCATTTTTAATAACTTAAACAAATTAACTCTGGCATTTCTAAATCATGCGATACAACAGTTGACACACCAGTCTAAGATGTAGAGTCAACTCAAAACAGAAGATTATGATTCCCACATACACACTTTTCTTCTTCACGTATAATCATATCCCGAATATAATTTTTCTTATTACATTTCCTAATTGAGTATTAGTCAAGATATTTTGTAATCCAAAAGTTAATGTGCATTCAGCTATGGCTCTACCGGCAACTCTATATTTAGTGATAATGGATGAATTTCTAAAAAAACAACGGTTTTTTCGACGGTTCATTATAAATTTAAATGTCCAGTACGAAATCACATGATGTAGACAATTAATACTACTGTATTATGTTTTGTAGATAAGTAAACACATAAAACAAGAAGTTTTAAGTCCATTGTTGGAAGTTCGTTACGCCTTTCGAATGTGCCTGCATGTAAATTGGAAAAACTTGGAAGATTTTCTCATACTCGGGATGGTGAGTACAAAGCTCATAGCCTAGTACTAATAATACTGGTCCCTAACCATTTTGGGAAATTTAGTAACATTTTTGAGTAAATGTTTCACCGTCAGTATTTCACCAGGGCCTTGTCATCAATCAGCAGGGTGCATCACGTACATGTGAGGTTGATATTTGAAGTAAACTCACTCCAAATATCAATATAAAAGTCCACAGTTGGACATGGACCTTTTCTGTTGTAGTCTCCATGCTCGGCGGACGGAATGACGATCGCAGATCCCGACGTCTCACACCTTTGATGCTGCTATATATAATATGCTAGGTTGATCAATAAGTTTTTGGAAACGCAATGAAAGTCTAGGATAAGTATATGTAAATTGTATTTATTTTTCAACGTAATCGCCTTGTATGTCGATACACCTTGAATAGCGTTTTGCAAGTTAGTTAATTCCCTTGGAAAAAAAAGGCTTGATCATGGGACTTGAAAAAGGCTTCTACAGCACACATTACTTTATCGTCACCGTCGAATTTTATACCACACAAGTGCTTTTCAGGTGAGTAAAAAGGTGAAAATAACTCGGAGCTAGGTCCGGAGAATATGGTGGGTGCTGCTTCAACTGAAACCCAGTAGTTTGCATGACAGCGCCTGCAACATCAGATCGATGGGCAGAGGCATTAATTATTATGATGAAAAAGCACTCCAGCACGCAATTTTCCTCGACGTTTATTGTTTAGTTCTTTGCGTAGTTTTTTGATTAATGATGCGTTATAATCTCCTGTTTTTGTCTCTCCATTACGTATCCCAGAAGACAGTAGCCATTATTTTTCCAGTGGACGCAGCCACATTAAATCTCTTGGCTTACGGGGTCTTTTCCACAGCTTGCTTTGGTTTTTCGTCTTCGGGTCAAAATAGTGTACTCACGTTTCATCTAAGGTTACGAAACGAGCGCAAAAAGAATCTGAATCTTCTTCAATTATTGCTAATTTAGCTTTGAAATGTCAACTCTTGCTTTCTTTTGGGCGTCTGTTAATATTCGAGGAACCCAGTGCGCGGCCACTTTTTTAATTTTAAGGTATGAGTTAAAATAAACTGCATTGTCCCAAACGAAAGCTTTAGAATCTCAACAAAATAACGTCACACGTCGATCTACCTTAACAATTTCTTCGTGTTGGCCGCCCGGAGCGAGTTTCGTCATTGCAGTTGCAGGCGGTTCTACCGCGTTTAAATTCAGAGCACCAGATGCCACTGTAGAATAAGACTGAATATTGTCTGCCAAAGTAGACAGCAGTTCTTCAAAAACACTTGTGTAGAAAAAAAATTCAGTCAGAAATATTTAATAACCGCACGAAGTTCGAGTTTCTCCATTTTGCATACGAATCAAATTCGCGCCACATGTGAAGTTTGAAATAAAATTGGGTATAGTATTAATATCATTAGAAAATAGTTTTTTCTAGTCTATTTATTTAATACATTGATAAGTGTCCTATTCCGAAAACTTCAGTATATCATATATTACATATTGCTATATGTAATATATGATATACTGACTGCCTCGTTGGTCTAGTGTTCGTAAATACGACCACTAGACCAACTACTAGACCTACTGATCACGGGGTCCCGGGTTTGATCCCGGTTCGGGCAAAAATCAGTTATTGGGTTTTTCTATCAAAGAATTCTCAGTATCAGCCCGGAGTCAGGAATTTGGCCGTTGGGTCTGCGCCTGATGTCTCTCCGGTCGTGTCGGAATGCCGTCCCATCGGACTATGAGAGTTAGGGAATAGAGAGTGACCTGTGCTTGCGCATACACTTGGGCACTATAATTCCGTCCTGTGCAAATTGCTAGTCTCCGTTGAGGCTGGTCGACGTGACCGTATTTCTGTCTGGAGGACATTATACTCGTACCATAGCAAACATGAAAAGAAGTAATTTAATCATCATTTTATAAAATTAGTAGCTGATACCCGCGACTTCGTCCGCGTTGCTTGATATATTAACAAAGTTTTCGTATGTGCGAAGGAAAAACATCAAAAAGATCGCAAGCAAAAATATACTTTGCTTACAAAATTTCTTTGTAAACAATGTTATTCGTTGCTCCGTTTGTAGCTAAAATATATAATTATATAAATTATCTGGGTTAGTTACGCGAGAGCAAACGACGTACAGTTGACCGTGTGAAAAACCCTGTATAAAATCGTTGTTTCTTAAAACTTTAATAACTTTATATTAAATAAAGATATCGCAATATTATTTTTAGATAAGGGCCACGTGTATAAGAAATAAAACTTATAAAACTAATTGAAATCTATCCAGTAGTTTTTTCCGTGATCCGCGCACAACTGCAAACCTCTATCATTTTATTTATATAGATTTAGTACGAAGTAATCTATAAACTGGCTTATAGATTACTTAGCAACTAAATTCTAAATAAAAATAAAACCTTTTTTTGTATGCTTTCTTTTAAGTTTATTTGTTTTCTTGAAGCTTCAACCAAGCGAATACAATCATAAAAATTAGAAAAAGTATTCAATATAAAAAATTATGAGTCTTAATTAAAAAAAAAAATTTTAAAACTTTATGTATCATAAAATTACTATGACATGAGACATAAAAATATTTTAAAAAACATGCCCATTTAATCAGCTGTCCAATAACGTAATAATATCCCGGTGAAGACATTTATTCATAACGTACAGTCAATTAAACTAATGTGGGTCATTTCTAAACTTAAACAATTTTTTTACTAAGTTATTTAAAGATTAAACATCTTGCTCAATATGAGCCCCTTGGTTGCGGATACACGTCCTGATTCTTTTCCTAACTTCGGTTTTCGTTATTTTTGAAGATATTGTAGCCCTAATCTGCTCTGCCGCATTTAAGATACGCCTTCGAAATTGTTCAAGAGAATTCACTGGGGTCAAAAAAAGTCCTTCATGTGACCCCAAACGCAGAAGTCTAGTGGCGTCAGATCAGGACTTCGTACAGGCCACAGAATTGGTCCTCCCCTCGCAATCCACCTGTTTGGGTATTAGCTATTTAGCCACTCCCGTACAGATAACTGGAAGTGAGCTGGACAGCCGTCATACTCAGTGCCGGATTAACCACGTAGCAGTAGTAGCAATTGCTACGGGCCCTGCGCAGAAGGGGGCCCCACGTACCCAAACCCGTCCATCACCGCCTAAACATAATTTTTTGAGTGAAACTTATTAAGACGTGGTATATTCAATTTACTTGATGCCACAAAAACGTGAAACGTTATAACTTTTTCGACTAAGACAATCCACGGTAGACAATCAGTAACCGATTATTTCGTTGGCGAAAATAGAACAGAATTTCATACGGCAAACGCACAAGTTTCAACGCCCACCACGACGAATGGCTCGGTTCTCGTACTACTGATCATGCGGGAAGATCTGTTTACGACTTTGCCTTGGCATATGTTCTGACACAACTGGTCACTTCGCCCACGCGGATACAAGATGTGAAGAATCATACACCTTCTCTGTTGGACCTTTTGCTGACCTCTCATCCGGACAAATATCAAGTCTCCGTCGATGCACCTCTTGGCACTTCGGAGCACTGCCTGGCCCGGAGTACATCGCCTATCACTTGCTCATTGCAGGCACGATCTGTTGGCTGCCGCCGTGTGTGGTTTAGGTCAGCGGATTGGGATTCGATGCGAGCTTTTTATGCATCCTACCCATGGGGGCGGATTTGCTTCTCGCTGGATGATCCAATAAAATTAATAAGTCTGTCGCCGATGTGGTGCTTCAGGGGATGGGTTTCTTCATCCTGTCATCTGTAGTGCCTATCGGCGGCAGATCCCAGCCTTGGTTTGGACGCTCCTGCAAATTTTGCGTCGCGGAAAAAGCAAAAGCAGAGTGTTACAAGGCCTGGGCTGATGCATCGGCGTCCCGGGATGACACAAAAAGAAGTACAACTCTGCCTCCAGGTCCGTCAAAAGAGTAATCGCTAGGGCAAAGTCGGAGCGCATTGGGAGAATTGGTGAGAATTTAGTTCGCCTTTCTTCGGGAACTCGTGCGTTCTGATCCCTCGCCAAGTCTGCCCAAGGGAATTTTTGTAAGCCATCATTACCATCTTTGCGTAGATAGGATGACTCGATGGCCCACGCCGCAATGGAGAAAGCAGATCTTTTAGGTTCTCTTTTTGCGTCCAACTCGACTCTCGACGACAGGGGGAACATACAAATAACATACTTGTGAGTATTCCATGTAATGTGCTGTTTACACAGCGCTTGGGGCGCAAAGCATCCCTGGATGGCAACAAGTCGAGTGGGCCTGATGGAATCCCCCCGATTGTGCTGAAGACGTGTGCTGCAGAGTTGGCACCGCTTTTTACGCGTCTTTTCCGGTTCTTTTACTCGTTAGGCGTCGTTCCAGGCTCATGGAAGAAAGCCTTAGTGCACCCGATCCCTAAAAAAGGTGACCACTCGAAACCGTCCAACTACAAGGCTTTCGCTATCACCTCCTTATTTTCCAAAATAATGGACTCCATTATCACCTGCCAGCTCATGCAGTACCTTGAAGAGCATTAGCTGATTAGTGATCGTCAATAAGGTTTCCGTCGAGGTCGTTCAGCTGGTGATCTTCTTGTCTACCTGACTCACCGATGGACGGAGGCGGCAGCCCAGGCGGTTAGTTTGGACATAGCGAAACCCTTCGATCGGGTTTGGCACAAAGCGCTTCTTTCGAAAAATTATGCAATTGGGTCATCAGTGCTTAACAGATCGGACTATTAAGGTCATAGTCAACGGTTTTCCACAGGGCTGCGTGCTATTGCCTACCCTGTTCCTTCTTCATATCAATGATATGTTGCGTACTAGTAACCATAGATATAAAAAGTTCTTTTTTATATTTCTATGCTAGTAACATTCATTGTTATGCAGACACCATCACTGGCGATGCTTTATACACCGGCCGTGCTAATATTTCTCGGGAATCCGTCGTCGAGTGCCGGAACAAACTTGTGTCTGAAGTCGAGTTTTGTTGAACGAAGTCTCGGATTGGGGGCGACTAAATCTAGTCCAGTTTAAACCCCCAAAACCCAGGTTTACGCGTTTACCGCAAAAAAGAACCCCTTTCAAGCACTAATTTTAGGGCACTTCCCTCGTTGCCTCAGCCAGCATCGGAATCCTTGGCGTCAACATTTCGAGAAACGTACAGTTCCGCAGTCACTTGGCAGGGAAGGCTAAATTGGCATCAAAAAAGCTTAGTGTGCTCAGTAGATTGAGACGGTATTTCATCGCGGACCACCGCTTGCATACCAAGGGCAGGGTCGGCCACATATGGAATACTGTTCTCATCTATGGGCCGGGACACCCCAGCATCAGCTCTTTCCACCTGACCGTATTCAACGGAGCAGATCAGCAACAGACTTCAAGACGACGCAAGCGGAACATAAAGAACGATCATTTTAGGGGTTCCAGTACACTTGACGAATTTTTTGAAAAAGAAACACCTGGTAAGCAGTTTGAAATTGAAGTGTTTGTTGTTATTGTTAATAACTTACTATATGCTTTAGATAAGCGCATGAAAGCATACCAAAATCTAACTAGTGTTTTTGGAATATTTCGACAGTTAAAATCTATTACAATAGAAGAGATTTTGAAAGAAACTCCAATTATGGTCAGTGCTTATAAAAATGGTTTGGAAATCAGCATAGCCGGCGAATTAGTGCAGTTTGTCGAGCTGCTTAAAACTTATTTATTAATTAACAGTACGAAAAACGAATCTCTGGAAATTCAATATTATAAATTCCTAATGGATACCTAGTTCATTAGAATCATGTTTCCACAAACTCCTTTGCGCATTTATTGTCTCTCATGATCAATAACTGCAGTGATGAACGTTCATTTTCGACATTGAACCGTATAAAAAATAAATTAAGGAACACAATAAGTCAAGAACGCTTTTAGTATTCGCATATTAACTCCTTATTACACCTACTTCATTCTATCTCTGCATCATCCCAAGGTAGACTGGTAGAGAATGCCTTAGGCATGAAGTCTGCCTATATACCACGTGTGTATATGAAGTTTTAAATAAATAAATAAGAACGCCTGAATTATCTCTCTAATGAATATAGAATATAATTTGCTTAGAGAAATTGGTATGGATAGTATTATTTCTAAATTTGCCCACATGAAATCTAGAAAAGTTACCTACCTAGTAAAAGTTAAACAAAAAGGAATAAAAGAAACAGATGAATAAATATATACATAATTTACACCATTGATAAAATATAATATTAGCTATTCCTAAAAAAATTAAATGAAATTCCTAGAAATTTTGAAATATGTACTAAAAACGATTTACAATTAATTGTGTGGTACCGTCACTTTTCTACCGACTTCAAAAAGGAGGAGGTACTCAATTCGACTGTATGTTTTTTTATGTGTTACCTCATAACTTTTTTCCAGGTGAACCGATTTCGATGATTCTTTTTTTATTTGAAAGGTGGTGCTTTTCATGTGGTCCCATATAAATTTGATCAAGGTCTGACCAATAGTTTTTGAGTTATTCTTAATAATTTAAAAATATTTCACGGCAAATGATTTATTTAATATGATCATTTTCAACCACAATCGCGGCATAAAATATAAGATAAAAGTTTCATTTTATAGCAAATAAATGTTATAATCCTTATTTTTAGACTTAATTTTAGTGTAATAAATCAAAAGAATATTTTCTTTCGAATAAAAATGCATTGTAATACCGCCATATACTTCATTCTATAGGTAAAGTAATTTTATCGAACCAACTCAAGGTGGTACGTAAAATAGACGCTAGATGGCCTGAAGTTATGAAATCGTGGATTGGTAATTTTATCCAATGTGGTTAATTTCATTTATTTAATAAATTTGTTAATTTGTTAAATAAAATAAAAATACTTAATATATTTTTTTTTAAAGAAAATAATAAAGACAGTAGTCGAATAGCGGATTGAACCCACAACTTTTTGAGTTAGCAGTCTACACTGTATTTTGTCTCATTCTCTCGCAGGCTAAATCCTATACATGTATTAGTTTTTCTCTTTTTAGTGTCGCTTTTTTATTTTATCGACTTTCAAATCACACCGATCCTAAAAAAGTTTTCACTTCAAAAATCAATACGATAGCAGACGTGATAACTCAATTATACCGCTGGGTCTAAAAATTGGAAATTTTTACAAAAGCTCTTAACAAAATTATCCTGAATTATCACTATAAGTATAAATGGCACTACTGCAAGAAAAGACTTAATTTCTCACCTAATTTAAGAGACTGTGTAAATAATTTATATATTTATAGATAGTTTAAAGCAACTTCTCCTAGAAACTTTTAGATGATCGGTGATGAATTAATATAATTAATATCTAATAAATACTTAATAATTAATACCTACAAGCATTTTAAAGAGGTATAAATTCAGGTCAGTTGATACAGTTATTAATCATGGACACACAACAGAACATTTCATGTCGCGCTGAGTTTCTGAATTATCTAATTGTTAGTTGTACTCTGACATAAACTTTAATTAAAATGAGGGATTTCGGTCATGTAATGCGGAATTTAGATACACGCAAATTCTCAATAGTTATAGTTTTTAAAATTTTAATGTGTTGTAATTTTTTATTGAAATGTTGACATGTTATAATAATAAATCATATATTTAATATGAAAGTATTTATCATTCATGAAGTTTTCTGACAAACTCTTTATAAACATATTTATGTCCCACTGCTGGGCACGAGCCTTCTCATAAGGGGTCTAGCCTTATACCTCACTCTTAGGGTTTGGAGATTTTAGGAAGACGGCACATACTGCTGCTGCCTGTTTCCTGGTTAGTCCCTTAGTTGCCTACTGTATGAAAACCACATGGTTTACTTCAAGATGGTAGGAGGTACTTAATTTAAATTTGCTTGGGAAAAGATCGCCATAATTTTTGAAGTGTTTACTTGCTGATTGATTCATATTATACTATTAATAATACCTACCTACAGATTCATATGAATAAGTATGCTATAGGTACCTATGTAATTTAAATCTTGAGATTTACCTTAAAACAGTTGTCTCCATTTGAAGACGATTTGGGAAATTAATCCATTTTTTGATAACTTGAGTTTGATTTAGAGCCGCCACTGCCTCACTTATGGCTCTGCTGGAAGTAGGCTGGCTAACTTTGAAGCCCACATCCTTTGTAAGGCTTTTTTGGTAAGAGTTATGTGCGAAAATTCAGTACATACACACACACTACACATACTATTTTTAATTTCTCTAAATTTAGTACAAGCGGTTCTTGCTTTAGTAAATTTTATGATATGGATGAGGGCTTACTTCCGATACGGGTGCATTATGCGTTCAATAGAAGAAGTCTACCATGGTATATGTACTTGTAAGACCGTTTATGAATAAAGCTTTTTTTAATTGTAGGGTTGCACTTGATAGATGATAGAAACTCACTTACCTATCTCTTTCGGCGGCTCAAAGAATGCTCTTATACGACCCTTTTTTGCATTGGAAAATGCTGGACAAGGACGGCTTATGTCATGATGTATGAGTAACTACAAGGAATTCAAGCAGGCTAGAGACACTCCTTCCAACATCAATACCCAAAGCGCTGCTTCTTTCGAAAAAATCCTTCTTAGAAGTACTATAATAACCTTAAGACCGCGAAAAAATTGTACCATGAATCCTTGAATAACATCAGGTGTATTGCAATGTATAAGATATAGAAATAATATGCAGTAAAAACTAAAATTAGAACCTGTAATTGAAGTACTAAAAATAACTTATTGAGATGTAGAAACAAACTTCTCTATCTTATTAAAAAACCTAAACGTAAATACGAGGGTGGATTGAAAAGTACTCGGCCTAACCAAGAAAATAAACACATACTAAATCAGTAATATTTTTATTTTTCTACATAATCACCATCAAGTTCAATACACTTTTGCCACCTCCCCTTCCAAGCATTTAGACCGTTGAAAAAAAATGATTCTTCCTTAGAGTCAAAATATGCGTCTACAGCTGCTTTGACCTCATCGTTTGTCGAAAATCTTGACCTCCCAAGTGCTTTTTAGGTTAGGAACAGAAAGAAGTCTGATGGTGCCAGATCAGGTGAATGGCGGATGCGGTAACAGTTCAAAGCCACAGTTGTGAATTTCAGCCATTGACTGTACTGACGTGTGAACACGGGCGTTATCTTGATGAAACAGGACTTTTCTTCTGAGCATTCCTCGACGTTTTTCTTTTATTTCCTCTCGTAAACGACGTAGTAAGGTGCAGTAGTAATCAGAGTTTATAGTCTGACCCTTTCAAGATAATCAATCATAATCACACCTTTCGAGTCCCAGAATACTGAAGCCATCACCTTATTTGCCGACAAAATCGACTTAGCCTTTTTAGGGGGTGGTGAACCAGGTCTTCTCCACTGTTTTGATTGTTGTTTTGTTTCCGGTGTACAGTAATGAACCCATGTTTCGTCCATAGTAACAAAACGATTCAAAAATCATCTGCATCGGCTTCAAATAACTCCAAACAGTCGCGTGAAATAGTCAATCGCGTCCTTTTTGTTCAACTGAAAGCAGTCGCGGAACCCACCTCGCAGACACCTTGTGGAAACCCAACTCGTTGACAATGATGTTTTGAGTTCGTTCATAAGAGATGCCTATAATCTCGGCTATCTCTAATTTTTAATCTGCGATCTCCATTATTAAATCAAGTACTTTTTAATATTTTCGTCAGTAGTTGACGTCGAAGGCCTTCAGAGCGGGGTTCATCTTTCACACTCTCTCTACCACGCTTAAATTCTGCTATCCATTTTTGACGGATGAATATGACAGAGCACAATCGCCTAATGTACTGACCATGTCATCATGGATGGCTTTTGATGATAGCCCCTTCTTATGGAGGTACTTAATGACGGCACGCTGCTCGATTTGCTCCATTCGCGGAAATTATGTCCGATTACTTTGTTAATAAATTTATAAAATCACAACTAATTATCGCACACGTTTCGAACTTCACACAATGAACTAGTCTGAACTGAACTAAATAATGTGGGTAGATTTGATTTTTAGAATTGAATGGATCTGTGTTAGGCCGAGTACTTTTCAATCCACCCTCGTATAATAAAAATCAATTGGCAGGTGCTAGCAAAAATCCTAAGTCTGGAAAACAGGAACACAATTGATACGGTAAGTCATCTATAACATTATAAGTTTCAAAGCTTAGAATTATTAAAAATCGAGTATCAGACTATGATTCAATTAATTATTTAACAAACTATAGCTTCTCTTGGACAAGCATGAGCTGAAAAAATATTTTGAATAACAACAGTGCTCCCGGATGGGATAGTATACCAACTATCGAATAAGTAAGCTAGCGAATTCATTCGTAGTTCGAGTTATTTCCCACTACAACACTGTTTCAGTCAGGCTGTTTTCCAGCATCAATTAAGCAAGCAATCATGTTTTCAACAATATGCCAATTTCTGTTCTATTTGTAATTTCAAAAATAATAAACAAACGTTTAATACGTACTAAAGAATATACTAAAGACGCTGTTTCTGCCTAAACTACCCGCATTACTAAAGATGTAGATAACGATAAAAAGTCTCTAGGGGTATTTCTAGACCTAAAAAAAGTTTGCTAATGTCTCTGATACTATTCTTATTCGTACGCTAGAAAACATAGGAATAAGAGCTGCACTTTAATTCTTTGTTACCTACATCCAGGGTCGCGAACAACTTGTAAAAATTGGAAAATATGAGACTGCAGCTAATATAACTCATAGACTTAGAATATACTGGCTATATAACTTATGGTGTTTGTCAAGGTAGTGTCAAGTTCTTGGTCCAACGCTGTTTTTGATATTTATATTAACCTTTGTAATATGAACTTGTACATGGGTGCATATTTTCTTATGTGAACAACACTGCTGTAGTTTTCACTGGTGAAACATGAGATTCTGTACACAGTACTACAAAAAAAGGTCTCTCTAAGATTGCTAGATGGATGAACCTTAATCTCCTATCACTATATACCCTAAAACACACTACCTACCTACATATATTTTTCTATATATTATAGCAGTTCTGAACCCGATACAAACTTTCAGATAAAATTCATAACTGTTTATGATAATGCTCGCAACTGCTTGTGTAGTCCAATCACAAAAGTTATAAAAACTAAATACCTGAACGTATCTAATGGTAGTTTGCATTCACATTTAGTTATGGATAGAATGCGAAAGCTCATAAGGATTTTCAAATCACTGAGACATTGTCAATAGGCACTTTTTAATATTTTTAAATTTATAGCGCAAACTTTGTCTTCAGACTTTGCGGTATAAATTTTATACCGCAAAGTCAAAAGTATTCAACCAGTGCGTCCTGCCCGTACTCACTTACGGTGCCGAAACGTGGACACTGACAAGCTCAAAGTCGCTCAGCGAGCGATGGGAAGAGCTATGCTCGGAGTTTCTCGGGTAGATAAAATTCGACATGAAGAAATCCGCCGGAGAACCAAGATTACTGACATAGCCTTCCGTGTTTGTAAACTGAAGTGGCAATGGGCTGGCCACGTCTGTCGCAGAAGTGACAACCGGTGGAGTAGAAGTGTTATGGAGTGGAAACCGCGTCTAGGCAAACGTAGTGTGGGACGCCCCCTGACCACTTGGAGCGACGATCTGCGCCATGTGGCTGGTAGAACTGGATGCATGTAGCCGAAGATCGGGCTAAGTGGCGCGCCTTGGGAGAGGCCTATGTCCAGCAGTGGACTGCCGCAGGCTGATGATGATGACTTTTAAATCAAATTTATAATTAACTGGTACAACCTGTAATTGTGTATTGTATATTATAAGGGGAAAACCAGTAAAACCAAACGGTTCTACACAATATATTAATATTTATAAATGTACCGGCTCACAAATCTTAAAAAAGGTCATCATAATCTTGATTACAGCCCATCGCATGTTCGCATGTCCACCGCCGAATAAAGACCTCTCCCAAGAAACACCACAAAGCGCTGTCCTGAGTCAACTACATCCATCGACTTCCTGTATCTCTAACTAGGTGGTCACTCCATCCAGTGCGGCGCTTTCCTATACTTCGCTTACCGGTACGAGACTGCCACTCGAGAACCTTTTATCGACATCGGTTACCGGTGCTTCGAGCTATGCTACAAAGCAGGTCCTGAGCCACCTGCATCCATCGACTTCCTGCATATCTTACCAGGTCTCTAGTGGAGGGTCGTCCAACACTTCGTCTATCGGTTCGAGGCTGCCACTCGAAAACCTTTCCTCCCTATCGGTTGTCAGTTCTTCGATCCATATGGCCTGTCTTACACCTCTCTGCAGTTGGATAGGTTTTGTACTCGTCTGTACTCGGATAGCCATCGTAACCCTACTGTACAAACACTTCAGCACTTCGATATACCGTCAACATGGCACCGCTGGAGGGACTGTAGCACCACCCAAATTTCGACGGAATCAAAGGCTTTATCATAGTCCACATACGCAAAGCAAAGTGGTAGATTGTACTCTTCGCTCTTGTACAATTTGCCGAAAATATGTATGTGGTCTGTGGTACTAAAGCCTTTTCGGAAACCGGCTTGTACGGGAGGCTGGAAGTCGTCGAGGCGACGCAGGTCAAATTGCTATTAGATATTCCTTTTATCCTTTTCTTTTCATTTGTATATTCTATCTCATTTTTTGGTCTGAGGCACAGGACTTATTCAAATCTTTACTTTGAGATTTATTTTTACCTAAACAATATGAACAGAAACTCCGTCCGTTAAATGGGAATAAGCTGTGAGCCGGTGAGCGATCTAGATACTAATCGCTAATCGGAACGGGATACACCCATATTGGCTGTCCCCTTACACTATATTTTAAGATAGATAGTCATTTCACTTTAGTCCATGGTCACATTTTAGTTCTTATTGAATTTATTTTATTGAAGCATCCGAAATTTTACTGTCAGTATTTAGATTATTCGCAAGGTGTTAATAAAACTCCGCCTTTTATAAATGTATATTTAATCAAGTTGAAACCATTGCTCAAAGCTTTGACGCACTTAGAATAAATAAGCTAGATCAGTTTTAATAAAGCAAAACCGACTTTAAACTAGATTTATTGTTAATGGAAATGGAAAACTAACTTTAAGTACAAACGTTTTACAAAATTACACGTCTGAAAAACGGTGTCATGCGAGTATATAACAAGCTCTCAACATATAGTAGAAAAACCTGACCATCATATGCAAATAATCTTGCCTTCCAAATCGATTTTTTAACTTATTATAAGCCAGCGCATGACCACAATCCCACCTGGTGTGTGTGATGTAGCCCTAGATGGTAAATCGCACTGTCTTTGCATAACAAATTCCTATTTACTCTTGTCTTGAAGACGCCCAGATTGTATTGGGTCGAGAAGACACGCCGACAAATTATTCCACTCCTTTGCTGCGCATTACAAAATATGAAGCAAATCATTTGGTTCCTATGCGTGGAATAACGACAACAAAGGGTGAAGACCGGTTTATTATATTTATTATAAACACTGAATTGAATCTGCTTAGGTACTACTTGATTCTTTGATAATTGATTTTACATTAATTACTTACTTATTCTTCGTCAGCCCGTAAAGTTAAAATATTTCAATTAAGTTGGCAGATTACTTCAAAAAAAATCTACGATCAATTTAATTTAATTTCTCTGGTAATTTCGTTATTTCAAATTAGTACTCTGTCAAATTTATTTTTGTTACACTTGCATAACATCGCTTTCACATTCATTTACGAGAGTGGGTATAATTATATAAAATGTGTAGATACCTACTTTAAAATAGTACGTACAAAATCCTTAAACCTAATTTTCTATACCTTTATTCGAAAATGAAAACTTAAGTAGGTACCTATGTCATAAAATATACTTATCTATTGGAATAAAAACATACCACGTCGTTACAATTAAGAAAGTTTTATATTATCGCACAATAATTCCTGATGGAATTATTTAATAACAACAGCATTAGGATTAACTTAAAAAGCTTTATTTTGGTAAACCTAAGAACGTCGGCAGTGACTCGGAAGGAGTAGATAATGTAATATAGTAAAAATGTAATAGGTACACATTTAAGGAAATTGGAAATGACTCAAGACATTTAGAACTGGTAGGGTTCCTCAGGTTTTGAACCAATCTACTTACTTAGCAATATTATTTAACTTAATAACATAAACGCAAATGGAACAGAATTTTAATTACATGCTATCAAATTCTATCAGAAGACGTGATATTCGCAGCCAGGTACTTTTTGCATCAAAATTTAGATTCCAGACAATATTTTAGTACTTATATTCAAGTTTATGAAAAAAAATAATAATAAATATTTTTTTTTTTAATTTTAGACAAATATAATAGTAAAGCTATCTAAAGCTAAACCTAAGAATTTTAGCCCTTAGCGCATCAATATACTCGTATGTGTTTAACACGTATTCAGCCTTCGACAATTTAGAAGAGATGATCTATGTTTAACTCTGCTTCTTTTCTTCGAAATAATTTGGTAACAGCATTTTATTTACATTTGCTCCTGGCCACAAAACACGAATTACTTCACTTCATAGAAGTCCATGTTCCTGATTTTATAACGAACAAAATACCTTCAATAATACAAATGTAAATACGTTACATTGCAAATTATTCATTGAACATCGATACAGCATTGTAATAGATCAAGAAGTAATGACTAAATCTTTTTAAATCATCAAGTTACATTAAAATTACATTGGTGACATAGGTTCAAAATGTGTATATAACAATAACTAAATATTGCTTACTTCGTCTCTTTTAAATTGCAAGAAAACCTACATACATCATAAATTGTAAGTTATTTTAAATAATATAATGGATGTTTGAATTTAATGTAAATAATAATTAAAATCTTAAATGTCACTGCCCTCTGCAGAACATAGCGTTGAAATTATTTCTATAGAATTAAATGCATTTTTATTACGAGCCTGTTAGAAATCGGAGTAATGCATATTTTTATAAACGATTCTATCAAAACATTTTTAAACTTCTTATTATAAGTATTTAGATACCCACAGACTCGTACCATTTATTTGCATTATGTGCGCAGTGCAGAATGCAAACAATACATACAAGCAACAAATCGTTTTTTCTTCCGAAGATTCCCATTGACTCGCAGAAATTGGTGCCACGTCCCCAAAACGGCGGTTTTCAGTTTAGTAACCGGAGAGGTCAGCAAACGTTTGATCTACTTCTTCTGCTATCGCTTTATATTTACTACGTTCTTCCAACACCTCGTCTGTTGTTAGTAAGAATTAGTGGGTTAATAAATAAATTATCACGAGAAAAGATATATAATATAATTAGTCGTTAAATGATTTTAAAGATACATGATTTTTTAATAAGGATCTTCTAATGACATGTACAACTAATTACTGTAACTATTTCGGATGTAAGGATGTATATTTTTAGGATGCATATAGCATCTACTTGTCCCCAAAATACCAATTTTACCATCATGTGGTGGACCCTGTTCATAGACGGACGAAGCTCTCGAAACAGATTATTGGCAGAAAATCAATCACAAATTCGAACTATGTAATACTGTGGCTGTATTATAGCAAGCTGTCTGGTCTGGTCACCATGATATTGGCAAATATTTTAATAAATGAATGCAAGTTGGTGTTTGCATTTTTGGAAAGGCCTGTATCCAACAGTTGTCTTATGATAATGATGACCAACTCTTTATTTAAATCATGCAATTATCTACAAATGTAATACATAGATCGGGAATATGGATGTTCTAACTACGAATAAATAATAGCACACATACGTACCAATAACTAAATAAAAATAGATACATACACACTCAAAGTGCAATAATTACTGCCTTCAGATTTCAACTGTGTTTTTTTTATTATTTTAACATATTATTATTTTATATTTATATAAAGATAAAAATAATAACATATTTATATCTTGCTTTCTCTTCAACTAAAGGAGAATATTTAAAGAATTCATACACACATCACTTTCTAATCCAACATGCCTTTCAAGATTACAAGACACTAATGTCAGGACCAAGTACAAAATATAAACTTACTGGCAAAAACTTACGTAGGTAGCTACTAAGGTAACATTCTAATGAAATCATTTCATTTAAACTTGAATTTCGAATGTGTAAAGGAAAATAAAACGAAAATATAAACAATAAATTATTTATTAAGATAGATAAAAAATAAATACCGCCATATAACTATGGATTATAATACTTTAAATCAGTATAAAATATAAAGTAAAATACGTCTATACAGATATTGTGTGAATCGCAGGCAGGTGGCGTAGCCTTGGCGTAAGTGGTGGATTGGCAGCGAGAACTTAATCCTTAAGGATGAGCTCCACGAAAGCGGTGTCGAGGTCGTCTCCGATGTCCTTGTATTTCTCCTTCTCGGCGACAAGTTCGTCTGCATATACGTGCGTATTAAAAATTTTATTGGAAAAATTAACGTACTATTATAAATTATTTTATTGCTTAATATAAAGCAAAAATTGTATAGTCCCCCTAATAAACGAACGTTACGAAACGTGTCCTTGCTGGCAATAGTATACTTATGGGTGTAAAGATCACTAAATACTTTTTCGATGAAGTTTATACATGATTAATAATATACATATATACAGTTTAAAAGGAAAATGAACCACAACTCTTTGGTACAAATTTTGCCAGCTAAGGAACAATAGGCACATTGTCAATTGATTCAATTCGCGCGCTCTTCAAGTCAAGTTTTAAAGCAAATTAGTGGCAATATTATGCGAGAGAGCGTGTGTAGTAGTAATAATTAAAAGAATGCTTACATGTCGCGTTCCTTTTCACTCCGAAGCCATGCGTCGCTCTCATTAAAGCCTGAGCTTTTGCTCAAAATATCCGTGTCACATCAACGCTTTCATGCAATTTGTAAGGAAGCGTTTATTTCATAATTTAGAAAGTGGTAGTGTTTTACTCTTTTTTATTTAAAGCGAGTTAATGGGTAATGTTTACTAGATTTTAAATATATGAATTGAGGCGTTAGTATGAGTTGAGTCTTCAATTACAGCGCGTGCAACGATCGCAGTATCGGGAAGGCGATTGCCCCATCAGGCCCAGGTCTCGGAGAAATCCGTCGACTTCAGTCTCGATTTCGTTGGATAACTCTTTACCGTTGATCAGATCGTCTGTGGAAACCAGCGCATTCAGTCATTTCGCACCGTTTATTAATGTTAATCTGATTTGCGGGCATGCTTCCAGCCACTTGGGCTATTGAATAGTGTATAAGATATCGCCTAGCGAAACGCCGTTCCATCAGCTATGTTCATCTCATTTATTTTTAATATATAAAGTTTACAAAGCTAGTCGAAATATTGAGTATAATTTATGTAGTGTTGTGTTCGCGTCAACAGTTAAAAATTAAGTAGTTAAAAATGGGTGGTATGATGTGGTGACAGAAGGTTGAAGACTTTATTCAGCAGGAGTTTCAGCTGGGGCTGCGGGAGTTTCGGCTGGGGCCGCAGGAGTCTCGGCTGGGGCTGCAGGAGCCTCAGCTGGTGCTGGAGTTTCAGCTTGTGCTACGGGAGTTTCAGCGGGCGGCGCGGGAGCGGCGGCGGGGGGAGGCGGCGGCCTGCGCGCCTCTTCCTCTAGGCGCTCCTTTTCCTTCCGCGCCTCCTCCTCCTGCTTCTCTTTCTCCCGCCTTGCAGCCTCCTCCATTCGCTCTTTCTCCTTCCTCGCTGCCTCCTGTTGTTGGGCGCGGTTCTTGATAGCGTTTTCTAGTTGCCTCTCGGTGGGCTGAACTCCCGGTATCAACTCCACAACCGCGTCGTCAATGTTGTCACCGATGTCGTTGTACTTTTCTATCTCGTTGATCAGGTCATCTGTAGCAGGCATTGGTGGTAAGCTTGTCTTTCTCGATATATGGTCATGCGATTCTCTTCATGCCCTCTCGCTGTTAACACTTGGAAACTGACCGGATTTTTCTTTGGGAAGCATGCGTTAACATATTACTAAGTTTGCTACTTTAGTCTTATCTCTTCGATTTTTGAACTACATGCTCCGACATAAACTTCGTTATTACGTTTAAGGCCTCTCCTTGCGTTCCTGGGATACATGCTTTTAACACATGGCGTCGCCATACTTCGCTCAGTGACGTCTCTTAGACGCTTCCTTTCACGCCCCGTGCTTAGGGTAAGTTATTGACAATACAGATTTGTTACCAAATAAAATGGTTGTTTAGTTTATCTCTCATATTTTTGCATGTTAAAGTGAAATTTTTATATGAACGAAATGATCGGTAAAATGATAGCTGATAGAATCGACACGTCATTAGTAACTCACACAGGACAATAAGGGGTTCACACAGATTAGTAAAAAAAGACAAACATCTAAAAATAATAATATTATATATTTATAAACACTTGTGTTAGAATACTCTTAAAATCATTAATTTATTTTTCACGAACTTATCTATCAATGAATAAATCGATAACATTTTAAAAGACGGAATGGTTTCGATTGATCGAAGTTTTCGTATTGTAATAGCAATATTGATATTATACTCACAACACAAAGAACGTGCTGTGCTATGGAATGCTAGGCTTCAGAGCCTCGAGAGACGGGACTCGAGGGAGAATTTATTGCCAGCGCAACTATATAAATAACAACCGTATTTGCAACGGGCTCTCTTACATGGAATGGTATTTATTTACCTAGCAATTATATTAAATAAATAACAAAAACTCAAATTATGACACAAGAAAGGAATCATACTCGAAACAGAATATCAAAATAGTTCATAGCAAGTACATTCTTATAAATATTAATATTTACGAGTTACCGTCTCACTCATTTAAATAAAAAATATCTAATCTTCTCTATCATAAAGTAAATAAAGAGTTCATAGTAAATAATAGCAAACAGTGCACTCTTATAAATGAATATTAATAATTTTAAAACATCAATGTCTAAATAATAACATGACATTATTGATACACAAATACTGAGCCATTGAGTCTGTAGCATTATACATACGTATTGGTCCCGAAATTGGAATGTTGATTTGCAATGTGAGTGCCAAAAGGCGAATTACTTTATGTGTATACTATAAAAAAGTATTTATGATATTATTGCAGTAATAATTTGCAGTATCACTTTTATAAATCTCAATGGCAAAAATATAAATTATCCGTGTACGAAGTAAAAAAATTGCACTTGGCAGTGGTGTCGTAGCGAACACTCCTTGACGATACAATTAAAAAAGCGGCTGGCAATTACTCTAAATCTAGAAACATCTAATCGCTCGCCCGAATCACTAACCGTTTGATAAAGTTGTTAAAAGTTCTACATGAAGAAAGAAATATAAAGAGAAAATTATGAAAGAAAGCTATTTGCATTTCAAGCCCAAGTAAATATAGAGCTCCCGAAAAGCAGCCTTACATATTTACTTGATTGATAATATTGGCAAATAGGGTAAATATAAATAATGGCGAAAGATACAAGTAAAGTATAGTTGGGACTAGTGAGTCGGGCGTAGCGAGGCAGCGGGGCGGTGGGGGGCGGGGGGAGGTGTTCACATGTTCTGGATGTCGTGGAGCGTGGCCTCCATCTCCTCCTGCAGGAGTTTGCTCTTTTCGCGCTCGGCTACCAGGTCGTCTGCAAGGTCGGACGTGGCCACGGTCAGTCGCACACAAAACAACGTTCGATTCAAACAACGCCGTAGACGATTGACATATTATTAACTCAACAAAATTGTAGTTTATTATTATAATAATATATTTTATAGATTTCAAAAAAATACTTAAACAGTTGTCAAATCACGATACCGCGTTATTTGCACCGAGGAGCACAGGCAAAATTAAAGTTAAACGTAAAAAAAAAAACATGCAATTACAGAAACAAAAACATCAACGGTCCGAGCAAAATAGTAGGAACACAAAAATACATGCTAATACAATATTATGTACACGTAACTGAGATTTTTATCTATTTTTTGTGAACAACCAAAGTATGATGAAATCAGCAGTTATGTGCACCAGAAAATTAACACCTAAATAATGTTACAATAAAAATTAAAAAAAGCTAGAATTATAGCGCCATGATAGAGTAACTAAGCTTTCACATCTACTGTACAACATTGTAACTCAAAAACGCAGCTCTAACAATGCTTCAAATGAGGTTATACATTTGAATTGTTCAAAGCTTTGGGTATTATATAAAACTCTGATGCAACTTGACTTCAGAGACATCAACTTCTACTTAGCTAATCTGCCGTACCGGGATATACAATTGTGCAATTATCTGCAGGACCTTTGAAACTAGCATCAAAAATATTCATTATTCATAGTCTCAAATGCTTGCCGTTTTCAAATTTATAGTGAATTTAAATATAATAAATTCAGCACATAACATATTATACAATATAACTCTATTTTTTTAAATTACTATTATTACCTTCAAGCCTGTCGACCTCCTTTTGAAGTTTCTGAACTGAACGCTCGGCAAATTCGGCGCGCGCCTCAGCCTGAAAATGTTTTTTTCAATTTAAAGTTGCTGAACTGTGATGAACAGCCTATTCTTTGATTTTCCTTCGTTTAATATTGTTTACGTTAACTTTAATACATTTTTGAATATGTTATAAAGAAAGAAAAAAGAAGAAATATATGTTACAAAGAATAGACTGTTGCTTTTTCATTGTGCAAATCAGTTTTAGTTTTATTAATTTCAAAATGTTAATTTCTCAAGCGGTCTTATTCATAAAAAAGTTTAAGAGATTTCCTGATTCAATTACTATGAGCTCTTTTATAGGGCATCCAACTTTGTCAAATATTACATAAAGCGCATTTTTTATTTCTTTAGGATTTTAGATTCAATAAATGTTACATAAGTTAATATTCTATCATAAAAGTTAATATTCTGATAATTAATTAGTAAATATATTTACAGTTCATATTAGTTTTTTGCTAAACAGTTCGCATAACGTATTCATAAACGGAACGCTACTTGGATCAGATGCAACTGCTAACATTTTGTCAGAAATGTGAAATAGACACTTGCGGTACAATGTTAATAATTATTAGTGTAGATTTCGATTGTTGTTTGTAAGGTTTGCCGTTCTATTTATTAGTTAATAATAGTAAGTTAAATAGAACTAATAAATCTCTTAACATTTTTTAAATAAGACCGTAATCTTTTTAAATTTATTTCAATTTCAAAACATTAAAATATTTTTGACTAAAAAGTATGAATATTAAAGGTAAATTGTATGGACAAAAAGTATCAAAGTTAAAAAGCCAAAGCGACACAAACACCATGCAGTTTACCTTGACCGCAAGCAGCTAAGTGCTGTACTGGCTGAATCACTAAGAAACAATAAATATAGTACCATAACCCTTTTTATATATTATGGCCATACCATAAATTTGATGAATGAGTATTGCTATATACAAGAGAACAGCAGGTGGCTTTGATCGCAATGTACATACATATCCTTAAATGTGATATTGCCGAAAAGCTCAAGTCATTTAAGTTAATCTCCAAGAAGTTGATAGTTTTAATAAAAACAAAATTATATTGATAACCGTAACTGCTATTTTGTCAATGTTAAAAGTCAAACATTTTCAATTCCCGATACAAAATTTTTGTACATTTTAATTCTACATACGGTGTTCTATAATACATTTTTAACGATTTCTTTAAATTTTTATTAATTATAATTTTACGTAAAGACGTAATATGTAATATTTAAAGGAAATTTCATTCAATGAGCATCAAAATCATTAATTGTAAAAAAATGGCGACCAAAGCCCCTCGCGGGGAGCGTAACTTACTTGCGTCAATTTCTGCGAGAGGCTGTGGATCTTATCCTCGACGTGCTCCCGCGACACCATCGCCTAGCCACACAGGTCTCGTTACATAGGGCAAGCCATCGCCATGCGGGCTGTACTGTGATGTTGTGATAGTACGCTCCAAACAAATGTTTTTATATAGCTCCGCGGGTTACCACAAGTACTATTGGATAGCTCAGCTCTAGCTAAAAATAACTACAACTGAAAGCTTCCTTTGACCTTATCTTATACGCAAGACTTTATTTTTAAGATATATTTTAAAAACCTAACACTACAAACGCGTGAATGAATCATTCATTATGAAGAATAAAATATTTACTATTTTATTCACAGCCTGTATTAAAATAAAATATAAAGGGGCGATAAGGAATAAATAATTTTAATTTAAGAAAACAATTGAAAAAATTAATTCCAATAAAGCGTACAATCACAACACAGGCACATAGTACATAAATAATGAGTAAAAAAATAGAAAAAATTAATACACAGGAGACACATAGAAGAAAGAATTCTTAAATAAAATACGGAAAGGTGAAGCACCAACCGCTGACAGCCAGACGTCTACACCAACCTACCACCAACGTACACAGCCCTTACATCTTTACTATATAACAAGCATAATATCCACAATTTAACTCGATTACATTACATATTTTACGAATAGCAATGGCGCCATGGCCAATATCCTCCAACGCAATGACAATAAGAGCATGGCAATGACCAAAACCAAATCTATCTACTTCTTGTTCGACTTGTTGTTCGACTTTACCTCTTTCAGCTGTGCGTTGAGGATTTTAACTTGGCCTTCGTATGTTTCTTCTCTTTGCGTCGCCTGCGATTATTTTATATTAACGAATATACAAAAAACAGCGATAACGAAACTCCATGCTGTATCACACAATGTTGCTATTAGAAAATAATCTTATTTGTTATTAATGCAACACTGATAGATACCATAAAGTTATAGGTAAATAACGATTAATATCTAAGAACTAAAACATCAACTGTTAAGAAAGAAAACACAACATCTAAAAAAATAGAAAGGGCGGAATATCGGTATGGATAAAACGGAATCTGCGCAGAACGCACTACGTTCTTTGCCTGTTTTACAACAATTATTGTTAGATATAAGTAAATCAGGCATAGACTACGCTATATGAAGTAGGTGTGCGGTAAATGCAGTTAGGCAAGCGTAAAAAACACTCGCAAATAAACCGATCCCGTTCGCTTTCACACCTCCTTTAGGCGGGTGGTGAGGGTTTTGATCTGATTTTTGTACTCCTCTTCACGTTGGTTGGCCTGTGTGGAACGGAATTTGATTAACCTTCTACAAATAGTTTAGGAACCATAACATTAAATAATAAGTTTTATAATTTGCAGTATAATCGTACCAACTAACATACAGACATACGAAGAAAATCAATATGTTTTATATTGAATTATTATAATGAATGGTTGGTGCGTCGTCATACATAAAATTTTTTGTCAATTCTTAATTTTGATATTTAGGCTTAAAAATACACTTGAGTTCTTAATGGCTTTTGCTTTTTTGTTTTTAAACTACTATATTTCAACATACCTTCTCCTCGGAGACTTCCAGGGATTTAAGGTTGTTACCAACAACACGGAGTTCTTCCTCAAGCTCCACGATTTTGCTAGAAAAAAAATAAAAGAGCAAATCAATTTTCACTGAAAACTATTTTTATGCTTTAATTATAAAGTTATATTTGTCCCAGAAATTACTTTAATTCTAACGTGGACTCAAATCAAAATTTTATGTCTTCAGTTTTGTTTATAAGTCAAATAATTTTGCATTTTTACTATGACTCTCTTAAAACGAGTGATACTGTTATCCTAATACTGTTGTTAGACAAATATTTTAACATTTTTAATGCAATCTTTCAGATAATACTATTGAGTTTAAAAAATAATAAGTACCTATACTAAGTTTTATACTAAAGCGTGCAAGTTACATAAATCGTAAAACTTTTGTCTTAGCTTATCCATATTTATTGTGATTTTAGAACAGTTATGCATTACAAATATCATAACAATCATATTGAAATTATGGATAATAGCCACAGACAAAACATGCATATTACGTAATATTAATAAATTTAATTAAAATTACTGTGTAAAATTTCAAAACAAAGCATTTTTTAATTTTTGTATAGGAATACGTACCAGAGACAATAAGCGAACAAAACATCATCATTTGATAGATAAAATATAAAATAAGATACCATTAATAGAGTAATTTAACTGAGTTCATCATTTCAACTATTGTCTATAACCCCACGTTTCGGGAATGCTAGATTTTTATCCTGAGGTTAAAAAAATGTCATGTGCGTGAGCATTATCTGGGTAAAGTAAGATGAAGTAAATCAGTAGTCAATATACATATTATATCGGATATCAATTAATCATTTCGAGTTTATTATTTTTGACAATAATATTAAAACTTGCGAATACCAACACTAGTGTTGGCACTAGGACTATGCACGTAATTTCCTTACTATTATTAAAACGATTTCTGTTATTATATAACTATAACTTTCCATTAAGAATATCATTACAGGATTTTGTATGCACAGAGACGCCTAGTTCAGTTACCAACCCTGTGGCTTACCGGTCAGAGCATGTGTGCCTATGCCGTCAACCCTGACATCGAATCTCATCACTTGTATGTACAGTACCAACACTTGTATGGAACTAAATCACGCCAAAATCAGTTTATGCCCTGATTAGAAATGGGGTTAGATTGTAGTCGTGATTTGAAATCGACCAAAAAGACAACATAACTTTAGTAAAGACAGATCTTTCTTGAGGACCTCGTCTGCGTTGGTACCATTCTATTACCTATATCTGTTGCCAAATAGCAGTGCATAGACTGGTTTGTTCCAGTTTGAAAGTATAGAGAACTAGTTAAATTACAGGCTCTGAAAATCATTGTATTCAAGTCCTCAGGTGATAACGCATCTGTAGTCCTCCTTATTTGAAATTGACTGCACGTTACTACCAGTTGGTACTGTTATTGTGGCGCTAATCTTACGCAAAAATACTCTAGAAATGGTATCCCGAGGGTAGATGGTAGTGTTGGGTCCCCCCGGCGGCGCGGCTCACCTGTCGCTCTGCTCAGCGCGCTCCTCGGCTCGCTCGAGGTCCTGCTCCATCATGACGAGCTTGCGCGCCACCTACCGCCCGCCGAGCGTTAGTACACGCCCACACGCACACACACACAACACACACTACGCTACGGAGCCGCGCGCCACTCACGACCGCTCGCCCCGACGGTGCACAGCACTCAAACTACGCTTTACACCAGCGGATACGAGGCGGCTGGTGCACTGTTGTGACAATGTGCATGGGGCATGGCTTGTGGTGAGAATGTGAAGGAGATAAGCGGGTTATGACAAATTGTCTTAAGGAAATGCTCAATTTGGGGGTTCAAACAGAATGGCTTTAGCCTCAGTAAGGGTTTTTAGTCATAAAATCGTTCTACAAGTGTTGTCGGTGCAACAACTAAATGTTTACCTGTGTACTTAAATGAAAGGGTAAAAGCGAACAAACAGGCGACAGGATTAATACAAAGCGAGGAGTCGAGAGTGGCGTCCGAACTCAATAAGTAAATAATAAACGAGGGTTGTCCCAAAACATTTAGCTCTAAAAATTTAGTATCAGTATATTGTTTAAGTTAATCTAAGTGCTATCTAGTGCGTCAAAGTATTCGTTATGTGATGTGTGCGCTTGCATATGTGCGGCACGCATACGGCCAGTAATTCTGGTGTAATGCGGTGCATATCTGAAAACGAAAATTGCCCTATACCACACATATTCCTTAGAAACCTAACCTAGCCACGTTCAATAAATAACACACACTGAGGACAGCATTAGTCGACACATTGACACGATAGTAAACATAAGAAATATCCATGAGATGGGGCAACCCTTGTTTTTAGTCTGAAAATAACAAGATAGAGACGCTTGCGTTTTATCATGGTCCTCAAGCGACTCTGTCCTGCGCGATCTTAACATTATTCAGTCTCAAAATAAAAATGAACAGGCAGCACTAAGCAGTTAATTTAAATAATGCAAATCAAAACAGAAATATCCTCGTTCGCTGCATCCATCTCGTAGAAAACCTAGAATTTACATGCAAACAAAACATCCAAAATCAAGAATTAACACCGATGTGGGTAAATCGGGTTAAGTGCAGATGTTAACAAATTATAATCGACAACCATGCAGTGGCAGAAATATTTGTTGCACAACAAAACCTTAAGGACCCACAGCGTAACATTTCGACATCGAACGACATCGTAAATAGAATAAAAATGTGCACAGCATACGTTTTTGTCAGAAATTGACACACATATGATGCTAATAAGACTTGCAAGTCTTTTTTCATTCGCTTACATATTTTTAAGTTATTTATTTTAAAAAATCTAAGTGATAGTGCTATGAAATATATAAGTACTTATAATGAAATTTTTTTGCTAATTACTGTTTCCATTTAGGAATTATCACAATGTATCGTGTTCCGCTGTGGTCCCTGAGCTGAGGTAATGAAACCTACGATTCACCGGTCTCGGCGCGTTCTTCCGCGCGCTCCAAGTCTGCCTCAACCATGGCCAGCTTACGAGCCACCTGAAGATACCACCACAATGCATAAGAAATCTTACCAAAAATTCAACGCAAACAATCTACCAATACTTAATCTTGTGCAACTGAGCCCTTCATATATGGCCGTAAGGCTTATGTAACACACGCAAGGCAGGGCACTTGTTTAACCATATAAGGCAAAGAAACTCAAGATCAGGCGCGATACCTTTCCTTCTTAGGCTACTGACTTTTACAACTGCCTTCACCGAACAGGGTCATACGTCAGGGGAATTGGGACAGAGTATGAAACCATCTGGCGTCCACACGTCGCGTTTTTTTCTCTCTTTATGAATTTCCTCCTTGCTTCAAGTACGAATAAGGAATGAAAGACACTATCGTGAATACTTGTATAGGAATGCGATAAATTATCGTCTATTAAAAGAACTAAATATATATATTGTCATAAGAGACATCATGCTAGGTAAACGATGCACACATGAATTAGCAAAACATCTAGGGGAATTTCTGTTTAATAGGACTGTATTAGTTTCAACATCGTACATAGAGTACAACAAATGTAAGTTATGATTAGAACTTAAGGAAAGAACTCGGGGAAAGAGATATACTCGTATAAAGATAAAGAAGGCATGTGTAAGTATTATGTGAACTTTCTTCTGTAGATAAGATTTATTAGAGTAGATCAAAAATGAATACACACACAAACGGAATTATGTATAACTTGAGCAAATATTTAAATTGCTCTTTATAGATAAAAGTTATACATTTATGGCCAGTTAAAATATTCCGTTTTGTACAGAATATATGCGTACGTAGTTATGAAGCAGGACAAGCAAACCAAACGACATCTAAACTCAAAGACCTCATCGTATTTCTTGTCGGCTTCCTCAGCGAGGAACCTGGCTTCTTTCAGCTGGTTCTCCAGGGCGTCCATGCGCTCCTCATCTGCCAAGGACCTGTTCTCCAGAACCTTGCGGGCACTAAACGCCACAAAACAAAACTTAAATAAAATGTCAACTTTATTAAACCTGTTAAAAGATAATCACTATAAATAAATCAAGGGTGACCCGAGAGTTAGAAGACATGCAAGGACGAACACAACTAATCTGCAAGATACACTCAAAGCGTACAAACAAATTCGAATCGAAACATCTGCAAGAGAAACTGTTTGGACTCGGCGCTCAATGTTATTCACACATTCCAACGTTTTTACATTTAATGCCGATTCCTTATCAATTTTATAGAGTGCTTCAGCGTTTTGTTTTATAAAATCTTTAACGTAAATAATTAGAATTAACAAAAGGCTGAAACATTAAATACATTTCAAACAATAACATTTAATGTGGCAGAAAAAGTTACATTACGTGTCATTATATACGTAGAATGACAAAAATCCTAACATACTGGAATAATTTTAGTGCGTGTCCAAGTGTGTTACAAACGTGCTTAATGTATTTTATTATATAGTGGGACATACATACCGGCTATTTAATCCCAAGACTACGAACAGCGACATTTACACAGTAGATATAGGACTTGACATTTAATTTTCTCTACAGTAAGGTGAAACTACTTTTGCCAAATACTTTTAAGTCTTCATCGTATACGCTCACATTACAATTTAAGGCCGTCATATTGACTTACATCGATTTCTCTTATTTTCACGTTTCGAACTCTTTAATGTCATTTTCAAGACTCGTTTTCTTTGGAATTGTAGAGATATATTTCGCTGCGCTTGTAACATGTTTTAGAACGTACAATTTTATCCATACTCAAAATTAAATGACACTAGATATATCGACTTAGGTACTCAAAGTTCCACCATATAATGACACGCAACTAATATTTTAATATTATGGTTAAGGTTTCACCTCTTCGTATTTCTTGTCAGACTCTTCGGCGATGAGTTTCGCTTGTGCGAGCTGGGCTTCCAAGATGGCGACACGATCGTCCTCCATGTTTGTTCGATTCTCCAACGCCTTGCGTATTCTGGTTAGTGCGGGGCCAAACACATGCATGTTATAACATCGGTAGACATGTAAGTATGGTCATGTAACATTTTTTTATTCAATGACGTGAAGAAAAGGAAAAACACACGAAAAAGCACCTAAGTTTTGCATTCATCCTTACATTGTTTTAATGTTAGCATACATTACACAATTAAATTATCAAAATTTTTAGATCTTCGTCAAAATTTACGGTAACTGTAAATTTTTATATCTTATTCTATAATGCAATTGGAAAGACTAAAGCGTATTAACGTTGACATGTTTTAATTCTAGATATGTATGGATATATTTGACATTAAAAGTCATTGGGATAAAACACAAAACACTCATGCACACGGAAATGTGAAACAAAATTAAAATGAAGGCAGGCATTTTGAATTTTAAGCAGCCGAAATAGATATCGTGAATGTCGGTACCAATAATTTTGCATAATTTTTATAAGAAACCACACTTTTTAAGGACAGTCGTATCTCGGATGCTAAAAATTCATATTACCTATAAACTTTACTTTTGTAGTTACAAGTTCATACTATGCAACTTATAATGTAAAAATTACTACATAAAATTTAACCCATTTCTTGTTTTCAATCAGATCAATATTAAATTGCTTTTGGTATTATGAAATGCCTATAAAAGAACTTTATAACATTAATTACTTATGGCGTAACTTTCTCGGCTGATGTCAAAAGATACAAAAGCCACAAAGATATTTAAAAAATTGTAAAAGGTCAGTCTTTTAAAAAAAATGAAATAACTAAAGGATATCGGGCTGCAAGAAATATGTAGAATAGGTTTTTAACATTCTATAAGAAACTGCCGTCTGCCGTACGATCAAGCTTGACTACTGCAACTCTGACTGAAGTGAATTATACTCGTAGCTATAAAAATTGACGAAATTATCACCATGTATTTCCCCGTTTTCTCCTCCAACTCCGGTCCGATACATTTATTTTTCACGAATAATATAAGAAGGATTCTGGCTATTTTGTCTATCTTTTATTTTTTATGTTGCGTTTTTAAATAATTAATTTATGAAAAAGAAAACAAAACAGAAACATGGCAGTGGCAGATATAAAATGTTATGTAAGACAATATTTGATTTAGTGTCATTGTCAATCCAGGGAGAAAACAGACGAATAAGTTTGTATGGACTAAACGCCGCCCGAATACCCTCACATATAACACCAAAATGGTATTTTGAAATCCTGAGTGACGGAATAACTATTTTTGAAATTTAAAATAAAATAACCAAGAAATAAATCAAATGCTTCTTTTAAATGTTATCAAAAATAAAATTACTAATATCGAAATTTATTATTATAATCGTAACTTTTTATCGCAACACCTCATGTGGCAACACAGCCGTTTGCTTTTAATCAACTAAATCATACCTTAAGCGAAAGAACAGTTTGGTCGACTTTACGAGGTTATGAATGCAAAACATTCTTTTAGAAGTAACTATAAATCTCAATCTTTCCCTATTGTAATAGTATTGCAGAATATCGATTACTTAATTGGCAAAAAGCCCCTAACCTTATGCCGCCCTTAAACTCACATTAAAGGGTTATGACTCACCGTTCTGACTCATCAGCAGCTTGGCTGGCCTCCGCTAACTTAGCGGTGGCTGTGGCGAGACGCTCCTCAGACCTCTCAAGGTCTTCTTCTAGCAGTTGAATACGTCGGTTGAGTGCAGCCACTTCTGATTCGGCCTGTGGAAACAAATAACTTTGTTATCCTCATTCTTTAATATCAATGTTATCACATCCACCCCTTTCATAACTGTAAACGAAACGGGGTCGGTACGGTAATAATCGTATTTGAATTAATATTTCTTATCCAATACGTGTCTTTACAGTTGGACAGTATGGAAACCGTACAATAATTTTGAAAACGAGAGCAATTATTTTTATTTCAGTTTGAGACGATAAAAATCTTTTTTTTTATTAAAAGAACCATTTATGTAATTTTATAATTTTTCGTCATCCAGTGGGACAAAAATGCATCTGTCTGAAGATACTAATCAGAATAATATATTGCTTTCATATATTCAATGCAATCATATAACGAGTTGTGTATGGTAATTTTAGGATAGATACATATAGTAATATTCACAATTACATCGCGTAACGCTAGTAGTGATATGCATTAAGTCCCACCAACAATATAAATGTGAAAAAGGGGCTTGCTTCGCCAATAAAATAGTTGGAATCTGAACTAGAGCCAAGTTCCCTAGCAGGTCCTTAAATTATAGCTATAGCACGTACAACGTTCTTCAATTGATTTAAAATAAAATTTGTTACGTTCATTGATGACGAATTTGTAACTTTGATCCAAGTTTCAAATCGATACGACACGACAATATCAGTAATTTTGTAAGTATTGTCCTTATAATAATCTGAAATAAGTACATTAGCATCAACTTTTTTTCTTGGGATTACGCTTCATTGATTTTTTTTTTTAATTTTAAATATAAGAATGAAATGTCGACAAATTTATTTGTACGGTTAGCGCCAAGTGTACTTGAAACTAACCCCACCAATAACTGTCGACTTGTTTCGACACATTTTTCGATTGATAATTTGTAGTTTTCAGATTTTTTTCTTTTGTATACGCCTAATGCTAACCTTCTTCCTTAATAATAAATTTCAAATTTCTGTCACCTAGAAGTGGCCAAGGTTTTAGATAAGCGAGTCAGTGATTGACAAAAATGACGCTTTTCAGACGTTAATAACTCAATAATTATAATAGGTTTATTCATGAAATTTGGGATCCTATGTTTGTTTGCATTTCAGAATAGAAATGCTAAATTACAAGTATGTACATCTAATAGTTTTTAAATTAGTGGGTGCCGAAAGAAGCTCGTATTGGTTTGTGTAAATACACACTGCCGGTACGTCACCCTTTTCTTTTCCAAACTTGGCTAATACACTGTCGTGTGTCTTGATTTTATCATAATTTACAATTCGACAGAGGAAAAATTGTTGATTTAATTAACTTTTGTTCTTAGACGCTGTGTACAACAGTCGCATTGTTAAATGTCGACACATTATACGTGTTGAGAATAAGCAGTCGATCGGAATATTTTACTAGTAACTACATTACACCGACTTGCACATGTATATATGACATCACGCGTCCTTGTTGCGAGGATGCTCTAAAACGAGTCCCAGTTTCTCATTTTATCCTGTGTCGTCATGAATGCGTAGTTGTTAACAATAGCTACTGAGTATTAAATGAAATGATAATCATGGAAGCAATCGTATAGGTAGTAATCGTATGTTCAATTCACTCTTGTTTAAAGTGAATCCATATTTTTTTTAAAACAAGACATGAAAAATCGAATTATTTGTTCAATACTTTCAATGTCATTAGGTCATTGTGCTTTGAACCCATATTAGCGAATATTATCTGTTTAATAATTTACCTACCTAGGTACTCACAAAAATTATAAATTTCTTTCGATTATATAACCTTATCAAATTTAAATTCATGTCAATGTTAACATAGGCATATTTATTTTGTTGTAAATAAATCTTTCGTTATTTAATTAATAATTTTATTACAACTTTAGAGCTTAAAAATATTTTTAAATAACTGCTACTTTACTACTTTTTGTCCTTATAACCGTTACCGTTACAGCCTATTAAAGTCCACAGCTGATGAATATAGGCCTCCATAAATTGTCTCATAGAGGGGATATTTGCCATAGTTGCCACGCTTGGCAAGCGGGTTGGCAAACGCAGTTTATTTTTTATTTTTAGTCGTTATTAGGAAGACGCTGCTGCCCATCTCCTGATTTGTTTCCCTCTGTCGTCTATTACGACACCCACGGGATGATATGAGGTAGTGGTTATTCTTACACGGCCAAACAACCTTGTAAGAAGTACCTATAATTAGTTAAAAACAAATAAGAAATAAAACTATTTATCTATGAACGTTAAGCGCTACATAAACTTAGGTTTTACGTTAAATGCCTTGTATGTTTTTTTTATTAACTTTCGATTTTTTGTCTGTTAATTAGGATAGATAACTCCTTATCAATAATCTAATCACATCTAAAACATATGTTAAATATACTACATTTTAAGCACAAAATAAGTGCCTGACATATTGTAAGCTCCAGTACATTATATGGTTACATCCTTTCTCAAGTCCACTTTTGAATATAGGCCTCCCCAAGGATGCCACAAAGCACGGCCCCAATCCACCTGAGTTGAATTAAGAACGTGTGAGAAATTATTATTTTGCGTAGATAAATGTATCTTAAATCTTTTAATTTTTAACTGCTTGCTATCAGTTACCAATTCCTTATCTTTTATCTGATATAATATACTAAAACTGATAAGGCGGTTGGTTATATTAATAAAACAAGTGTTAAAAATCGTGCGTGAGCATATATAGAAATAATAACAGCAGTTTTCTTTCCTACAAATAAAAAATAGGAAAAAATATTCAAATTTATCTAAAATATGTGGACATGGGGAACTGAAAACAGTTCTTTATAACCTATAGGGCGTTACGTCATAATATGATAACATCCTAAAGTTGGACACGCCTTCCTGGCGCCGGTGCGGTTCTCCTAGAGGCTAGGAAAGCTGAACAGGAATGTTTTTAGGGTGGACGGCCTCCATGTATAATGGATCGACTTAACACTATCGACTCGACAACTCGACATCATGTGCTACAAAAAAGGCACGCGATTTTCAACCATCAAACCTGATTACGTATATCATGAAAGGCACAAAAATTTAGATTTTGTTAAAAATATTAATGAAACCCTACTTTTTGGAACTTCAAAGGAGAAACCGTAATTTGTTCGATACACCTATTAATCTATGGTAAGAATGAGTTAACCATAAAAAAATAATGATCGCTTGTTCACTCAAACATATTGTAAAGCAGCTGTAGTAGAAAGAGAGGTAAATATGCGTACGTCGAAGGCACACCTAAGTATGGCCGGACATTACTCACTATAGGTAGATAGCAACAGAATTACTGATATATCTTCTCAATTTAAACGAAATGTAAATTTCTCACAAATTTCAACACATACGATCTTGGAAATTTTCACAATACACAACACAAATTAACACAATTCCTTACTTCTTCTCTTCGCATTATTTCCACTTGCAATCGTTTGTGGTATTCCTCGCACTCATCCTTATATTTTTCCATTTCCTCTTTCGTTTGTCGCATCTTCTTTTTTAAAACATCCAAAATGGTGCCTTGCTGCATGTTTGTAGTCATTTTTATTTACTTTTGTGTTAATCAAGTGCCTAAATGTTAAAACTAAAGACACCTTCGCTTTACTTGCGAAAATGCTAACTGTTCGTTACACAGCTCCGTATCGCGTAGATAACCGAACAAGAATGAACACAGCCGGCAAATAAAATGGCCGCCGTCAACCTAGTCGATGCAACTTTATCACCGCTATACTAATGACGTACAGTTTACTGCAACAACGAGATAACAATCGCAGCTACTCATTTACTAAAATAAAATCGATAATACGCTTAATTGCATATTTAAAACAATGTGACTGCCGACTTTGACAACAAAACGTATTTCAAATGGCAAAGGAATCTGTAGGCAAAGGCAAACGTCAGTGGCTCACTGGGCGCTGGGTGCGTTAACTACGCTACGTCACAAAATGAAGCTAAATTGAAGCTAACCATGCACGCACTAGCTCCACCTGTGAACCGTCCACGTAAACTACATCCTGTGGGGTCCAAATAGTACCTGGTTACAAAAGCAATGTGTATACAAAATAAGGGATTGGCGCAACGGTTCAACGATTACACACAACAGAACTCCGGAAGCTATAAATAATTACATACCCATACTTTATAAAGAACATGTAAAATGATGGTATCGAAACCTTTTTCAAATTATAAAATGTAAGTATACAAAGCATTGAGAATCATTACAAAAATATTTCTATTTAATTTTATACGATATTTCTTAAATGCATTTTTATAACTTACACGTGTGTTACATAAATAAAATTAAGAAAAACGAGATAGAATAATATATAACAACGCCATCTCGTGTTAAATTTTGTATGTAATGCAAATATGCGACAAGTCATTACAAGTAAGTAGGGGACGACACGAGCAATGAATTAACTGCACAAACAAGAAACAAGCAGGCAACCGAAATTCGTATGTAATGACGTAATTTAGAAAGTATGTGGCTATTTAGGTGTAACTCCGTTAAATGTTCACATTGCAAAGAATATATGTGAATGTTAATGCATTTTGCTTAACTTCTTTTAGTTTCTTTATCAAAGTATAGCAATAATAATACAAAGTAAATATTAACAGATATCATACATACAATACAAAAACCGGTCTGCAATGATCGTAAAAATGCTCTTCAAGTATACTTACGTAGCATATTGTTTTTTTTTTTTTGCGATCGTCGTTTATTAATATTTGACTATGACACTGTTATGAAGCGGATTCAAACAAAATGTCAAACTTCAAAATCATTCAAGTTGTTCGGACTACAAGAGGTCTCAAAGAAACAAATATACAATGACTAATATTGAAAATTTTAAAACCGTTCGAAAACAAGAGCTGATCATCTTCAAACGGCTAAGAACACTTTCGATCAAGTCACCTTTCAAACAAAAAAGAAACTAAATCTAAATCGGTTCATCCGTTTGGGAGCCACAATGCCACAGACAGACACACAGATACACAGATATTCCCGTTAAACATATAACACCTCTCTGTTTGCGTCAGGGTTTCAACAGTCGGGTAAAAAGGCTCCTATGATCTATGAGCTCTTTTTTACATACACGTGTCATACAATGACATCTATGACTATATAGCATTGTTGAATAACATGAATATATTTTGGAGTTGCGTGCATCTATTTCACTGTGAAAATAAAACCTAGCTCGTTCAACAATCAAGAGGATACTCCAATTTATGTTACCTTGAGATAACTTTCAGCATAGATTACAAAATTAAAAGAACTTCAGCGGTGTGTATAAGGTCGGCGAAAAAGTTTCTTTGTATTTTATATACAAATTCAAGACATTTTTTTTCAAAGTTAAATTACATTTAATTATAATAATATATATGTGCCATTTTGTTCGATAACTTGTTGCCATATTGTAGGTAGTGACATAATTCCGTTGCTGTAGAAGTTTTGGAGCTTTTGATTTAAAAAAGCGACAAGTAGTTTTGACAGTCCTCTCTTGATGTTAACCTAACACCACCCAAAGAATTCTGAAGAGACCGAAACAGGTGGTTACTACTATAATGGTGGATGCATTAACACTTCCCAACCAAGCTCTCTCAATTTTTACTTTGGCCAAACACGTGTGTGGTCTGGCGTTATCATGATGAAAGACCACTCCTTTTCTGTGGATCAATTCCGGTAGATTTTTCTCAATTTCTTTCATGAGTCTCATTAGTTGTTGGCAGTAGAGATCCGAATCGATGGTTTTGCTCGGCGGTAAGAGTTCATAATAAACGATGCCCTTCCAATCCCACCACACACAACATCACCTTATTGGGTGGTGTTAATTCGGGTTTCGCTACTGTCTGTGGAGCTTGACTACCATTTGACCATGATCTTTTTCGCACGTTCTTGTCGTAGGTGATCCACTTTTCATCACCAGCGATCAATCTTTTCAAAAATGGTTCGGTTTCATTAAGTTTCAATAGAGAATCGTAAATGAGTACACGATTCATTAGGTTTCTTTCAGTGAGCTCGTGTGGTACCCAAATATCGAGCTTTTTTGTATAGTCAGACTTTTTCAAATGAGCCAAAACTGTTTTATGGTCAATCCTCAATTCCTCGGCTATGTCGTAACTACTAATATCCGTATGAGGGCGACCAGAGCGAGCTGCATCTTTGACATCAAAATTCCCGGACTGAAAACGCTTGAACCAACTTTGTGCTACTCTTACTGACACTGCATTAGGTCCATAAACGTCACAAATTTTTTTCGCGGCTTGAGTCGCATTTTTCCCTTTTTTGTAATAAAACTTCAGAATGTATCGTATGATTTTGGCGGACAGAAAAACAATTGAAAAATGGCGGGAAAGTGTTTTTTACCTTTTATTTTTCTTGTCCTATAAGTATTGATATTAAAACCAGCCAGATACAAACAGTACAACCAAAGAGATTTTTCTTCAATTTTACTCGTATATAAACAATTGTTTGGGATACAAATTGGAATTAGGATAATTTCCATTTTAGTGGAGGTGATAAAGAAACCTAATCTAATGGTATGCGGACACCACATCTCTTTTAAGCACCATAAATGAATACTCTTAAATAAATAAATACAGTGGATTATCAGTTCCATTCCTTGAGAACTGTAGTTGGGACTTTGGATCCTATCACTAAGGATCCGAGGGACGGTAAACTGCTATTTTTTATGAGAGCTTACTTTATCCCAAACGTACTTAATAGCAAGCCAAAACTAAAAATACCTATCTAGTTGCGGTGTTCCACAACGACGTAACAATATTTAGAAAGATTTGCAGACTTTCATAACTTTCAATTCATTTCATAGACTAGGTGGCTTGACGCACTTTTCGCAATGAACTTATAAAAATTTGAAGACATTAAAAACCATCGTGATAAATGTAACCATTTCGTACCATTATGCGTAAAAGTATACTTCTGCGAGCCTTGACCATTGTAACTAATCCTCTCAATTTAGATAGTTTTAAAATTCAAAGGTATGTTTAAAGCCTTAAAGAGCCTTTAAAAAGTTGTATAAAGCCTTATTAAACAATAAAATAAAAAAGGTTGTCGAGTTTCAGACAGTTTGAGAAAAAAAACATCACTTCCATCTATATACGCAAGAGACAGTCAAAACTAATTCAAAAAACGACCAGAGCAAGACTTGCCTCAATTTTGTTCTTTAATACGATCAACAACTAAAAGCTAAAACGTGGTCGTCACTGTGTAGTCGACATAAGTCGTTAAAAAACAATCTCCGTTCAAAAAGTCATACCTCAACCCAAAATCAAGTTAACTTTGGGAATTACCACGATGTTTCAAATCAGCTTAAGTTGTGTACTGTTTATATTAAATTTTATTTCGATTCTAATACAGCAAAAACTTTAAGGCTCCTATACTATAGTATTTCGCTCATATATTTTCTATTTATCGAATAGGCACGTAGCCATGATCAAATCAAGAGTGCAATAAAAGCAGATTCCTAAGTGCAATCATTTGCCATTTAAATAACTTCCAGTAAAAACTAATGACATATTAACTATCGAGCCAGTTCTCAGCGCCACTTTAGCTCAATTATGATTCTATGATGCCCATATTTAGTGTTCATAATAAAAACATAGACATCACAATAAAATGGACATAACATCGGCCTTTGATTTCCTCTTTATTAAGTTGGTCTAAGTTTGTAAATACGTGGGTCACTCGTTAAAGTTTAATTATTACATCTTTTCAAGAACTCTCCACTAGCATCTGTCCAAAGTTTCATGCGTCGTAACTAATTTTCGAAATACTTTTTCCACTCCGTCTCAGATACCTCTTTACAGCCTGCTTGTACGCTGCTAGCGCATCTTTCGGTGATGAAAACTATATCCCATTCAGCTGATTTTTTTTATTTTAGGAAATATGAATCAGGGCAAATCAGGGCTGTAAGGAGGGTGACCCAAAAGCTTAACCGGTGTGCTGTCCAGGAAGTCCCTCGGTTTGAGCGCCGAGTGCGCGGGCGTGTTGGCATGGTGGAGCAGTAGCCCGCGGTACCCAGTTTTCGGTCGACGAACACTTCTTGCAGGCATTTTATAGTATAACAAACATTCTGCATTGACGATACTTCGATTTCGTCATAGTGAGTCGAAAAAACTAGCGATCCAAATTCTTAAACAGTTAAAAATAATCCTGTGACCAACTTATCCCAATTATCAAAAGGTGCTGGATATAGAAATTCTAACCGCAAGATACCAATGACAAAACATTAACAGAGAAACACATTTTAAAATTATATTTTTTATGACAATGTATCGAATCGTGTTCACATTGTTAAACAATATGTTTTAATGAAACATGTTTGACTCAATGTTTTGCGACAACTTTCGTTTAGAAAACCAAATGTTTCGACATACTCGCGTTCATACCATAATGGGTTGGCCATTGGAATAAAAAAAATTTGTGTGACTTGTTTTATCTGGGGGCACGGCAGTGCCCCGCCAAGTCGAGCAAAAAAGCGGCACGGCCGTACCATCCTTTTCTCGAAGCAGTTCAGGCCATTTTCGAACCCCTATAACTTCGTTGTGGATAAAACTAGAAGCCTGAATTTTCAGTAACCAAGCAGGCATTGTAGAAACTCGGTATATTTCAAATTTCATTCAATTTGAACTAGTAGTTTAAGAATTATAACTAGTCAAAGTTTCTTAATTTTGTCAGTCACTCACTGACTGACCGATCATCAAAACTCTAAGGCACTTCTAGCAGACATAGAAGCTTCAAATTTGGAATACAATTAGTGTTTAGTATATAAATCAAGTAAAAACTAAAATATTTTGAAATTTCGATCCAGTTTTCTAGATACACCAACTGCATAAATAACTTTGTAATCCCATATAAATATATAGGATTACAAGGTTACATTTGCAGTGAATGAATCATTGTACCTGTATATGTATAATATAATGGAATAATAGGTGTAGATAGGTGTAGTGGCCTTTACGAAAATCCGTTGTTGGTATTCAAGAAATAGAAGGTACCGGAAAGGAAAAAAGTAGGACTATCTACAAAAAGAAATGAGATGCCATCAAAAACATAACTTGTAAAAAAAAAAAAACAAGTCTCGCAACTCAGTTCTTCTACCGTAAAAATTGTGAGTTCCATGTAATACCAAGTCTGTTAATTTATTCAGGGTCATCATTCATCCTACTTAAGGGTCCTTCTGTCTTAAGTTATTACGTAATTAGCTAACCTAACAACATCTTATAGTGACCATATCAATATTAAAAATCTTTTATGTTTTAAATAAATAGATTGACTTGGCAATCACACTAAACAATCTAATTTAATATAATATGTATTACTTGAGAGATACATAGATTGTGTTTTCATGCGATGGCCAAGTCAATCTATTTATTTAAAATATAAAATATTTTTAGTATTGATGTGGTCACTATAAAATGTTGTTAGATTAGCTAATTACGTAATAACTTAAGACAGAAGGACCCTTAAGTAGGGGCTGAATAAATTAACAGACTTGGTATTACATGGATCTCACAACTTTTTACGGTAGAAGAACTGAGTTGCGAGACTTGTTTTTTTTTTACAAGTTATGTTTTTGATGGCATATGACATGTTTCGTAAACATTACAACTAAAAAATTACAATAACAATTTTGGGATCAAGGTGCTCTAAACCCGGCCCCCGCCTAAAGCCGATAGTCTAAAATTTAATTTCAGATAAATTATTTGTTAGTGGATTTTGGTGGGTTTTGCGGAAATTTATCCGTTATTCACTCCTTGTTACGACTAACATAATAGGCGGCGAAAGTCAAACATAATATGCGCGGCGAAAAAGATAACAGGACTAAGACGAACAAATTTAGAGGTAACTGATTTTTATGCAGTTTTATGTGTCTTAACGCATTTTTTCTCGATTTTTTTATTTGTTTTAGGTAATTTATGGAATAGAGGACCTGAATTGGTACTTATTTTGCATTTCATGCCAATTATATTATAGAATTATATGGCCTATACAACATTCTCAGAAAAATCTAGGTCTAAGGTCGACCGCCGCGTCAGTGTCATAAAAGTTTAAGTGCATAATGCATAATATACGGTTAATAAACAGCATGATTTTACGTTTGTAAATTACATTTTTGTGTTTTTTATTAAACAAAGAATCTTGAGCAATATGAACTGCTAACCCTTTAAGATGTTGAAGATTCTACACAAAAACGAAAAATTTAATAAACATTTAATAAAACGTACAAATCTTAAAAACACCATAGAATAAAAAAACACTAAAATTAATAAAATAATTTTCGTATAATTTAAAAGCTTCCGAAGTCAGGTCTTTAATTCTTTGATATACTGTCTTAGTATCGACTTCAGAATTGTAGAAATAATCTTATTCTTTTCAGTTTTCTGATGCTGTTTTTTACTGTATATTAAAAGTTTAATTAGGTACCTATTTGCCCCTTGTGTGAATTCGGTAATACCACAAGCCATAATTAAAATGTCGTCTAAATAATTACGTTAAAACTTCATCCCTTCTCATAATCGGCTAAAAAGCTGAGGATTATCTTGTAAATTACTTATATGTTATTTAGTGACGTTTGAAAAACACATCATTAAAACTTACTACTAAAATTTAGACTCATTCATGAGTTCCATAGAAATAAGTACCTACCTATGCCAGATTTTTGGGGGAAAATATCGGGATTAGTACTAGTCTAAACTTCGTGTATGGCGATTTAAACCTTAATATCATAAAAATTTACATTATTCTAGTTTGTGTTTGGCTAAAATTATTTAGTTATATACTTCTTTTTTTATGCATGTGGTGCCCTCCTGTAAGTAATGGGACATTTAGTTATAATAATTGTGATGTCATTCCATATGTATGTAACAGTGTACTCATTGTTGTGCGAGCCTAATAAAAAAAAAAAAAAAAAATAGATTTTGAAACTCCTCACAAAGAGAAACAGAATCTTGAAAGGATTTAAAAATTAGAAACAACGAAAAAGAAATAGGAGGTGCTCTTCTAATTAGGTAAGACTTATTTTAACTCGAATCTTAGTTAATTATTTTAATATCTTTGATATGAACTTAACATAATTATAATAATATTTATCTAAATACAAAATCTAAAACCTACCTACTATATTAGTATTTATAGTAGGTAACAATTTTAACATTATAGTAATTCTTTTCCAGAATTTATTTTGCACTGAAAATCAACATTTTTGAACATTTAAAAACTACATTGACGAAATTTATTTAAAAAATCCTAAACAAAAGCCTCTCAAATACCTCTGACTGAAATTATTTTAATTCTCATAGCTGACCCAAATAGCTTAGTTGTCGTTTAACATTTTGTACCGAAATGACTTTATCAGTTGATTCAGTAATTGCCTCTAATTTTTGTAATAAACACTGCATGGGCAAACACCTAAATAATATTTAAATGTAGGCATAGCATTCAATAAAATATATAAGTTACTTTAAAAAGCATAAAGCATTAATTTCCAATAATTGCATTATAAATAATTTATTGTTTTTATACAAACAAAATTTAAAGTTTATATTGTATGCGATTGTTACGACATCTAGCGCCACAGAGAGCAATTGACCGAGTAAACAAGTCAGATAAAAGAAATGTCAGTTGCTCAGCTGATCGGCACGCGCGCGGCATCTTTATTTCTATAGAGCACCCAAGATCTCTCTGACGGAGGAACACGATTATAAATTTATAAATAGTTCTGAGCACATTTGGCCCATTCTCTCACTCACACACCCGAACAACGCTCAAATAATAAAGGACGTTACCCTTTTTAACGCCGTATTCTTGATATTCTGCAGCTCATTCTTAATAATGGAAAATTTCATCATTGTATCCGAAGAAAATATAGAACTTCCAAAAGCAAGACCAGGATAATCGGCACATCTTCTTCTGCGACGATTTTCTCTTGCTGCAAGAACTTCGGTACATTCGCTAGTACACCTAAGTTTTGCTAGTTCCGCGGTTTCTGGATCGTCGTCTGAAATATCAGTTGTGGCCACGATTATTTCGGCACCGTCACCAGCCGACCGTTCCTCTTTTAACGAATAGTCATCATCTGAACTGCCATTTGATTCTGCACCAAAAACTCTAGCATCAAAGTCAATTTCATCATTTATATTCGAGTCCTCAATTGTATTTCGATTCGAAAGTGCGTCGTCACTATTCGTCCTTGTCAGTTCTTGAGATTCACTTACACTATTAACACAAGGCACTACATTGTCTGTTTGAAAGTCTAAGGTCACTTGTTTGGACGGAGTTGCGTTTGCGGAGGCTCCGGGGGCGGGTACACGGTCGCCCCTCAGCCGCGGGTGATGTTGGTGCCCCCTGCGCCGCACGGGGGTGCGCCCGTGGGCGTGGGGCGCGGAAGTGGACATCACTGCACTCCGCACAATCCGTCCGGCCGCGCAGAAGCGACCGCCATGTTGACTGAACTGACTGACGTTTTCGTAATTTCGTTCGTAAATCGTAAACAAACGTGGCGCTGCAGTCGCTGTTAGTCCGCCATCTTTATTTAAATTATCAAGTCGAAGACTGCTTTACCAACAGAGAACTTTTTATTTGTTTAAAACACAAAACGCGGCAAATAATAAAATTTCAATAATAATTGAATGAATTTTTGTATGTATGATTGTCATTTATTTTGAAATTCTGATTTACAATTTAATAATTAAAAAAAGTTGTCAAAAAAATGATTTATTTACACAAAACCGGAAATTATGCAATGAAAAAATATTGTTAGAAAAAATGTTAAACATATTATGACTAACTATAATTAAAAATGCTTATAAAAATTATAGTTGTAAATTAATTTAACAAAACGCGTGTAAGGTGTAATATTACAAGCTTGTCGATGAGGTGAGCAAGAATCTAATTTTAACGAAACACTGGGCAACGGTCCCATATTAGGTGGTGGGCGCCGAAAATAACTACGGCGGCGCACGCATACAGACGGCAGAAATTCCATTTTCCTGCAGATGTAAGAATTGTAAGAAGAATTGCAGGTGTCAGACTTTGTATTGTATTTCAAGCACTATTACGTTTATATTTATTCACAAATAAATAAAATTTTATATAGTAAATCTAAACAATATACACATTTAATTTAAAATAAAAACACGATACTTACAAATGAGTGTAAGCACAGAATAAATAATAGTACAAGAAGTGTAAATAAGACCTTTTAATGTAGGTACTTTATTTTGATTAATTACGGATTAATAATTAGTTACTTTTTAATAATTATTTTTTTAATGAGTTGTGGTAGCAAGTGGGGTTCGATCCTCGCTGGCATTAATGAAATTGCTAATTGCAATTTTAAGTACTGATTTACCACGTACCCAAAAAAATATCGTGAGGAAACTTGCATGTCTGAGAAATAAAAATATTTCTAAAATATATGAAATAAAAAAAATATTGCGATGACAAGTTGTGAAGTCCGCTAAAAGTAGGTAGGTATGTCTCGTAATGAAAATCGAGATCCACTTCTATTACAAAAATGCTGCTGTCAGAAACCTTAGACCATATTATAATGTCTCTAACGCCAGATTCCTATATTCAAAACATGCTTCGTTCTCCATTACTATCCGTTTGATTATGTTGGAAGTTCATGTACCTAACACCATTTATTTATCAAAATCTCTTAATAAACCGTCATCGTACATCATATTTTGTTTTATTTTTTTATACTTTCCGCATTGTCGAACGGGTCGTAAATCGTAATTGTAACAGACAACGAAACTTTTGTTAAAATATAGAAACATACGGACGTATAAGTCGGAAACATTATTTGCATCTAAAGTAACTTATTGCTGTGTTATTGTACCAATTTATTAATAAATAAGATAAAAAATAGTACTTAATAAAAGAGATAATAAAATAGTACTCGGTTACATTCATACCTTTTATACGGTAGAGTCACAGTCTAACTAGGTACAATTAGGCTGTGGTAGAGCCATTTTGCAGCTACATGTATATATTATGGTTGTAGCACGAATCGGTGGGCTCGACCGGGGTAGGACCACGCTCTCACATAATACCAGCGTAAAATAGTAACTTAATGCTGCTGTTTCGAATGGTGAGTGTAGAGAACTGGAGACCCTTTTAATTTGATACGAGACTACGGTGAAGCATCTGCATTTTCATTCTTATTTCAGAATAGATGCATCAACTTACCATCAGGTGGACTGTGTGCTCGTTTGTCACGCTTATTCTATATAAAAAACACACCACATCGGCGCTCTTCTACGGTTTGCATGCAATCTATGAAACATATTTTTACACACATTTTAATAGAACCTATTTTAACTTATCTATATAAAATTATGTATAGACTACTGGGAAGCGAGAGAGGCGTCGGATTCTAACGAATAAAATTTAAGGATGCAAACTTAGCTCAACCCAGTTGTACGTGGACACAGCTGTTGTACCAAAGTCTAACTACTACCTTCTTAGGCTGTGGTTGTACGTAGAAAAAAACAGTAATATATTTCTTTACAGCAAGTACAAGAAAACATTTTTATTTTTACGACAAAAAGTATGTAATCAATATTGCTATATATGTATGTTACGTGTGAAAAAGTTACAAATGTGGTATGTTAATTGTAACTTCAGACAGAAATGATAGTCAAAACGTAGTGATTCTCTTTGGTGATAGTTAAACAGTTATAATATAAGAGGGATAATTATATTGATTCACAATCTCTCGTATCTGCAGTAAGCCTGTAACTATAGGCTACTATCAGACATATTTTTAATTCATGCTTTCATGTGTAAGATAAACCGTCTCTATTTTTTTATATAGGAAATAATTCAAATAACGCCTACTCAAGCCAATTTAAGAACATTTAATAATTTTGATCTTACTAACCGGTTAAATCTCACTAACTTATAATATTTTACTAATTTATTTATTTATTATTTATTTATTGTAGTCACCTTAAAGGCTTACAATAGGCGCACTTAAAACCTTGTGGCATTCTCTGCCAGTCAAGATAAAAAGTGGATTGCAAGTGCAGACTTCGATGAAAACAAAAGAAGCAAATAATATCTATAACATTTACTGGTAAAACCATGTCCTGTCGTGATGATATGAGGGCGACACTGAAAGTTTTTAGAACTGGCCACTTGTAAACGATATAATAAAAAAATAAGTTCAAATTTTGAAAGTGGAACTCTTTGCCAATATTATTGTGTATGTATTTTATTAATTTGTCATTTGTTTACGATTTGGCGGCAAATTGAAAATTGTCTGTAGCACGTCAGCATGAATTTAACGCGAGAAAATTTTCGTACAATGATTTTTTTATGAATTTCGATGTCATTTAAGTCAACAAGAAGGTTATGATAGACTTCGATTGGCCTTTCACGATGATGCCCCATCACCGATGATCTGCGTGAGGGACGGCCTTCTACGGCGACGACTGAAGATAACATCAGTGTTGTGCGGCGTATGATAGAGACTGACAAAAGAGTGACTTATCAGCAGATTCGGACAAGCTTAGGCATCGGTATGAGTCAAGTGCACAAAATCCTCCATGAACATTTAGCGGTCAGGAAGCTTTGTGACCGGTGGATACCTCATAATTTGACAGAGGCCCAAAAACTCCGTCGTGTTTATTGGTGTCGTGAAATGGTTCAAAGATTTAACGGAGGTGACTCAAATGCTGTGTTCGACATACTTACGTGTGACGAAAGCTGGATTTATTGTTATGATCCTGAAACTAAGAGACAGTCTGCTGTCTGGGTGTTTCCTTTAAAGTGAAGAGAGGTCGAAGCGTGGGAAAAAAGATGGTGGCCTCGTTCTTCGGAAGGACAGGTCATTATGCAACAATTGTTTTAGAGGATCGAAAAACAGTTACTGCAGAGTGGTACACTAACAATTGTTTGCCACTTGTCTTGGAAAAAGTTCGGGAGAAACGACCTCGCAGTAGGATCCTCCTTCACCATGACAACGCCTCGTCGCACACCGCCAAGCAAACAATCGACCACTTGGCGACGTCAGACGTGATATTACTGGGTCACTCGCCCTATAGCCCCGACCTCGCACCTTGCGATTTTTATTTATTTCCGAAAATAAAAGAAAAACTTCGAGGAAAACGTTTTATGGACGCCGAGGAAGCAGTGGCTGCGTTTCAAAATGCCGTCGAAGAGACCGCTAAGGACGAGTGGGCAAAGTGCTTTTCTCAGCGGTTCCATCGGATGCAGCGGTGTGTTGATGTAAATGGACACTATTTTGAAAAGATATAATAAAACTAATAACTTGCTAGTTTGTTCAGTTTTTGATTTTCTAAGAACTTTCAGTGTCACCCTCGTAGTTACTATATTTCAGTTTTTATCTCTTAACTATATGACGTATATATATCAAATACTTACGTTTTGTAGGGCCTTCTCCTTTTCCTCAAGTTTACCGTTGACCTGCATAAGAGACTCTTGCGTTTGGTCGAGCTCGTTCTCAATGGTCTGGATTTTCTTCTGGAGCGCTCTGGCCTCTTCTTCTGCCTACATAATGAAAATTCTTTAAAAAGTACTCAATTTATACATTCATCCTTACGAATAAATGGATAAATACGAAATTATTCGTATTTATAAATAATTAGCAGTGTGGTGGATTTGTCTCATGGATGTTATATGGATTTGTCAAATGGATATGCCGAAAAGATCTTATAAGTCAATAGATAGCGGTATAATATAAAATACCCAGACTGTCGCTAGGTAGAGCAGCAGCAACAAAGGTGCAAACTGTCTGACACTACGATTCGGCACCAAGCGGGACGATTAAGTCATATCCACCCTGTGGGAGAGGCTCGTGACTTTTCGAGACTTTTACAGTGTAACAAAGAAGAAGAAAGAAATATATTTTGTCTAATATAACTAATAACTGAAGTTTTGCTAATTGTATCTCTGTTTACTGAATAAAATATTGGATAACCACACAAATATTGGTTTCGCAAACTTTTCGATTAAGAATATAACTATTTTAAGCAGCCTTAAATTTATTCCTGCCGCCAAGCAGTGCACTGCTGCAGTTTTCCGGTTTGAATGGTATGTGAAGTGAGAACCAGTGTAACACAGACTGTGAGGTATTTTATCTTATGGCCTTCGTTGTTTAAAATTTCAGATGTCCATGGGCACGGCCATTAGGTCGGCATTAGTTCGTTGGTTACTCCAATATTTCGAAAATTAGACCCGAAGTTATTGATATAATAATCAAATATTAAAAAATTGCAATCATAATCATCATCACTACAACTGCATTAGTTGCAGAAGCCGCAGTGATGATATTAACTTTTCTGTTTTAATGTTTAAAAAAATTTCTTCATGTCCTTAATACGTTTTATTTGAAACTTAATCCATAATCTCCTAGCACATTTTATTAAAAATAAATACTGTAAAAAGTACAAACAATCACCCAAACACCCAAGGTCGAGTTACGGAATGTAATTGTAATGCAAAATAAAGTTCTAGAGCCCGTAGCAGGGACCGAGCAGTTGAACTTGCTTTGCAACTATTCTAAGATACAAGAGTAAGAAAAGTGTCAGTAAAATTGGTAGACATTTATCTTTTTATATTAAATACACCATTTTCCAACTCAATAATTTACCTCAATATAACATTATGAATTCAATCAATTACAAAGATTAGGGAATACAAAACATGACGATTAAAAATTCAAAAACCTAGTCTTGTTATCACCAGCTTGCGTTCACTGTTATCGTTTAAAATTATGTGATCAAAATTTATTTTGCAGTTATTAATACCTAATTTCTAAAGGCCTAGTGCTTTGCTAAAGGTTTAGATGTGTACCTTCTCAGCGCGAAGGTTGGCGTCCTTGGCCTCTTGTTCGCACATTGCAGCGCGGTCAAGGGCGTTGTCCTTCTCCAGCTTCATCGCCTGCATCTTCTTCTTGATCGCGTCCATGGTGGCGGCTTTGTTTTTTCACTTTCCTAGACGTAAAGCTGAAATAAAACACAGTTTTATAATGAACCGCAACACAAAAATAACCTATTTTATCCATATAAGTTTATAATGTAGGCAACAAAGATATGTTTCAAAGTGCATTTGATTATTTAGAATAGAACTATGAATAGTGTAGGGACAAAGTCATAACAAGTGATAAAATTAAAAATTTTGTACAGACGACTTCAATATAAATATAATTTATTGTTGATTTTTTTAAAACCGATCGACCGATTTCGATAAAATTTAAATGGGACCACCTGGGAAGTATAACCTTTGAAACAAAAAAAATAATTTTCCAAATCCTTTCAGGCGTCTTCGAGTAATCGGTGAACATACATAAAAAAAAAGATTCCGACGAATTGTAAACCTCCTCCTTTTTGAAGTCGGTTGAAAATGGGATACAGAATGGTAAGTAAAAGGCAAAATGCAAAATAACAGATATCTAACAATCTACATTGTCGACAGAGTACACAAAACTTTAAAATGTTTACTCGCTATTTACGGCCCCAGTGTGCATTGATCTTACAGCAACTAGAAGAGTTAAAGAAACATAAAGAACATCGTAATGATAATGAAAAGGTTACTTCATTTCTCTTAGTATTATGTGAATTATGTCTACCAAAAAATGCATGTTATACACGGTTATTTCTAAATGTAGTAAGCGCCAAAGCGATTACTTCAAAAGTAATAATTTTATTAATTAACTATGTTTAACTACATGAGCACACATAAATAATTTACTTTAATTATATAATAATTAACTAAAAGCTTTTTACATAATTCATTAGTACCTAAATAACTTTTGTCACTATAGTTCTGCGTTAACTTCTCAATTTCAAGTTGTCTTCACAGAATACCTAAGTATCTGTTACTATATTTTTAAGTATTCCATCTTCACCTTCCCGTATTCGGAAACTTATTGGTTGTTATAAGAAGCGAATTTTGTAATTAGAATGAGTTTTACACGTTTCTAATAGATAGATAAGTACACAACACAAAGTTTTCTTTGTTTCGAGAGAAGATTTGATAAAAGAACACTACCCGCATCGTTTTTATTATTTTCGTTTAAATGACAATGTTACCTTCCATCATTGAGAAATTACGATGTAAAATACTACTTACCGACAACTTACAAGCTGATACTATTGCGGTTAAGCATGTGGCGGCATATAGTCGGAGTTTTAAAGTATTACTTTACATCTTAATAAAGGTACTGTGTGCTCAACTAAATAAACTATTTATGTAGACGTGTGAGATATGTCAGCCCATACCCGATTTTTTAAGATGTTATAATACAATTTAATTTCTATTAGGTACATATCAGGGCAAGTTTGTGACTCCGGGGCTGCTACGTAGTCTTTGATAGAAACACACATTAACTGATTTTAGATCGACTAAGGATTTGAACTGTGCTCACGACCACTAGACCAACGAAGCAAACAAAGTAAACTGTAAAGATAAGACGATAGAAAAAAGAAGAAAAATCTCTATGAAGAATAACGGACTCAACAAATACTCAGTAGGTATCAGAACTTTTATAATTACAACAGGATAAATTACTCACACAGTTTAGCCTTTGTACGCAGCCTGCGTTGGGATTGTGATTCAAAAGAAAAGCGTGCCCTCACATGAGTCATGTTTCGCAAAAATGTACAAAAAGTGCTGACCGCCGTCGGCGGACAACATTCTTAAGAAACTTTTATGTTGCATTATTTCAATATGTTAAGAAGTACCCAAAGAAAAAATGTTTGACAAATATTTATTACAAAATAAGGGACCTTTTTATGTTAACTGTTCTTGCACTTCACTGTTGTTCTTGCGTTTTTGTCGTAGTTACCGCACTTTTTGGAACTTAACTTAATTTTTAAAGCGGTATTTCTTTTTGTTTTATTGCAATTTCCAATAACATTACGATGCAAAATCAAATCCCAAATATATTTTGTGGCTTAGACATATTTAATATCTCTGATATATCTCTGACTTACTACTACCAACTTTGTAGTCACTGATGGTAGCGCGTTTTTCTTACAATTATTGGAGAACGAGCAGTTATCACATTAATAGCAGAAAAGACACAAGGTAAAAGTCCGTCTGAATGAATACCCTTATTATATAAAGACAACAGGATTGTTTGCTTTATAAGGTTATTATTTGTGTATACAGGTCAAAGTCAAATATTTTATTCAAAATTGGCTTTTACAAAGCACATTTGAAAGTCATAAGCTACGCCAAAGTATATGTCCCAAAAATTTATTAATAAATGTGTAACCTGCTATTGTTGTAATTTTAGTAAATAGATAAAGCCTTGCTAGAGAAATTATATATTTAAAACGAAAAGTAAGTTTTAATTGAAACTGGACACAGCCGTTGATACCGTCTAATGTGTATTTTTATAGGGACCTTCGGCTGGACCGAGACTTTTATTTATTAATTAATAATACAATTTTGAGACTAAACTACTAAAGAGTAAAGTAACTTTGTGAACCGACAATGTCTTTCTCAGACCTTCTTGCCTATTTCTGCCAGACAAGCAGTAAAGTGTTCACATTGTTATTATTAAGAGAGCCAATATAATAACAATCATTTCCTATCCAAGTCCTAAGTGTGAAAACAGTTGCAGGTGTCCATATAATAATCTGAATTAGCCACTTACGATCAGGAGGACTGTAAATATTTTATTACCATAAAACAAGAAATCAGTTAAAAATTACTGATAACTCGTACTATTTATATAAAACATTTGAATTTTGTATCAGTATTTTTTTTTAGAATAAGTTTAACAAACAAGCACACAGTCCACCCGATGGTAAGTAGATACTGTGGCACATAGACATCTACATTTATCCCCGATTAAGAATGTATATTGCATATATGCGTATATGTGTATATGCGTTGTCACCCCCGAGGACTAAGATGGAATGCCTCGTTTCCAGTAAAAAGGGTCTCCGGGTCTCCGGTTCTCTACACTCACCATACGAAACACAGCAGCATTATGCTGCTATTTTACGCTGGTATTCTGTGAGAGCGTGGTCCTTCCCCGGTCGAGCCGACCCATTCGCGCTACAACCATAATAAAGTTGCAGCATGGCTCTACCACGTACAAATACAGTTATATTGCAACAGACAGATTTACAAGCTTAAAATTTTCATATTTGTATTTATCGGTACATATTTCAAAGCTATCACCATTGTAAAAAAATGTAACAAGATGTATTTCTGACTGCAACCTAGACGTTTCTAGAGATCGTTCTCTACGTGACAATCATTTAACAATGTCGTGTGTAATATATGCGCCATACATGCAAGGAATGCATGTTATTATTACTTAATAATATGCGTTCCTTGCATGCCTCTTCTATGATAATATGTAGAATTAATTAGGTACCTTAGCAAAGACTTATAAGATAAGGTGGCTTGCATTTCACATGGTTTAATTTTTCACCATATTTTTACTGTTTATTTTTAAAAAAAATCATTCAAGAACACGGATTTATAATAATTCAAGTTCATGATCAAATATGAATACGTCCCTTTATCAAATTTTTAAGTAAGCTAGAAAACATCTAAGCACTATATATATAAACATAAAGTTTACATTTTCATATAACCTTAAATCTTCTTAATGAATAGATAATTACTATACTAGGTATCAATTCATATTGTTAAATCGCCTATTCATTCTATGTGATGGGTAAAGTAACATTATTGTTTGAATAATAAGGTGATAAAAACTATATATTGTATGCAAAATATTTTTGTTTCTAATTGCTCACTAAGCTATTGTTTTAAGATTGCAAGGTTATATAATGAATTTAAAGTTCAAAGACTGAATTCCTTTACAGAATGTTGGTAGAGATATTGCCCAAGATATGATTGGAAAGAAAGTAAAAAAAAGATTTTTCTTTAGATATCTTCATAAAATTGTAATAAAATATTAATGCACATGTAAATAAAGGCTCGAAGGTTCGATAACCGCAGGAACAAATGTAAGGATTGCAAATTATTGTTCAGGGTCTGGGTGTTTGTCGATATGCAATTTATTATTTATAATGACACTACAACTAACGAGAATTTTTAGAGAGTTATGTATAAAAGCGTTAAATAAATTTATGAAAAAAACAGAAAGTTGTAAACTGATTAGCCGAAGATAGATGTAGTAGATATACGTGGTAGAGCTACGCTGCAGCTATATTGTAGTTGTACCACGAATGGGTCGGCTCGACCGAGGTACCATCATTACAGAATACCAGCATAAAATAGAAGCTCAATGCTGCTGTGTTTCGTATGGAGAGTGTAGAAGACCGGAAAACCCTTTTTCTCAGGGGTGACAATGCATCTGCATTTTGATTCTTAATTGAGGATAAATGTAGGTGTCATGGGCCGGCCTTACACTACGGTTTATGAAGAGTCTTTCTCACGAAAGAAGTCGCTCAGCCGCGGTCGCCAGTCTTCGCTAAATTTGACATTAGCTTTCAAATTTCATACTTTACACTTATAGTTCGCATATTTTTCACCGGAGTTCTTTATAGATAAAGACTAGTTTGAGCCTGAACCTAATTTTATGTTATCTTTTAGTAAGACGGATAAGGGCGGGGCATAGATAACCACGCGTGCTGTAAAGCACTCAGCACATCGAGGATTCGAAATAAGTTAAAATGAAATGCGATCAAATCAAATGATCAAAAGTTAGTTTTATTTAAAAGCCAACTTAAATTTTAAAATATATAATAGTAAACTTCATTACATATTTCAAGTATAATTTAAATATATAATGGTAACGTTCCAGATTTATATTTCACCTCCTGAAAAATTCTGTTTGAAAGGCGCGGCATTATACGCATGTCGCCCCCTCTATCTATGCTTACGCGCTATTGGCTAGCAACTGGCAAGCTGCCAAAATCGCGGGAAAACTTGCCTATACAGGTCTCCCATTGGCTGGTAAAACTGTAATCGAGCACCGCGATATTCAAAAATAGACTAGCCGCGATTACAAAATACAATCTGGTCCCGATTGAATGGAGGTCGACTGGATAAATCAAATAAGTTAAATATAAACGAGTTATATTATTTATATACTTACTAACAAATAATATAAAAATATAAATAACTTAACAATTATACAAGAGAGTACAAACAGCTAGCATTTATTATATAATAACTTCTTATAATTTTATTAATATTATATGAAAAATCCAAATAGGATGAAAAATGGAGTAAGTTGTTATAACTTCTTCATTTTATAACAATTACTTTAAACACAGCAACATCCTACTTACCCCAAAAAATAAAAAGTTAAGAACAGTATAAGATCAACGCACCTCAATTTTTAAAAAAATAAATAAACACAACTTTTTTCACTGACACTGGGGCACTGATGAAGGATCGTACTTACATGTCGAGTCGACGCGTGCTGTGGTGCGACTGGCGTGCAGAGCTTACGATCTCGCGGTGTCGCCTTACCGCCGCGAAAGGAGATGACTGGCGTCTCACCCCGCGCCCAGAATACGGTTTATCGGCCTGTAGTCTGAAGCAGGCTTTAAAAATCCACTTTTTGTAAAACTTAAGGCTGTAGCTAATCAATTATAACCTTGGACCTCTTTCATTTATCATATCATGTTTCTAACATTCTCCGTCTTAAATGTAAAATACTTATCAAAACTTAACTAGGAAATAATATAACAGTCGAAGAAGCATGGGTTTTTCAATAATTTTTGTTCAAAGTGTCTTGAAATCTTCCGATCACTGTAAAGGAAGACTTCTTTTTAGATATCTTTGATGGCCTCTCGGAACGCAAGCAGTCACCTCTGCTTCCATGTTTGACTGGGTTCCGAGGAGATATATCCTACAGTTGAATTTATTTCTTTCTAATTCTCAAACACAAAAATTCACAGGATTAGAAGCCTGCGAAAGTAAATGAGAGACTGAGTGTGGATGTGATTTTTTTTTATTGGATAGGGTGGCAAACAAGCACACAATCCACCTGATGGTAAGTGGTTGCTGTGACCCATAGACATCTACATCTATCCTCAATAAAGAATCAAAATGCAGATGCGTTGTCACCTAAGATGGAATGCCTCTTTTCCAGTAAAAAGGGTCTTCGGTTTTCTACACTCACCCTACGAAACACATCAGTGATAAACTGCTATTTTACGCTGGTATTCTGTTAGTGTGATCCTTCCCCGGTAGAGCAGACCCATTCGTGCTACAACTATACTACTAATATAGTTGCAGCATAGCTCTACCACGTATAAAATTTCTTTCGGTCTACTTTATCAACTTCTAATTTGACGTGATTATATGGCAATTTCGTTAAGCCTTTAAAGACTAGAGATCATTCAAAAAGAAGAATGAAGCAAAGAAAATAATTTTATTTAATTTACAGATTCCTACTTTATCATCATGGTTGTAATGATTACAGCCCTTCACAAGTCAAGATCCTGAGTCACCTACATCAATTAACTTCAACGAATATCACTCCATCTAGTGGAGGGATGTTCGTTAACCCCATGATTAATGGAACAAATTCTCATATAAATTAAAATAACACTACTTCAAAAAGCTTAGAATTAATATACTATAAACTGGAATAAGTAAGAATAATATGCACCAAAACGGACACTACTCAGCACGTGTTAGAGATTTCCGTCTCGTAAGATTTCTGGTTGCGGGACCAGTTCCGGACTCTTAAACGCCGGTCTCTAGACTCCTAGGAAACCCGGAACTGGTGGTGTTTATTACAGATGAGGACTGACAGTGATGGATACTAGTGGCAATAAACAAAATGTAATGCAAACACCTTAAAACGTGGAGATCTGATGAAAACTCTCATTCTCAAAATCGGCCCGAAATTTATAACTTCCTACTTTTGAAACTTATTAATTTTCAAAGGGGGAAGCTAATAATCACATTTTGTGGCAATGGTAAGTTATTAATGACTATAGTATATTACGTACTAATCAAATTAGGAACAGCTACACAATTCTCAAACTGTTAGAAGCACGTGCTCCAACATGCAACTCTGGCTATGGCTACAGCTGTGTAGCACTAATTTTCCGTGGGACCAAAGATATTTAAAGGAAACTGTTACTCATGCACCGTGATTAGAAAATTGTGGATTTCAAATAAGTTTGATGCCTGAGCTATCTCTGAAAAAAACTAGAAAAAAGTCATGATCGTTTATTACATTTAATAGCATCTTATTTTATTTAAAAGTTATGTAATATGGATTCGGCGAGAGAATGGAAAGCAATATCGCGCACAAAAATTTCGGATACAGTAGTGACACTGTCCACACGGCGCGGCGCAAGCTTAGCCTTACATGAAATACTACTATGTACTTGATACAGTCTAGCGATGAGCACTTCACGCTGGTATTCTGTGAGAGCGTGGTCCTTCCCCGGTTGAGCCGAGCCATTCGTGCTACGATCATAATATGCAGCGTGGCTCTACCACGTATAAAAATATACTATAAACCTTATGAGTCCAAAACTAAAGAACCAACAAAAAGTTACTGCTACAACTGTAGACCTTAGTTTTAAAATTTTGGAAAAAGATACTTTCTAACCAACTTCCAAAAAAGAAGGAGGATCTCAATTGTATTATATTGAGTATGTTTTCTTATATCTCGATAACTTCGTCAAATATGAACCGATTTTAAAGATTCTTTTTAATTGAATTAAATTTCGAGAAAAAATTTCAACCTTAAGAATAGAGAAAAAGGAGATGAAGTGGCTATTTACTGTAGAGAAGGCAACATTAAGCTGTAACCTTGAGCTTGTGATATCCTTAAACTACTCAAAACAGTAAATATGAAAATTTGAATAAAAAATAAAGCCGTACTAAAAGAATAAAATATTTGCCACATAATAGCTTCAGAAGTCGGAGGTTTAATACTTTTTTTTGCGCTAAGTATGTCTTAGCACCTGCTTCGGAAATTGGAACGAAGTTCCTTATTGGACGGTACGAATTTGGCGGATGGGAGCTAGACGAGAAAAAGTGTAAGATTTTTCCGTCATGACCCCTTCTGACGTAGTGTAGACCATAGACTTAGAATATACTGGCGTAGTATATTCTAAGTCTATGGTGTAGACGGCCTTGGCGGCTATAAGGAAGCGAGATGGAATAATATCCATCTCCCTCGCACTTTTTCTTATCTTGCCATGAAAGAAATGTTATTTTATTTTAAATGACGCTTCATTTTAATAGACGCTAGTAATTAATTTATTTGTATTTGTTAATTAATAATATAATACGTTTATTAATAATAATTTACTACGAAAGGAACTTCGTTCCAACCGAGTGTTCCACGACACTCACGCATGTTTTTAAGTTCTTTGAAGTGGGCTTTTACAAGTTTAAAAGTCTAATTTTAATTAATTGTTTTATAAGCATTAAATAGCCAACTCAAGTTATTTTTAGTTTTTAAATATAAAATTGAAGTGTCTGTCTGCAATATTGAAATAACTGGCTTCTATTAAGCGCATTGGGTTATTTGCATGCTATTAAGACATAAATAACCATTTTCAAATTTTTGTCTGTCTGTCCGGGCTTGTATTTGAAATTGCTGAACCGATCGTGATGTAACTTTACGAACAGACGAGATCACTGCCAGGATCCCTCTTAAGCTATATTCTATATGAAAAATTTGAAGTTATCAAAATAAATGGTCTTTGAGGAGGGTCTATAATAAAATAAAAATAAATTACAATATTTAGTTTTTACTATGTCATAAGCTATTCGAATCGAAATAAATAGAAAACTATGGATTAGAAGTATAATATTACGTCCTTACATATGAAATTGGCGTTTTGTACGGGAGGAATATAAAGTCTATTTTTTTTTGTATAATATATTTAATTAATGAAAGTATGCACCGTTGTTATCTATGCACTTTTGCCATCTCATAGGTAGTTCATTGATCCCTTTACTAAAAAAACCATGGGGGCGAAAATCAATAAACTCTTTGAAGGCGGTTTGGACTGCCGCATCGGAGTTGAATTTTTTTCCTTGTAAGAAGTTGTCCAAATTCCGGAAAAAATAATGGTAATCTGTTGGAGGAAAGTCCGGGGAACCATGTAACTTAGTTTTTGTTTGTTGTGCAGTGTGTGGTCTTGTGTTGTCGTGAAGCAGCAGTGGCCTAGAGCTATTGACCAATCTCGGTTGTTTAGCAGCTAGTCCTTCCTTCATGGTTCGCAGTTGCTGACAATAGATATCTGCCGTAATCGTTTGGCCAGATTTTAGAAAGCTGTAGTGAACGACACCGGTGCTAGTCCACCAAACACTCACAAGTAACTTTTTCTGAGTCAATTTTCGTTTAGGGCAGGATTTGGCTGGGTCTCCAGGGTTCAGCCATTGCGACGAGCGCTTCCGATTATCCTACAGTATGCACTTTTCATCACAAGTAATGATTCGATTTAAAATCCCTTCATTATTGTGTCGGTTGAGCAAAGTAACACAGCAGTTGACGCGTGTTTGCAAGTTCGATTCACTCAATTCACGAGGTACCCATCGTTCAAGTTTTTACTTTCCCGATTTGCTTCAAGTGGATTAATACAGTTTTATCACTTACCCCGGTAGAACTCGTACTCGTAAATATACCGATATTTCATGTTTTCCATTGTGCGGTAATAAGCGAAGCCAAAGAATAAAATAATGAGGAAAAAACAAATGAATGATTGTTTTCAAAACTCGAATGTACCAGCTAAATGAATTTATAAATTTGAATTTGGAATTTTTAACCAAAGAGGAGATATTTCAGATCAAAGTGGTCAGTACGACAAAATGCTAATTTCATATGTAAGGACCTAATAATTATTAAATTATATAAATAAGTTCACAGCCAACTTGAAAACGTGAACTACTTGTGTTTTATTTGTTAATGGAAGATAAAAAAACAATAACTATAAAACCCATCATACATTTGCGTGACCTTCACAGCAATACCTTGGTATAAATTTGTCGCAGCATGATAAGAGCACTTCGCCATGCTTGCCTGTTCATTACATTGTCGCTTTGAAACGCTTTTAGATGCATACGCAATAATTAATCGTTTTCCTTGAAAATAAAACACGTCGAAAAATTATCTCGTCCTATTTACGCATTTACCAATGAACTCTATGGTTCAATTCAATTGCGGTCCTGTCTCACGTTTGTTACTAGAAAAACCTCAAAATGCGTTGAACCAGCGTTCAAGCGATGACTCAGCGGGACAGACGTGTCATCAAAGTAAATAATTAACCTAGATGTACACTTAAGGTCTACGCCACTAATCTCACCTTGACTAGCAAGAAGAAATACATGAACGTACAACTACAAATACAAGGTATTCTATAAAGCCTCACCTATACACAACTAATATGATATTTTATGTTTTCAAATATTTGGAAATTTTAAATTGCATCATTTAACACTTAGTATCTCTAGTTGGATGACCTGTCAGTCCCTGTGTCACTGATACAAACATCTTGAATATATTGTAAATCTTGCTTGACTTGTTCTGTAGTGAAATTATTCCAGCACAGATTCCAGAGAGTGTAGTTCAATTTTCTCCATCTTCGCCAACACGCTGCCATAAACTGCAAACAAATGACTAATAGATAAGGTGGGGAAATTAGAGGAAAGAGTACGACAGGTCACGGAGAAAGTTTTGCGAAGAAAGTTTTTTTGTATTAGACAGCGCTCAAAATGGTTATTCTCTTAGGTCACCCTCCTTACAGCCCTGATTTGGCACCGTGTGATAAAATTTGCTGAAAGGGTTACAGCTTTCATTGCCGGAAATTGCTCTAGCAGCGTTCGAGCAGGCCGTAGCAAAGGTGTCTGAGGCGTACTGGAAAAATTGTTTCGAAAATTGGTTCAGAGACATGAAACTTTGTGGAGATAATTTTGTACAATTGTAACGCGTAAACATTAGTTTATAATTTAAGATTCTTTTATATATTATAGAAATTAATTGAGTTTTTTTTTTACTGTTTATGGTATCTACCAGCGCAGGTGAGCTGACGATAGCAACATCCATAGGTGCCGGCGATACGAATAGCTGACTTTTCTTTCCCTTAATGCCGCAACCTAAAATTTACCACCCGGAGCTATGGCCCACCTCATAGCTCTTTCTCTCAGAATTGAGAGAAAACCCGTGGTCTTTATTTAAAAATAAAAAGCAGAAAGCACATTTGGTAAAAAGGTCAAAAATAACCCCAAATTTTCTATAAAAAAAAAACGCTAAGAATTCTCGTAAATTTTCTAGGCAATCAACCGGAAGCAACGACACCGACTTTGCGATACGGTACTTCGGCAAGGTTATTCACGCGAGAAACCTTGTCACATATAATGTCGTGGAGCAAGAGCGTACTGCTTATAAGAATATATCGACAGCACATGGTATAATGAGCCCAATATGAAGGCAAGCACAGCAAAGACATCATAGACATCAAGACGCATAACTTTTATCGTAGTAGTGATAAAAAAACCGGAAGTGCGTCCAGGACTCGCGCTGTCCGGTTTTTGTAGTAGGTTATCCCTTTGCTTATGGCAATTAGAATAGAATAGAATAACTTTTATTCAATATAGATTACAAGTAATTCTTATTGAAAATAATTTTTTACTTTATCCACTGATTCGGATAAAACCTCTGTCGGATTAAACCAGCGGGACATTTTTTTTAAAGTAAAATTTTACAATAAAATAGAGGTTGTGCAAATTACATACAAAAGTTATTTAAGAAACAACTTGGAAGAGACCACCTCATACCCAGGGGTTATTATCAACCATGTTACCGTTACCGTTACATCCTTTCAAAATTCCACTGCTGAACTGTCTCCATCGATTGCCTCATAGGAGGGATATTTTCTATAGTTACAACGCAGTTTTTTATTTTTAGTCGTTATTAGGAAGACGCTGCTACCCATCTCCTGATTTGTTTCCCTCTGTCGCCTTTTACCGACACCCACGTGACGATATGGGCTAGTGGATATTCTTGCAACAACAAAAATTCTCAAATATTTTCCTTACAACTTGTTACCTACATTATAATTTACATGTTCTTACGTAACTTTGGCAATGTATGTAATATATAGATCGTAGTTATCACTTTGTATAAACGGAGCTGTTTTATTAATACCAGATAATTTGCTGGCCCGATAGACGTTGTTCTGCCTATTCCGGTAGGTGGCGTGATAAGTTTTACGCCGAAATATTCACAGAGTGGATATACAATTTATTAATAACTCGACCACAGCGCTACCTATTGGGCTCCAGGTTTTGTAATTTTCTTTTTTTGCACTAACCATTACCTATACAGCCTACCAAAAGTTCACTGCTGAACATAGGCTTCCCCCGTAGAATGTCCCATAGGGGGATATTTGCCATAGTTGCCACGCTTGGTAAGCGGCAACCGCAGTTTTTTATTATTTTCAGTTGTTATCATCAAAGAGAATATAATCACTAGGTTTATCATCATCACGGTCACGGTTTGACACTAAACCAACATGACATGTATTGTGAATATGACATATCATATTATATAAAAAACCGGCCAAGTGCGAGTCGGACTCGCGAATGTATGGTTCCGTACCATCACACACTTTACGTGGTAGAGCCATGCTGCAGCTATATTAGTAGTATAGTGGTAGCACGAATGGGTCGGCTCGGCCGGGGAAGGACCACGCTCTCACAGGATACCAGCGTAAAATAGCAGCTTAACACTGCTGTGTTTCGTATGGTGAGTGTAGAGAACCGGAGACCCTTTTTACTGGAAAAGAGGCATTCCATCTTAGTCCTCACGGGTGACAACGCATTTACATTTTGATTCGCAAACGAGGATAAATGTAGATGTCTATGGGCCACAGCAACCACTTACCATCAGGTGGACTGTGTGCTCATTTGTCATCATATCCTATAAAAAAAAAACACACATTTCTAGTAGGGGAGCCCCCTTTACACAGATAAAATTCACTCTCATGGATTACAAATTTCAAATAGCACCATCTCTAAATTTTCTACTGTATTATTAACAGCTGTCTTTAGCGCTATACACGTTTAAACTGAACGATGTCGTTCGGTAACTATAGTCATCATGGAAAAGTAAGGCAAGAATTTTTGTGGGGACTACAGTCACCGTGGACGGTTCAGTAGTTAATTTATAATTTATTTTTATTAGTTGTAGCAGCAACTGAAATAGACATTCTGTTAAAATTTCTACTGTCTACCTATTACGGATCATGAGATACAGACCGCTGAGAGACAGACGGACGGACAGCGGAGGCTTAGTAATAGGGTCCCGTTGGTTACCCTTTGCGTACAGAACCCTAAAAAGAAAGTGTAATGGCTGTTTATATCCATATCGTCCCTTGAGTGTCGTAAGAGGCGACAGAGGGAACAAACTAGTAGATGGACAGCAGCGTTTTCCTAGTAAAATAAACCGCAGCTGCCAACCTGCCAAGCGTGGCAACTATGGCAAATACCCTTGTGAGGTAATCTATGGGGTGGCCTATGTTCAGCAATAGACTTTGATAGACTGTAATGAATATATGAATGAATTGGGAATATGAGTCATTTCTTTGCATAAATATAGAATATATTTTTAACTTGCATACAGTGCCACCTATCGGATCTTAGCATATGTATGAACTCAGAGTAATAACATGTTATTACTTTCCATCGTGAAAACAATTATTTTTATACTAATTATTAAACCAGTGCTTGACCCAGAGGCGAATTAAATGTCGACAGCGCCCTAGACTAGCACCTCATAGCCGCCCCTCTGCCGGAGTGCCGGCCATATATTTTGCAAATAAACTATATCATAAGTTATAATGACGGGGCACCCTTTAGAAGCTCTACATCTCTATAGAAATTATATTTTTTATCTTTCCTATGTAAGTAGGTACTTACTTAATTTTTTTTCGTTTAAAAACTTCCGCGCGCTCCCCTTTATAACCTTCCGCCCCTAAGCTAGGCTAGACCGCTTTGTCTTAGGCATCGTCCTAATACAACGCGATTACGCGATCATCGCGCGAGTAAGCGATGCAACCATCGCGTGCTCGCGCGATATTTAAAACTGGGTGTCCTAATAGAACGCGAATACGCGATCATCGCGCGATTTGATGATGCGAGCGGCCGCGGGTTCCACTTCGCTTCGCAGTTTGCGCATGGCATTGGCGCTAAGCACAGTGGCGTAGCTACCCAGGGGCTAGGCGGGGCAGTGCCCCGGGGCCCCTAAGCTAAAGGGGCCCCTCGGCCTCCAAGAACGAAATTCGAAAAATTATGTACTATCCTAGTTGTATAAAGAATTTTCGAGTTTTAAGTTTTTGGCCCCTGACCGCGAACGGCTCAAATTGAAATCACAAAAATTACTCCCACTTCCAGAAAATAAATAGAACATTGTTAAAGATAATTGTCTACTTCGCCTTATTATCTTTTTTACATAGAAGAGAGAGACAAACGAGCATGCGGCTCACCTGATGGCAAATGTCGACCACCGCCTATTAACAAATACAACACCAGGGGAATTACAGGCGCGTTGCCGGCTTTTTAAAAAGGAGTAAGTTCGTTTCTTGAAGCTCCCTAAGTCGTATCGGTCCGACAGTAGTGGACCGCCAAACATCCCGATGATGTGGATTTGTGAAATGCGTTGATGAAATTTTGTGGCTGGAATTAATCCGAACAATTCCTCTGAACACTCCCCGTGGTAAATGCGATAGAAAATGCAAAGGGATGCAACATCTCTTCGTCTCGTCTTTCGTCTTCGTCGGTCTTTGACGATTCGAGCCGCTCTGCACTGGATACGGTCAAGTGGAAGGAGCTGATACTAGGGAGCCCCGGCCCAGGGATGAGAACAGTATTCCATGTTAGGCCGAACCTGCCCCTTGTAAAGTTGCAAGCAGTGTGCCGGCATAAAATACTATCCTGCTCTGCTGAGCACGCCAAGCTTTTTAGAGGCCAATTCAGCCCTCCCTTCCAAGTGACCATGAAACTGCACGTTATTCGATATATCAACGCCGAAGATTCCGATATTGGCTGAGGTAACAAGGGGAGTGCACTAAAATTGAGAAGTTACGATAAAGGGGTTCTTTTTAGTGGTAAACGCGCAAACTTGTGTCTTCTGGGCATTGAACTTAATTAGATTTAGTCGCCCCAATCCGAGACCTTATCCGGCAAAGACTCGACTTCAGACACAAGTTTGTTCCGGTACTCGGTGACGTTTTCCCGAGAAACATAGGCACAGCCGGTGTATAAAGCATCACCAGTGCACGTTACTGGTTTGCAACATATTATTGATAAGCAGAAGAAACAGCGTAGGTGATAGCAATACATTGTGGAACACCAGCATAAATAGGCTTGTAAATGGAACATGCACCTTCTACTACGACTTTGTTGCTCCAATCTGCAAGAAAAGTGCTGATCCAGTTGCACATATTCTCGGGAAGCCCATAGGAAGGGAGCTTCGAAAGAAGCGCTTTGTGCCAAACCCGATCGAAGGCCTTTGCTATGTTCAAACTCATTAGTTTGGACCATTAGTTTGGCCATTGCCAGGGTCTCCCTCTCTGCCTCTGCCGATTTATGAGTCAGGTAACCCAGAAGATCACCAGCTAAGCAACCCCGACAGAAAGTGTACTGGCGATCACTTTTCAGTTGGTGATCCTCAAACTCATGAGCTGGCAGTTCACAATGGTTTTCATTATTTTGGAAAACAAGTTGGATAGGTCTGAGCGGTCGATTTTCGGTTATTTTTTAGGGATCTGGTGTACTTATGCTGTTTTCTTTGAGTTCGGGAGTTTTAGAAAAGACACGTTACGACCGATGCCAACTAGGGAGCACAAGTCTTCAGCACAATGGGAGGAACTCCATCAAGCCCACTAGACTTGACGTCTAAGGAGAGTAGTACTATGCGCACCGAGCGCTGTGTAAACCGTATCGTACCGACCTGAAGGCGAAATTATACTCCTTTTTAACAGCGCTGGTGAAGCACTCCTATTATAGTGCGATGCAATTTTACAGGAGCGTCCAAACAAGACACCACAGATGATAGAATAAAGAGTCCCATTCCCTGAAGTACCACATCAGCGACAGAAGCACGTTGGGATCATCCGGCGACTAGCATACCCGCCCCTGTCCTCAAGGGTGGGATGCAAAAAAAGACCCCATCCTGTCCCCATCGGCCGATCTATAGTGCTAAACACGGCGGCGATCTGCAGAACGCAACCGCGATAGGAGTGTGAGTGGCACCATAGTCCGGATCAGACAATGGTCCAATGAGCCAAGAAGGGCGTCGACGGAGACCTCATATCCGTCCGGATGAGAGGTCAGCAGAAAGTTCAACAGGGAAGGTGCACGATCCTCCACATCTAGAATCCGCGTAGGTGAAGTCACCATTTGTGTCGGACCATATGCCAAGGCAAAGTCATAAACAGATCTTGTCGCATGATTGGTTAAACGAGAACCAAGCCATTCAGCGTGGTGGCTGTTAAAATCACCAAGGATCACGATCTCTGCAGACGGGACCTATTGTAGCACGGAGTCTGCAGCGATTTTGACGTGGTCGAAGAGTTGGTCTGTGTCAGCATTACCTATAGAGGCACCCGTAGACGCGAGGATGGTCGTCGCTGAACTTCAAGACTGCCGAGGCGTCGAGAACAGATGTCCTCTCTGACGTATACGCAAACTCCAGCCCGAGGCACAAAGCTGTTATAATTTGTACCCCGGATAGGAGAGAAGTATTGACCGAAGAGGACACCTGCGCCTCGGTTAGAAAGAGCAAGGTCGGCTTCGCCGTCTTCAGATGGTACCTAGTGGACTTTGTTAACGTGCGAATAAACGTTAATGAAGTCTGTCGAAGAATGTAGAAATTCACGGATAGCGTGGCAGGGGTCACCTTTGTTTTATTGCTCTACTTGCCACGAGCAGTATTAGTCTCGAGCGGAATTTCGCGTAGCTTTGCTTTATTATGCCCTGCAGTGGGCGACAAGGAGCTGATGATGAAGTAGTTTTGCATCTTTAAAGTATTTGGTTTCGTTTAAATAGGGCCCCAATTTCATTTTTGCCCCGGGGCCCTTGGTTACATAGCTACACCACTGGCTAAGCATGGACGTCAGAAACGTCCAGTTTTTACTTTCTGGTAATATATAGATGGCCTATTCTGCTGGTCTTGACAGCAATGAAAAAAACGAAATGGGTCGCAATGTGCTTTGTGGGAAATGAGACCGATACGTGGTGAATTTCACAATCAATATACCCTTCACCCTGCTGCCCGACGACACGACTCGATTGTTGCGCGAATGTCTATTAGGACACCTATTCGACAGCAATATGTTCAAACATATAGCTGTCGAATAGGTGTTCGTAAGAACTAAGTCCGCGCGAATAGATTTTCAAACAATTAAATGCGCGACCCCATCGCGCGAATGCCAATTAGCCTCTCAACTGTCAACCGGCCTCTATAAGGTTGGAGTAAAATAACGCGCGTATGTCAAGCGCCTTCTGGAGGTCGATCGGCTCCGACCTATTTTAATGTGCTAAATTGCATCTTAAAACCATATTTATAATGCTCACTTTCGAACAATATGTAGGAAAAATGACAAGGATGGTATAACGTCGCACCTCAAACATCTAATAATATGCATTATACATATTTTTTGTCCGGCGCTCGGGTCGCTTAAATAAGGCATGTTATTGTAGAGCTTGTGGGGTGAAAAAATGTATGGGGAGGTGTGTTATTTTAATATATTAATGTTAACTAATGTATCTTAAAGTAAATAAAATAAAATATTTATCAAATAAAGGTTTGATTTTATAATTATAACGACTTATGTACAATGAAGTAGGAAAAAATCGCTTACACTGATTTCAAAATAGAATTGACAATAGATACAAAATAAAACTGTTGTGATTCGTATGTAATTAGTTAGCTTATTTCATAACAATTCCAACGACGTAAGTTTTATATATAGCTGTCATACAAAACTTTAGAGAAATCGTCAATTTAGTCACACGTGCCGCGATCGCGCGAGTTCCCTCAGAAGTGGCGCGACAGATGCGCTTAGTCGCGTAAAAGTGCCGTGACGACGAGGGGTTAGGACACCTATTCGAGATCAGTATGTTTGATCGCGTGTTCGTACGAGTAAAATTCGCGCGAACTTGCGATGATCGCGCATTCGCGTGTATTAGGACGACGCTTTAGCGTAACAAAAGCCTATTATTCACTCTTTTTAGGGTTCGTTCCGTACCCAAAGGGTTACCCAAAGGGTACGGAACGAACCCTAAAAACCGTGCTAAAGTCTAAAAACATTTTGAAAACACAAATTTGAATGTCATATAGGTTGTTTTGTTTGTAAGTATATTTTTTACACAGTTTTTAACACGTTAACAAATTATCTGTCTGTCTGTACAAACGGATGCAATTGTCTGTCAGTCTGTACACAAAAACTTTTGCACCAATCGACAAGAAATTACCACAGGTCATACAAAAATTCTGAAACCAATTTAGTTTTTTCAGACTTTCAAAGTAATGACAACCTCCTATTACAAGGGCTTACTGTTATTTCATTACGTTAAAGCATTAAGATTTTTAAACCCAATATTTACTCAGAAAGAGATTGAAACAAGGTATCTAACCGGATTTCGTCCATCAGTGCGCAAGTCTTCGTTTTGGAATTCAAATGACGTTGCGATGATTCATGAAGAAAGCTAAATATATATTATTTGACTCATTATCCGCATTACTGCGATTTCCATTTTTATATAAAACTAGCTGGTGCCGGCGCGTTGCAGCCGCAGAAGAAATAAATGTGAAAATATCGTTTTAAATTTGTATTGCTTAATTAGAAATGATATATAACTTTCAAATAAATTTGTTGGTACGATACGCGCGCCACCTACTTTAGTTAATTATACTATGCCTATAACATTCGCGCAAGTGCAAGCAATAAGTTGACAAAGTTTTACCGCAATCTGACAAACGGTATGGCAGCGAATAAAATACGAACAAACAAATATTAATTTTTATATATTAGATAAGGGTTACAAACGAGCACACAGTCTACCTGATGATAAGTGGATGCTGTGGCCCATAGACATTTAGATACAACTTTTCTCAGTTAAGAATCAAAATGCAGATGCGTTGTCACTCCTGAGGACTAAAATGGAATACCAGGAAAAATGGAATTCCAGTAAAAAGGGTATTTTTTTACACTTACCATACAAAACAGCAGCATAAAGCTGCTATTTAACGAGTTAGAGTGTGATCCTTTTCATTCGTGCTACAACTATTATAAGTATAGCTGCAGCACGGGTCTACCACGTATCAATTGCATATTTTCAATGCTCTTATTTTTTTACATGTACTCGTGTAAAAATATTCAATCAATATTTTAAATGATGTAATTAATAACTTAACGAGTTTTAATATTCCATAAATTACATTTGACGTGATAGTTTAAATACAAGCTTAAAATATTTAGGTACATACTCTTTTTAACTTCCCGCTTTGAAAATTAATAATTTTCAAAAGTAGGAAGTTATAGATTTCAGTCCGATTTTGAGAATGCGAGTTTTCATCAGATCTCCACGTTTTGAGGTCCTAGGAAGCCGTTCCGGCTATTCCCGGCTGGACGTCCGGCCGTGTGTGCGCGTATGTATGTATGTATGTATGTATGTAAATAAAATTTTGTCGTACGATATCTTTTAGAACGAATCAACCGATCGAGATGGGCGATCGGTTGATGACGGCGCTTGAAAATGTTCATTGAGACTTCGAGCTGTTTAGATTTTCAAGTCCATCGGTCGAGCCGTTTCAAAGATTTTCAAAAAATAAAAATCAAAAAAGCAAAAATTAAATATAAGCGGGAAGTTCCAGGGATGGCCTGCAGGGTCAACCGTTTTTCAAATTTTTCTTTAGTTGTTCTATTTTGAACCGACTTCAAAAAAGGAGGAAGTTGTATATTTGACGCCATACTTTAATAAGTTCATCGATATCTTGGAAACGACAGAACCAATTTAAATTATTCTTTTTTTAATGAATTTTATTTATACCTAAGTTTACCGTGCAGTGGCGGTGCAAGAATATCCACTACCCCATATCGTCCCGTGGGTGCCGTAAGAGGCGACAGAGGTAAACAAACCACAGGGGATTGGGCAGCAGCGTCTTCCTAAAAACTAATAAAAATAAAAAACTACGGTTGCCAACCTACTTACCAAGCATGGCAACTATGGCAAATATCCCCCTATGAGGCAATCTAAGGGGAGACCTATGTTCTGCAGTGGACTTTAATAGGCTGTAATGGTATAAGTACCCTAAAGTATTATTTAGATTTAAAGGAAAAATTACATCCTTAACAGTGCAAAAGTCCTCGAGCTATACAGGGTTATTTTGCAATAACTGGCCAAATATGCAGAGAAGATTCAGAATAAGAAATATAGGCAAATGGTGAAGAAAAATTAATTTTAAAAAATCTCAATAATTCTGTCCTTTTTATCTTTTAAGTTCAAAATGCGTGGTAATGCATTATTTTAACTGATTGTCATTCATAAATATCTAACGCCTACAATTTTACTACGCACGCCCATAAATCACATTCAATTTGGGATAATTTGAATTAAAACTAGAAGCCTTATTTAATCGTATTTTCAAAAACTGCAATAACGGTATATCATTATTTATATATTTGAATTTAAGTTTAAAATTTGGCTACTCTTTGAAAATTAAACCGAAATTCACTCAAAAGAGTAAAACATTAAAGTTATTATAAAAATAAATAGCAAAAACCGACTTCAAAAACTCTCACACACTAGTGTATTGAAGGATTAAAATCTTGACTACAAAAGCTATTCATTATGTAGAAATTATCTAATTATTTTTAGTTTTTCTAAAGTTTAATTGTATAACTCTACAAACAATTTAGTTGGGTAATAATTTGTTTTATAATCTGAGTGTCTATTAATAAAACTTGTCAAGTTACAAATTCAGTATCAAAGAACGTAACATTTTACATGATTATGAAACTTAGCACCCGTTTAGATCTCAACTATTTTATCAGCGAAACCGACGACAATGTCGTACCGAACTTAGCTCTCTTTCATATTTAGGTATGTTATTGGTGAGATATCCTTAATTTTTGACAAATTTTATCCCATTATTAATCTATACATAACATTCGTTTTATCCCGTGTTTATGCTTCACTGTTTTCTTTTTTTTTTACTTTAAACTATTTAAGTAAGAACTAAATTACTTATTACACCAATAACTTTATCGACACTGAATATCGATAATTTGTAGTATTTAGATTCTTTCCCTTGTGTTCCTACCATAATACGAAATTTAAAGTTTCTTAAAGTCAGGATTTTCATATAAAAATAACACTTTTCAGACAACATAGCTCAAGAAATATAATAGCATATATATATTGTAATCTATGTATAATAGGTTTATTCATGATGTTTGGGATTCTAGGTAGGTACTAGAATACAATGCAATGGGACCATTTAGGCCGCGATCACACTAGCGTTTGTCGGCGCGCGCGTTCCTCTAACGTTTGACCAGCGTTGACACTGGCTGAAGAACGCAGTGCTCGCGTTGTGAACACGCAGGAGAGGCGCCATACAATCAGAAGCAATATGGTTTTCGACAAGGAAACTAGCAATGGGCGCTGAATCACCGGACTAATTGAACGAACGATTAACCTTCTTTTGCCAAGTCGATAGTTGACCATCTATCAATCGACTAGTTATTCGTTCTAAAGAGATTGTTCTTGATATACATTCATTTGCAAAAAAATACGGAAGGTTTTGATTTTTTCCTGTCTGAAAAAAATACAATACGAAAAATGTTTTAATCATTTGAACTGGCCGGTTATAAAAGTGCCGTGGTGTTTATAAAAGTACTTTGCAAATTCAAATTTTTGCCAGTCAGGCTGGTTTTAAAAGAAAACAACTTTTTACTACATTTCTCGGCGCGAGCACCCAAAAGTTAATATCGATTTTAAATAACTTTTAGCCCATTTTTATTGAATTATCTAATATCCTTGACATTTTAAAGCATTGTTATTGCTGTTTAGCGGTCTCGAAAATGGTGGTTATAGTAATAAAAGCCAGCAAAATTATTGCGCTGTTTGAGGAGGGTTGCAGCCAATGCTTCGTGGCTCAAAGGCTAAATATGAGTCGTTCGGCAGTACAAACGAGCTTGCCGCGCTGTCAAGAGACCGGTTCCGTCAAGAGAAGGTCTGCTTCTGGAGGAAAGCCATGTACCGAACCATGGGATGATTGTTTTCTGGTAAGTCAAGCGTTGAGATTTCGCAAATCTTCGTATGTGGACCTCAACAACAACCTCGAAGAAGTAAGAAATAAGCAAATTAGTCTTGAACGGTCAGGAGGAGGCTTCCCGCTGCCAATATGCGCAGTCATCATTCAGCCCGAAAACTCAATTTTATGGACGCTTGTGCCTTGTGCCCACCGCCCAGGCGATGTGGAAGCGTATATTTTTTTTTATAGGATAGGGTGACAAACGAGCACACAGTCCACCTGATGGTAAGTGGTCCATATCCATAGACATCTACATCTATCCTCAATAAAGAATCAAAATGCAGATGCGCTGTCACTCGTGAGGACTAAGATGGAATGCCTCTTTTCATATTTTCTTTTCCAGTAAAAAGGGTCTCCGGTTCTCTACACTCACCATACGAAACACAGCAGTGTTAAGCTGCTATTTTACGCTGGTATTCTGTGAGAGCGTGGTCCTTCCGCGGCCGAGCCGACCCATTCGTGCTACAACTATACTACTAATATAGCTGCAGCATGGCACTACCACGTATAAATATGCTAGATATAATATAGAATATCACGAATAAATATCCTACCTACCTATCTTATTTCATCAGAATATGAACACTCCACAGAACATTGGCTTCTCCTAAATAAGAACTGGCCACATTCGCTACGCTAAGCATGTGGATTACTCGTCGATCGAACTATCTATTTGGTACCTCGCTCGCTATTGAGACTTGAGACGCGGATCCCAGTCACCGGTAGATAGTAATTATATTATTTGAAGTATTCTTCTTACTTGTCTTTACCGCAAAATTTTCTGTCAACGGTAAGTTGTAAGTACCAATAATATGTAAACATGTATAAAAACAATATTTTTTGTCTTAAAAAACGTTACCCCACACTTGGACTTTCTCCCGTATTGTGCAGGGACTAGATACATAAATAACACAATTAAAAATAACCACACCCATAACATTTTTTACAGTTCTTTACAAGATTCGAACCCGCGCCACTGCTCTACCGAGCCATCCTCAATCACTTTTTCATTTAGATTTTTTTATTTAACTAAACACTTATTAACAAGCAATTTGATTTTCATTAGTTAAATAAAATTGAAATTTGACGGCTCCGTGGCGCAGTAACTTAGCAATGAGTTGTTGCGCTGGGGGCCGCGGGTTCGAATCCCGCACGGAACAAGTATTTGTATGGCCTACAAATAATTGTTCCGGGTCTGGATGTTTGTCCTTGTGCAATTTGTGTTTTTGAAAACTACCTCCACGATACAGGAGAAAATCCTAGTGTGGGGGTAACGTATTTTAAAAGATTAAAAAAAAATTTGAAAGGCCATTTGCCTGCACTGACATCTAAAAATGTTAATAAGATATTCATTAGAAAGTTTATTCTAGTTATATATTTAAACCTTATAAAGAAATCGAAGAATGATAAATGCTTGACCTAAAAGTAGGCGCTGAGGATTTTCTTATCTTTTCAATGATACAAACCAGAAAACCCAACCAACCAATTACACGATGTAGTATCCTGAAAGATGTATCAAGAAGTATATTTAATTAACATATTTAACCTTCCTTTACAACCCCTATTCCGCTTCTTTCGAGGCCGACGACTTTAGCTTAGATATGAACTTGTTCTAGTTTGTGCACCTTATAACGGATATTTTACAATTAAGGCATTGCATCGGAGGCAAAAGGCAGCTTTTATTCAAAATTGATACTTAGATGCGAATAAAAGTTACATTACTGGGCAATTTTCTGAAGTCATTGTTTTCAGTAATATACCAGTCTCTAATGAGTATTACATGCCCTTCAAAGGTTTCACTCCTTTATGCTAAGACTGCGGCCAACATCTCAACAATTTTTTTTATTAATAAAGATATTCGAATAAGAAACATCAATATCTTATACCGCAAAATAAATATTTTCTTTGTTTATTCGTCTTCTATGCGTTCTCCTATACTATTTATTCGATTGCGGTGAAACTTTGGTAAGTTGTTGATAGCACGCCCGCAAAGGTTACTGATAAAACAAATTAATACTTATATTGTTTATCAAATCCCATCTATCCAATCACGATGAAACTTTGTAGAGTTATTGAGCGCTCGCCCGCAAAGGTTTCTGAAAAAAAGAGGCAAAGGTAGGCCTTGCACAGTCAGTAACTTATAAAATACAGTATTGGTGAGTGACCGCTGATCTGTACGTACTTACATAGATAATGTGCATAGAATAGAATAGAATAGAATGGAATACAATATTTTTTTATTCAATATAGATACACACATGTGTAATTCTTATTGAAAGTAATTTTTTACTTTACCACTGGTTGCAAAAAATACCCTCTGTCCTGGGAAGAACCAGCAAGAAACCCAGCGGGACTTTTTATTTAAGTCAATTTTACATGAATGTATATTATATTAGTAATTAATATAACCGTTAATGAGATTATCTTGTGTTTCTTTAACGTGATGCGTAATTACAAATCTTGACTTTAGTAAATATCATTAATAATAATTTTCAGTGTAGCCCACATTGTAAATTATTACCTTTTAAATCATACTATAGGATAACAATATATATAAATTTAAAACCGTTTTAGGCCCACCGAGGGAAGACCACACTCGCACTAAGTTGGAACGTAAAGTAGCAGTATATAAATGCTGCTGTCTTTCGTACGGTAACTCTTTTTACTGATATCTCGACATCTCTTACTCTCTCTCTACTCTCTCTCTACTCGACACGATCTTAGTCCTCGACGATGACAACACATCTGCTTTATTATTCTTAGTCATCATGACAAGATAAAGATGTCTATGGGTCAAAGCATCCATTTAAGTACCATTAGGTGGACCTAGAGCTCGTTTGTTAGTGGAATAATGAAAATGCCTCTCCTTTAAAGTCTATCATCATTAAAATGAAGTCTAATGTCAAAAGATTATATTGCAGACTATATCATACTGAACAGTAATCTCTGGTAACACTGTATGTATGTAGAAGTTATTTCAGTATAACCAGACTGCGCGCGTCTAAAATAGATCACACGGCGCTACGTCATTCAAGCCAGTATTTAATCGTTCCAAATTTGACGTGGAATGCGCTGCACACGTGTTACATGCTGCCTGACACAAAATATTTTATTTTACCTATTTTATAATGGCATTATGCTTATTGTTTTCCATCACCATTATCAGCTTAACTGCGTGTCCTCTTTCCAATCAAAATTTGAAATAATATAAGCAGTGTTATCTATACAAATAAAATGATAGAGGTTTGCAGTTGTGCGCATCACGGAAAAGCTACTGGATAGATTGCATTAGGTTTTCTAAGTTTTATTTCTTAGACACTTGGCCCTTATCTAAAAAAATATTGCGATATCTTCATTTAATATAAAGTTATTAAAGTTTTAAGAAACAACGATTTTTATAAGCACTACGTGTTCAGTGATGTATGTAAGCAACGCGGACGAAGTCGCGGGTATCAGCTAGTAAAATATACAGATAGATGTCATCAACGCTGTGTCGCAATGGACTCTTTCTTTTATAAAATTAAAGTGACAAACGACCTCACAGTCAGCCTGATGGTAGGTAATGATTTCTTATGTATACGCGAACACTGAAAATTTAAATAAAACTAGTTATTACGAATTTTATCGCGTATATTAACTTATGACGTTTAAAGCACTTTACAGCACCCATGGTCACGGGAGTACTCCATGGGTGCTGTAAAGTGCTTGTAAAACGTCATTTAAATCATGGTAGCTAGCCACTGTAGCCCATGAATATCTGCAACCAACTTCAAACAAAGAAGGTTACAGATGCGCTGTCACCTCTGAGGACTAATATAAGAGAGTCAGTCACAGTCAGAGCTTATAATTGTACTGGCTATCTATACCCTTTATACGGGAATGCAGCAGTTCACGAACTGCTACTTTTTTATTTTTTATTTAGAGAACCACAAACAAGTTTACAATATGTCTTATGCTAAAGCTTATGTTCTATTACAATTTCTTACTTATCATAAACTCAACGACGATGGTCACGCTTAGAGTATAAAACAGAATAATAAAAATTATGTGAGGGACCCAATTTTGTAAAAAAAAAATACTATTTACAAAATATTATTTTAACATGTATTAGAGGTTAGAGTTTTGTGTGTTTGTGTGTCAGCATGTGAGGGCACGCACGCGCGCGCGCGCGCGCGTGTGAGTGTGTATGTATCTGCATGTACATATATAGTCATTGGTTAGATAATTTATAGTTAGTGTTAATAGTTAATGTGTTCAAGACTTTAAAAGAGACATTAAGTGTTTAACAGCAAGTTAACTAGCTGTCTATTGTATGATCTGGTACTGCAAGAAAATAAATCTACCGAATTAATTTTTTGTCCGAGATCTTGGTTTACTTAGCGGCAGAAATAGGTAAGAGGTGGTAGAGTCCTTCCACCTTGTAAATTACAACTATCATGTGGTAATACAATTATAATTCGGTAGTTATAATATCCGGTTACTCAAATAAAGATGTGAGGTTCATAATTAGATTTTTCGACAGTAGGTACTCGGGAAGAAATTGGACGTTAAAAAGATTATTTAAGTTCGTCTTGTGAAATGTCAATAGAGCTCTTTGAAGTTCATTTTTTGTAATGTACTTATACCTAATTTATTTTCATAATTGTGCCAGTTTTGCTTGCACTTGACCGACTTTTTATAAATCGACACCACGTGGCTCTTATCATGAAAATTTTGGTATTCAAATTCACTCACTGTACCTACTTGCCATGGTGTGCTTAAAGAATTCACACAAACAGTCAAATTATGCATTTTAGCTAAAGAATTATTATAATATTTACTTTTAATTTTTTTAGACCTTATGATGTTTACTCTGCGTTCACAATTTTTTTAAATGTAATTTTTTTTTTCATTACACAGAAATGGCAAGTGCTTAATACTTGGTAGAAAAACAAATGGTCTGTAACAATTTAACAACCATTTTTTCACAAATAATGAATAATACGCTCTTCTTTTTCTTTTTAAGAAGTTACGAGTATTATATCGCTATATTCGAAAATAATTTTATAATATGAAATTAGATGAAACTGATAACTTACAAATATGGAGTTTCCGTATAGACCGACACCCAAACTTGTAATAAGTAGGTATATTACTTTTTTTCAATCTCGAGTTTTTTTTTTTGCAATTGAATATTATTCTGAATTTTTAATTATTGTAAGGTGTTTAATTATTCTTTTGGAAAACAATGAATATATTTCTAATATATTACATTTTATTTCTATATTTAAATCTACCACGTTACACACTCAATTTAAATTACACACAAAATTAGAATGCGGCTGGAAACAGCAAAGATGCGAAACGTCTTTTTTTATATGATAGGGTGACAAACGAGCACACAGTCCACCTAATGGTAAGTGGTGTCTGTGACCCATAGACATCTACATTTATCCTCAATAAAAAATCAAAATGCAGATGCGTCGTCACCCGTGAGGACTAAGATGGAATGCCTCTTTTCCAGTAAAATGGGTCTCCGGTTCTCTACACTCACCATACGAAACACAGCAGTGTTAAGCCTCTATTTTACGCTGGTATTCTGTGAGAGCTTGGTTCTTCCCCGGTCGAGCCGACCCATTCGTGCTACAACTATACTACTAATATAGCTGCAGTGTGGTATAAAATGATAAAATGTAATTAGAAAACATTGGTATAGTAAATAATAGTTTCCAAAACTAAAACGTAGAAAATAATTTTCAATTAGCTTAAAATAAGAAAATAGTGATTAACATAAAAATTCATTTTACTGTAAAAAAGCGTGGGGTGTTTTTTCAAATATTTTTATAATGACGCTAATTTAACAAATATCCACAAAAATATTTATAATAAATGACATCAAGCACCACACGCTTTCTGACAATAAAATGAATTTTTATGATAATCACTATTTTCTTATTTTAAGCTAATTGAAAATTATTTTCTACGTTTTCGTTCGGTTATTTACAATAGCGTGGTTTTTAGTTTTTTGAAACTATTATTTATTTTCTATTTTTTAGTGCGGCTAAGGATGATGGGACAAACTATTTAAATTATTACATTGTCATCGGTTCTTGATAAGTGTGCGAAGTTTCAAATCAATCCGACGTTTTGAAAGGGATGAAAATGAAAATCACATTCAAAAATTCCGTTACATAGATACATACCAAGCTAACAAAAGCGTGTTAAAAAATAGGTACTGTAGACCAGTTCAATTTAAAAAAAAAAAATTTAAATTGAATATTGACTAAATAAAAATAAATAAATAGGAGTGAGAATGATCGTTAGTTGAAACGTGTTGTTTTATGATTGAAACATGCTTAAAACAGCTCCCAGACGTCAGCGGACCTCGACAATGCGTTGTAATGTTGTAATAAGTTTAATGGAACAGCAGAGCAGGCGCCGGCCGTCGCCGTCACGTTGCTGGCCTCGTTGTCGACTCTACATATTTCTTACCATTTATGGCTCTTGCAGACCCTGATAACGATTTAACAATTGCAAACGGAGTCACCATTTTCAAATTGAGACGGACGTCGATTGTCGCATAAAACTGAGTTGAAAAAAACATATCTTAGAAAATTTTAGATTTATCTAATTTTCTGAATATTATTTTTGAACCCGCGCGCAGAAGGAAAGGCTTATAAAGAAGAAGTACAGTATACGAAAAACTGCTAATCCAGAAATACGCTGAATTAAATGGCTTTCAGCCGAATATAAAAAGGGATGTAGACGAGTAAGTTTATTTATTTATTGTAATGTAAGACTCCTTATACTTAGCGTTACAAATTTCAATGGGCGGACTTAATGCCTTATAGTATTCTCTCCAGAATGTCAACCCTAAGAGAAATAGAGAAAATAAATAAAAGTTGGCAGATGTAAAAACTAATGTTAAAATAACTGATATAAGTTTTTATCGCACAGTTTGTTACCTCTCACTTAAATAAGCATAATAATGTTTTCGGTTGGTTGAACAATTGAATTAATAAGAAATTATTATTATAAATAAAACTGTATTCTCACTCAACTAAAATCTATCTCAGAGAAAGTCAGATAATTTTGTACAGAAACAGAAACAGAAACTTTTTTATTCTATATAGATTATAATTAATACTTATTGAAAGTCACTCTTTTGTTTAGTTACCACTGGTTCGAAAAAATCGTCTGTCAAGGGAAGAACCAGCAAGAAACCCAGCGTGACTTTAAAAAAAAACAGCTTACAATCATGTATGTTACACAATTAACAACACAAAACAAATTAGAAATAGCTTGGTAACGATCACCTCATTCCATAAATTCCTTAATATTATAATAACCCTTTTTATACAAACGTAGTTTAATAAAGTTTTTGAACTTTGAGCAGGTCAAATTTTGTATATTTTCTGAGATTTTGTTGTAAAAATTTTAACACTTTCCGAACTGTCCTTATAAATTAAACCGCCTGGTAAACCTGTTTAAACTCAAAGCAATCGCTTGAATTACTTTATAATAACACAATTGTGTTCGTTACTACCTATCATATCCGAGTAGTGAGATATGCAGAGGTGCTGACATCGTCCCATCGCCTGTTAAGGTTTCCGTGGAAAGACAAACTGGTGCCATATGTTTTCGAACCTTGACGCACTTATAAGGCCTTATTTTATTATTGCAGTTGCAACCTGAGGGTTAACTGATGCATTACGTATTTAATTGATTTGACAAACTTTTTATCGTGAAACAAAATGTATGAATATTGAATATGATTTTTTTTAAACTAGCTGGCTCTGCAGACGTCGTTCTGCCCTTTCCAGTGGGTGGCGCGATAAGTTTCACACCGACACTCCGGACTTTTTTCAATATTAATATCGACCACAGCGCTGCCTATCCAATCCAGGTTTCGTGATTTCTTTTTAGCACTATCTTTTTTGACACTACAGCAACATATTATTTGTGAATAAGAGTAATTTTGGTCCATAGCGTATTAATAATAATAATAATAATAATAATTTAAGGCGTAGGGAAGTGACGACCCCATCGCCCGCTAACGTAACAGTTAAGTGACAAAACTGCTACGTCGGCGCAGTCAGTCAGCACCTTGCCAAGAGGTGTGAGCGCCGTGCCTCGGCAGAATTGAGGGTGCAAAAGCCCGTTTGTGCTTACGGCCACACTATTAAACGGTGCCGGGCCTGGGCGTCTCCCGTTAATTGACGCCCATTTTTATGGATGATGGAAAATAATAGAAAGCGCATAGGGCCGCTGACTGGGGGTCGCCGGGGCGCGTCTGGAGCTGGCGCTGGACGCGGCAGCATGCGGCCGCCAGCCGAGCGCGAGGTACTGCAAGACCACCCAGCAGTCCTCGCATCCATCATCCCCACCAGATGGCTTGGTGTCGGCAGGGTCCTCTCGACTCGGCAAGCGGCACCCGCCGCTGGTGGAGTACGCCATGCGTTGGACAAAATATATGAACATAAACGCATTGCGGGCGTACTATAGGGCGAAAGGGAAGAAACTGAGGAACAGCGTATCGGGCTCGTATGCACCGCTTTTGCTGAGCTGGAGCCGTCTGTTCCCGTCACAGAGCAAAACCTGGCAGACCGAGTTCGGTACATCCGCTCGAAAATATTTGATGATGCCGAACTCGAACGACTACGTGAGGCTATTCCCTCATCGAATGACCAGCTATAGCTGGGGATGCGGCTCCTAAGGCCATAGACCAGCAGCCATATGTGGAAGCCGCCATGGATCTTCCCGCTTTGGTTGATTCAGGCGATGATGGAATGGTCACCCAAGAACTAGAGCAGATGAGGAGTAAATTGGAGCAGGCGATTGTGGAAACGCTGTACGCCTCTCGAAAATCGACCGCGACTCCCACGCATAACCTAAGCAAGCGGAATCAGGATGTCGTGACGGCCCTGAACCCATTGCTGGCAACCTTTTTGAAACCAGCCGGGACCTTTGCGATACGGACTCAATACTCTTTGGCGCCGCATTGGCAGTTTGCCGTATTATTGGTGCCAAACTTCCCACGTCTGGACGTGCTACTGGGCAAAATGGCGCTATCCCAGCCTGGCGAAGAGGATTGAGGACCGTATCGCAAAGCAGGGCCCTCATCGGCAGACTGATAAGCTTCAGGTCGGGCAATAATAGGCGGGTGCGCACGCACCGTCAGGATGGCGTTTGCTGGACAAATATCAGTTTGTCTCAGCCGGATATAACGCAAAAACGACGGAGCGCATAGACGACCTGAAGCAGAATCGCTGCTTGGGGAAGCGGATCGGCGATATACCGAGGTCGACACGGTTCAACGAATCGTCTCTTCCAGAGTGATCAGAGGCTCTATGAATCATTGGAGCGGCCGATGGTACGTGGAACGGGCTCAGCACCAAATCAGGCCGACACTATCGCATTCTGGCGCGGCCTGTGGTCAGGCCCGTAAACCACAGCGGGCCCTTGGACGGAAGTTGTGGCGAGTCAGTGTGCGAGTGTTACGCCCATGGACCCCGTCATCATAACGCCGGATGACGTAGCTGGAACGGTCCGTAGGGCCCCGAACTGGAAAAGTCCGGGACTCGACGGACTGCATCACTACAGCTGAAGGGGGTTCGTGGTGTCACGCTGTGCTCGCCCGACAGTTTCAAGAGGCTCTCGACCAAAGTCCTCCAGAGCCTCTTCACTACTGGGATCACTCATTTGGTTCCTAAGACCAAGTTCCACAGACCCGAGCAAATACCGCCCCATAACCTGTCTACCTACCATATACAGGACACTAACATCCGTTTTGAGCGCGAGAATCACTCGTCACCTGAACGCAAATCAGGTGATGTCGCGCGCTCAAAACGGATGTCAGAATGGTCGTGGAACCAGGAACCTCCTCATTGACGCGCGGTCATTGGCAAGGTGGTTAAACGTAACCGTCGGAACCTCTCCGCCGCCTGGATAGACTACAAAAGGCATTCGACTCGGTGCCTCATACATGGCTTAAGAGGGTCCTCGAGCTGTACAAGGTTGACTGTACAGTTCGAGACTTCCTCAGGCAGTGTATGGGGCAGTGGAGTCTGATCCTTTGTCATCTAGGCGAGCGGATGACGGCTGCGGAGAACCACATAAGGATAGAAGGTATCTTCCAGGGCGATTGTTTGAGTCAATCTGGTTTGCCTCTCCTGAACCCTCTCAGTACCTTACTGGAGGACTCGGAGGGATTTCAGCTTCGGAAGGAGGTACAAAAGTGACCCACCTTTTCTATATGGATGATCTCAAATTATTCGCTCCAGTCGCCCATCTTATGGAATTGCTAAACATCACTTGTGATTTTAGTAATTCTATTAGAATGGAGCTGGGGACGGATAAGTGTGCGGTCCTCCATGTTGAAAGGGAAGGTTGCTAACTCTGAGGCATAGACTTATCTATGCCCATCAACATAAGGACCCTTTCTGAGGCTGAAACATACCGATACCTGGGTATGTCACAGAACATCGGTATCGATGAGGCGGGTATAAGCAGTCAGTTTGCGATATGTTTTATGCACGCTTGACCAAAGTGCTTAACAGCCTTTTGTCCGGTGTGAATAGACACACGCATATAACGGTTGGGTCATGCCTGTTCTCATATATACCTTTGGCATACTTAGGTGGACTCAAACTGAACTTAACGCCCTGGATAGAAAAGTCCGCACTACTATGACGTCCATAGGATGCATCACCCGGATCGTCGATTATGAGGCTGTACTTGCCGCGGAAACATGGTGGGCGTGGCTTTTAGCGCGCTTACCATGCATAATCGCGAGTGTGCAGCCTCGTAATTACTTCTGACGAGATCGGATGATCCATTCTATAGGGACGTCATTTCTTTGATAAAGGACTTACCTCTATCCGGCCAACGAGCAATGGGAAACCGGCAGTACAGAGCATTTCCGACCGGGAGACCGTATGGAAGGAGAAGGAGCTCCACGGGAGGTTCTACAAGGCTCTGCATGTGCCTTTCGTAGACACAGTTGCCTCCCTCCACTGGCTACGTTTTGGTGACCTCTTTGGAAACCGAGGGTTTTGTCTGTGCGATACAGGATCAGGTTAAAGACCAACAACTATCGGAGATACATCCTGGGGATGGCACCGTCGACATCTGTCGAGCTTGTCGCCATCCCGGTGAGTCACTAGGCATGTCATCTCCGGTTGTTCGGCTTTCTAACTGGTACTTGCACAGGCACAACTTAGTAGCCAGAATTCTACACCAGAGCTCGCTCTGAAGTACGGTCTCGTGGACCGGAAATTGCCGTATTACAAGTACTTGCCGGAAGCCGTGCTCGAAAATGCCGCGCCAGGCTCTACTGGGACGGGCCATCATCACAGACAGGACTATTCTTGCGAATAAGCCTGATATTGTGCTGATGGACCGGGCACAATCAAGAGATATTTTGGTCGACATCACCATTCCGTATGACGAGAACCTCGTGAAAGCCGAAACAGATAAGCGAACAAAATATCTGGACCTGGCTCACGAGGTGACCGACATGTGGGGTGGACTGCCGACCGAAATTATACCTGTAGTCGTCTCTGCGAACGGGTTAATCCCAGTCAGCCTCGGGTCATCTGGGGCGACTGGGACTCCGTGACGGACCGCTCAAGCTCAAATGCAGAAGGCGGTGCTCCTCGATACCGCCCGCATCGTCCGCCGGTTTCTCTCCTTTCCCCTAACCCTCGGCCGTTTGGTCTCCCCTGCCGAGGTTTCCATCTAGTTGGGTTTTATTTATTTATGTATTATTTATTTATTTCCTTTAAAATATTTATTCAGCCCAACCAGATGAGAATACTATATAAATACCCCAAAATAATAATTTATTTTCTCACCACAATACAGAATTATTGTACATAATATTATAGTATAGCCTCAATATTATACTGTGGGAGACTGGTGCCTAAGCTAGGCTTTACGCCTGTATTTCAGGACGCCAGATCTCCGCCCTATGGTTTTAATTACAATAATTTTATTATGCATTCGTACATGTACCATATTTATAAATTACATAATATCTTCTTTCATCTAATTAGGATTTTAGATATATTAAAAAGTGGTGCGTGTGTGTGTGTGTGTGTGTGTGTGCGCGTGTGTGTGTGTGTGTGTGCGCGTGCATGTGTGTGTGTACGCGCGTGTGTGTTTGCGTGTGTGTGTGCGCGCGCGCGTGTGTGTGTGTGTGTGTGTGTTGTGTGTGTGTGTGTGTGCGCGTGCTTTTGTTTCTTAGTTTGTGACTGGTTAGTAATTACATTTGATTTGGTTAATTAGGTAGGATTAGTAAGTAGCTTTTCAGTGTCATAATAATTTAATTCTTGGAGCCAGATAGTTATTTTCTTTTTGCATATAGTCTTATTAACGTTAAATATAGGAATAATCTTATTGACTTTATTGTATAAAAACCCCAAGGTGACAAAAGAAACGTTTAGATAATTTGGTGGATAGAGTTATATGACAGCGGTCCACAAGGTTAAAATACCTTTTACCTCAGGAGAGTGAGGATTGTATTTTAGTAGAGCATGTTGTTTTAGTAAGGTTCTTTGTATAAACAGTTGTCTCACAGTTAATATTTTCAACTCTTTATATAGGAGGTCTGTAGGATAGCGATACAGTGAAAAAGAGACTTTTAAGATGGCTCTCTGCGTTCTCTCAATTGAAGCATTTTAGATTTTGGAGCACCATGGGAGGTTATACCATATGTTAACAGAGATTGGGCCAAGGCGTAGCGGATTTCTTTAGTTTTTCGTCAGCCACGTCTCTCAAAGTTTTAATACATATATAAGTTTACGCAACCTGTTATTAAGGGTATTAATGTGTTCATGAAAACGTAGAGTGCTATCAATTATAACTCCTAGATATTTTACTTTGTCAGCTTGCCATAGTTTTATGCAATATCTGCGTTATTAAGTGGGTTGGAACATGAGTGACTTACGATGGTATATGGTAGAGATGATGTAGTTAATGTGTTATTTTTAATCTAAACGTGACATAACATGTTTTATCTATGTTCAGTGTCAGTACATTACTTTGAAGCCAGTTTGAGACTGTATTGTAGCCCAACTGGGCGTACGTAAATACATCTTGCCATGAGCCTGCGCTAAATAGGAGGACGGTATCATCTGCAAAACTTATGATCCGCCTTTTAGGAAGAGTGAGCATACTCAGTTCATTAATATATATAAGAAAGAGAGTGGAGAGAATACACTGCCCTGAGGCGTACCATAAGTAATTGTGCGTTCAGCACTGATGAATTATCTACCTGAACGCACTGAGTACGTCCACTCAAGTAGTCTTCAAAAGTTGCAGTTGTATACCTCTAATTCTATACTCTCCATACTACGTAAAAGTATGGGTACAGAAACCGTGTCGAAAGCTTTGGCGAGATCTAGAAATATGCCAAGAACTTTATGCCCATTGTCCAAGTTTGTAAAAATATAATTAGTAAGGTCATGAATCGCATCGGATGTAGATTTACCTGACCTAAAACCATATTGTGAGGGTGAAAGTAAATCATTTTTTCCAAGTAATTTACGAGCCTGTTGTTTATCATGCGTCGAGTATTTTGGACAAGGTAGGCAGCACAGATATAGGTCTAATTATTGACACGATCTCTGTCCCACCCTTATAAATCGGGTGTATAATCGATTTTTAAAAGCTTTAGGAATTTTTCGGTTGTGAGAGCCAGATTGCAGATGTATGTCAGGGTGGGACAACTACATTAATATGCCTTTTAAGGAGATTAGAGGATATTCCATCCCAACCCACAGTACAGTCATTACGGAGAGATATTATTAATTTTGCAACCTCGTCCTCATCCGTTGGTAACAATACCATGGACTGCGAGTTGTTGTTATTGTTGTTAAAAGCTTTTTTTGTTGACTCTGTAAGTCCACCCGGTATCTTTTCGGCGAGATTTTTGCCTATATTAGCGAAAAAATCATTGACTGAATTAACAGATAGCTCCGGGGTGGATGATGAGGTTAATAAGTGATGGGATGAATTTTCTTTCTTTTTTGCCCTGTTTGTTATATTATTTATTGCTCCCCAGAGTTGCTTAGGATTATTACTAGTTTTTTTTAATTCATTTTTTTCATATTCCAATTTAATTTTTTTTAATAACTTATTACAATATTAGTATTATTACGTTATTCATTCATTACAGCCTACCAAAGCCCACTGCTGAACATAGGCCTCCCCATAGATTGCCTTATGAAGGGTATTACTTATATTTGCCACAATTGCCACGTTTGGCATGGGGGTTGGCAATCGTTTTTTTTATTTTCTAGTAGTTATCTCCTGGTTGATGGACGATATGAGTTCACTACATGGTCCATATTTGTTTATATCATGGCTTCAGCACCACCTATCGGATGCTAGCATAGCTATGAATCATCGTCTCGACAAAACAAATATCTACTATGTGAATATGACCTAAATCGGTCGTCATTCAGAAGTTACACGATCACTAATAGACACACCAAATCGTTGGTTAACTATATAATCGTATATATGTATACCAAAAGCCAAAAGTAAAGAATGTGAAGCGCCTCGCTGCTAAGACGTGTGCACGATACTTCGAACCCCATTCTGGTCCCATTGGCAAATACGAGTAGGTCGGGTTCTTCACTGCTAGTGCACTGGATTTCTTTGATGCATTGGGCTCTTAGCCAGGCGCAATATTAAATTATTAAATCATTAATAATATTACTATCACCAGGATAATTTTTAATTGTTACTAACATCTATCGATCCGAAATAAATGTTTTTTGAAGTGAAAACTTCTTTTGGCATCGTTGTGATTTGAAACAAATGAAACGAAAAAGCGACACTAAAAAGAGACAAATATATAAATCTATAGGAAAGAATGATAAGATAATGATAGAATCTATACTAATATAATAAAGCGAAAGGGGTTTTTTGTTTGTTTCAACACGCTAATCTCTGGAACTACCAGTCCAATTTGATAAATTATTTTTGTATATGATAGCCAGATTCATATATATTATTATTATCTAGCATTAGGCTACACCTCTCAGCTAGTCTTAAATATTGATTTTTGTTAAGCAAGTCGGAAGAAAAAGCGCTCCCGAAATGACTTATCTGCGTGCGCTGGCGTAGTGGTTAGTGATATGGAAATACTATGTTCTGCAAAATATAGATCTTTCCTCCATTTAAAAAAAAAGTCCGGGATACCATCTGCCTGTTTCTTAAACATAAGCCACAATAAGGTATACTGTGACACAAAAATATTGAAAATTAAAAAGTGATTTATGAGAGTTATTATGACCACACACACTCGTCGAGTGGCATGGGAAGTAGAGAGGAAAGGAGACAGAGACGTAGTGTGGCCATAATACTCGTCATACCGCACGTCATGCTGCTCATCATGCCCATCGCTACCTGTTTTGAGCGCTCGTTACGGAAGCGTCGTTCTAATGCGATGAATAGATGTCATCCACCATCTCTGTTGGCGAGGATGACGACGTATATTTATTTTTATGACAGTGATATAATTAGCTATACTAAATATGCATATAGCGCGCACGCTGCCGCAGTTTCAACATCCATTGTGTTGCAAACGCGAGCGACCCAGTGCGGAGCGTCGCGATTAATTGCGCGAATAGAACAGTGTGTGGACAGACAGGGCAACATCGCGGCAGCGCGAGGAGCAGAGCGAGGAGCAGCGTGAGGAGCATAGTGTGGCTGAGCCATTAGGCATAGCATATTAATCCTTGCGAACGAAAGTTACTTCATCATCAAGACAATTTTATGAAAATAAACTTTGCTCTTTATAGCATGTTATTTGGACAGTTTAAGAGGTAATGAAAAATTAAAATAATTCAACGCTGGGCTCGGGGTGCGAACGACGCCTAGCCACCCGATGAGAACCGAAAGAGAATAAGCGAGGTGTCATGCCGCGCGGCTCAGAGCGTGATATACGCGGGTGATACCGCGGAGAGCAGCATACTGATCAGAACTATATCTCGGCCTGCCCTGTGTGCGGTGCTTGAAAAATGGCTAATATAACTTTTGAATGTTAAAATAAAGAATTAAAAAATTACAAATTTATTATCAAATAAATAAAATTAATTATATTGAATAAAATTATCCTATCCAAACCATTCTTAATCATCGACGATTGCATAATATCTTACCGATTTATATTAAATTAGTCTATTTTACGGACCACCGCACCGGGACAATCAATCAGTTTTTGTTTCCTTACTGGATAAAATGAATTTACCTATATAATTCATTGTATAGGTAAAATCATTTTATCGAACAAAAATTCATTGACTTCAGTAGGTAGACGTCGCTATTACAAAGCAAATTTAGTCGAAAGAAAATAGGTACGAGTATTATTTTGATTTAATAGACTGGACTAGGCTCTATATGTCTAAAAATAAGGATTGTAACATTTATTTGCTATAAAATTAAACTTTTATGTTACATTTTATGCCGCACTTGTGGTTGAAAATTATCAAATTAAATACATTTTGCTGTGAAATGTTTTTGTTTTTTATTTAATTTCATTTGAAGGTTTCACTTCTACCGCGTGTGAACTGCACACATTTGATAATGCGCTACGACTGGGCATGGATTTTATAATCATAATCAATAAGTTACATATTATTTTGTACAAAGACAAGCAAATATGTTTAAATCTATAGTAAAAAATGAGAATATTAAGCAGCATGCATGCAAGGTCCACAGCGGCTCGAACTTATTTTTAAAGCAAGCATGACTCAACGCGTCAACATGTCACGTACGCGTTACCGGCAAACACAAGCATGTGTCTATGTTATTTCAAAAGGCTACAAGAACATTCGATATTTATGGCATGAACACTAACATTTATGCTTCTCTTTCTTTTTTTTTTTAAATGTACTAACTCCACACTTTTTTCTCCTGTATCGTGGAGGCGTTTTACATACATAAATTGCACATAGATCAACCCAAACAATCCAGATCCGGAACAATTATAGGAAAGTCCTGGTACAATTGTAAGTATAAATTATACTATAATAATTATAAAATAGAATTCTTACATATTATTTAAGAATTCTAACCCACGGCCCGCAACGCTTAATTATTGTGTCACGGAGTAGGTACGGATCTGTTGGCCGGAGTAATTGATACTCATGTATTAAGAGTCAAACAATTCCCGATTCTTTTCTGTATCGGTAATCGGCGATTTATCACTTCGAAGGCTCGATTCAGATATTGAAATATAAAATCCATACACAATAGAATGTAACACCTATCAATCCTGTAGAAGGCAGATATGGGATGTAGGTTTCATTGAAACAGAAACTTTTTTATTCAATATGGATTATAAATAATTTTTATTGAAAGTCACTCTTTACCACTGGTTCGTAAAATACCCTCTGTCCTGGGAAGAACCAGCAAGAAACCCTGCGGGACTTTAAAAAAAATAACAGCTTGTATAACTTACACAATTAACAACACTTCAAAACAAATTAGAAATAGCTTGGTAGCGATCACCTCATTCCCAGGGGTTATTATTATCATATTATATTTCTTAATATTATTGTTGTGACGCGCTTAAAAATCATTTAAATAATTTTCCATTTCATAAAAACAAGTATATTTGCATGTATAATTATTTACGATTAAAAGTAAATATATTCCAAATTATACAACAAACTATATTAAAAATAAATAGATTCAATCTATATCGATATCTATACTAATATTATAAAGAGGTAAAGTTTGTAAGTTTGTTTGTAGGAAGTAATCTCTGGAACTACTGAACCGATTTAAAAAATTCCTTCACCAGTAGGAAGCTACATTATTCCTGAGGGACATAGGCTATATTTTATTGTTATTAATATTTTTAATGTAAAATAACAATATTTGTCAATCAATTCAGAGAAAAATGGGCTGATGCGTTGATTTATCGGCGTGCGCTGACTAAACGGTATGATATAGGTGAATAATATAATGTTCAACCTCTATTGTGTATTAAATATAAAAGATAGATATGTAATGCCGCGGAATTTTGTTAAAAGTAAAAGAAAAAGTATATGGTGATATTTAGATGTATTTTTCATGCACGTCAGTCTATATTGAAATGACTTTGTTTAAGGGCAATAGTGTCACTCAGAAACGATACAGTGAATGAAATAAATAAACTGATTTTACAGAAAATTCCCGGTCAAATCAAACAGTATAAGTCAGTTGACACAGTGTGTAATATTGAAAAATTACCACCTCACGACCTTATGTTAAAAGTCGGCATTCCTATCATGCTGTCAAGAAACTTGAGCCCTCACAACATGTGTAATGGCACAAGAATGATAAAAGAGTTCGGGACAATATAATCGTGGTGAGCATCTTCACGGGGCCAACAGTGTGGGACAACTTGCTCATATTCCGCGGATAGCCATAATTCCGACGGATTTGCCAATATCGTTCAAAAGGCTGGAGTTTCCAGTCAAAGTTTCATTTGCCCTCATGATAAATAAGTCCCAGGGTCAAACATTATCTGTGAGTGTTTTTCAGTTATATGTTGGCTTATCTCGAGTTGGAACTCCAGAAAACCAATACATTTAGCTACCAGACAATACCACAACATCAAACATAGTATACAGAGAAGTCTTAGGCCCGTATTAATAAACGTTACTCAGCTCAAGTACACGCACTTGAGTACAATCTTGAGGTTATGATCTTATTAATAAACATATCTCAAGATGCGGTTTAGGTTTACGATATCAGCTGAGTGCCACACTGATTAATAAAAGAAACTCGACTCTCAAGTGTGTATACTTGAGTGCAAGTCACAGAACAGTATTGTTGTGATTGAACAGTGATCTTGAGATGCTGATTTCGTAATGAAGGCGTATCAAATGATTACGCACTTGAGTTCGTCGTTGAGTAACATTTATTAATACGGGCCTTAAACAATTGACATACTCGCCTAATACATACCAGCAGATAACAAGAAATAAAATAAACATAAAATAAATCCTACATACTCAGTACTAAGAACCACACAAGATAATTTCATCACAAGTAAAAATGTTTGACGCCCAGCGAAGTGTGCACGGGTCAGCTAGTATAAAAATAAGAACATTCGATTGTCGAGCGAAAGTTCGGGGTTCGATTCCCAGGTCGAGTTAATTCTACAAACATTTTGTTTATAGACTAACTTAGAGTCATGTGTTACACATAGTAATCGGCTACGTAATACGAATAAAAGCTTTATATTAAATAAGATACCTGTTTTAGTTAAAAATATGTTACGTTCTTGTGATAAGAGATAAGTACATAATGGCTAGATAAGAATAGCATAATATGTAAATAAATAATGTTTTATAATGAACAGAGATAGCTGTAATTTAGACAGAGAAAGCACTAGCCTCCTTTTTTTGCGCCCAAAGCAAGGACTACCCCCGGAAGCGGTGGAGGGAGGTGGTGTATGCTCATAGCATACCACGCAGCCGGCTGCGTGGTTATGTGGGACTCACTTTGAAGAAGTGCCTACCCACTAAACACCACCTGTGGGACTGGATCTGGCCTGTATGGCCTCTTCGCCGCATCTGAGACGACCCCCCTTAGGGAAGGGGGGCGTGGGGCACAACCGACCGGGGACGGAAGCGCGGGTCAACCAACACAGCCGCAAAGGGCGGCGGTGCTGGAGTGTGGGTATGGGAGTCGCATGAGTGAGAATGCACTCACCGTACGGGGACGGCGAGCACGGTCTGCTAACGCAACCGCACGGGGGCGGCGGCTCTAGCGGAGGCGAGAAGGGAAAGCATTCACCGTACGGGGACGGTGAGCGCGGGCACCTAACACCACCGCACGGGGGCGGCGGCGCTGGCGGGGACGGGAAGGCACTCATCGTACGGAGACGGTGAGCTCATCAGCTAGCACAACCGCACGGGGGCGGCGGCGCTAGCTGGAGCGGGAGGGCACTCACCGTACGGGGACGGTGAGCGTGGACAGCTAACACAACCGCACGGGGGCGGCGGCGCTAGCTGAGGCGGGACGGGACGGGACTGACGTTTCAATTCCTCGACTGAACTGACTGAGGGAGAATACCCGTACGGGGACGGGTGCTCGGTCAGCGAGCGGACTCCGCTAGCGCCTCCTGCTACGTTGTCGTCTGCTGCGGTGTGTATGAAAACACCCAGCAGGTTTCGGGCCTCGGGGCATCTCCCCCATTACCCGGGTGTTCCTCACAGCCCATTTCTATGGGCCGGTCTTGGGAGCCGATTATTTCGGCGTTGTCAGTATAAGCAGCGATCCGGGGTTCGATTCCCCCGTCGCTGCAAGTCAGTTTCGGTGGGCGGCTAATTTGGCCAATGGTAGTCTCAGTTGGCCTATATAGGCGTCTAAGTTGGCCTATCTAGGTGTCTAAGTTGGCCTATCTGCGGCATTGCGGGTTATTACTCGACTCTCTAATCGCTATAGAGAGGAGTTCTCTTGGTAGAGGTCGCCCGTCCAGGGGGCGGGTATGTAGCGGCGCAAAGTTGTTAAGGTGTGGATGTGGCCCGTTGTCGGCGCGGTCGAACATACCGCGCGACAACCGGACCACAAATTCTTCGATCGTCTCCATTTTGAGGTTGGCCGCTATGACGTCATTCCGGACGTAGCGACCTGCACCGACAATGGTTCGTAGGGTTAAATTCTGCTGAGCCTGCAGCCGCTGCCTCTGTCTGCTGCTCAAGAGCGCGTACCAGGCCGGAGCGGCGTATATTAGCTTCGGTCGTATATACAGCTTGTAGATCTTAATTTTGGTTTTCCTAGGTAGCTTGGATGCCAGGACTGGACGGAGCATCGCCCGCGCACATCTGGCATTGCGGACGAGGATGTCGACGTGCGCGGTCATGCGCAACATCCTGTCAATCCGGCACCCAAGGTAGGTTACGGCCTTCTGATACGCGATCTCTTGGCCTCTTAGCTTGAGTGGCGGTGGGAAGTTTCTGTAGCGGCGGGTGAGGAATAGCGGGAGGTGCTATGTGTTCACGTCATACAGCACCTCTACCACTATCAGGCAGTTGATATTCTAGTGAGCACGATGTCCAGCACATCGGACTCCTCCGGTGATCGGCTGGAATGTGCGTCGGTTCTTCGGGACCCAATACGTCATAGTTGTTTATCTCCGCATCGTCGTAAAGTGCACGACCCGGCGGGGTGATCTTTCTAGATCCCCACCCCGGGTTTTTCGCGTGTGGGTGTTTCACCTTCCATTATTGTCCGGATGTCTGAGGAGCAAAATGGAGTCCCTGGCGGGCGGTATGCTGCGTAGATCCTTAGTTCCTCGCCCGCCGCCTCCATTTTTATGCCGAAGCGCCTCCTACTGTGGTGACAAGGGTCATGCAGAAATTAGTTGTTCATTTTGTGTGGGACTTGAACAGTGTCTAAATAATGTACTAAAATATATAAAATAAAATTGTTTAGCATGTTTAATCAATTTATGAAAATTTCAGTAATGTGTGAATAATAACGCAAGTGATGTGTTAAAAGTGTTTAATTTTGTGCTTAGAATAACGAAATAACATAAGAAAATTAAAGTTGAATTAAAGTGTATTAATGCTGCTTAAAGTTTTTAATTTGTGAATTAAACTATTGTATTAGTTAAGATATTCATGTTTATTTATAAAGATTGTTGTTTTGAACATGTGTGGTAGATATTTAAGATTTCGAACTTTAAAAATGTCTTCTAATTCGAAGACGAAGCAGCGTCGAACCTAATATCAAAATTACAGTCCACTTCTGATGGACGTCAAGACCCGGGCCATTCCATAGGCGCCCGTAATCTTAGTCGTCTAACTTTTCTTTTAAGAAAGCACAGACGGGCTTTGAGTGGCACACCTTCTCAGGGGTCACGCCCATCTCGTTGTTCCCGAACCCAACGTGGTGTGGTATTAGTTTCTGTGGATAGAAGGTCACTAATTGGTTGATCTCTGCCGCAGGGCGGGTCATAGGAGCCGCTGTTGCTTTTCAATTATATTAATAACCCTTTTTATGCAAACTTAGTTTGATAAAGTTTTTGAGCTTTGAGGAGGTCAAATTTTGTATATTTGAATTTACATTATACATACATCGAATCAACATCCTAAAAATGATAAGGAAGGATTTTGACTTGTGGATTTGAATAACACAACAGCCGACTTGATTTTGAACGGTTCAGCTTCGTGGTAGCTCAGGGCCTAAGCACACGCTGCAAATTTCACAGTACGCGAGCAACCCAGGTTCGATTTGAACTTTCCGTCACCAATGAAATTAAAATGCATTTTAAGTGCTGATTTGCTAAGATTAAGAAAATTGCAAGGAAAATCTGCATATCTGAGAAAAAATATCGAAGACATGTCAACTCCGCCATTTGGGGCATCGTGGCGGGATACCTTCCTTGCCCTAAAATACTCTCAAAAATAAGTGTGGGCTCAGCCCAGGTATCAGGCTCAGGTGTGGTATACTCAGGTATATATTAGTAGTAATAGTAGCATACCACGTCCCATAGTGGGACGTAAATATGCTGTAACTGAAGTAATAGCATAGGAGAATCCGTTACTTGAAGTGACTTAGGTATATACCAGAAAGATGTTGTTGTCTCACATGCGGTGGAGGTCCGCATGTGAGAGACAACAATCTCACCAGATATAAAATACCTAATCGGCGAAGGTAAGTAGACAAAGCTTCTAATTCTGAAATCGCCAATTTTATTAAATTCTCCTGATACAAAAGACGCCTATATTCAACAATGGTGGGCTGTAGAAAAGCTCAAATGGGAATTTTTGGTTCCTCGATGAAAATGGTTAATAATGTTATACATGGGTAGGTATACCTACCTATGTGTCAACTAAAATGTTATACCAGTTCAAATATCAACCTCATCTATGCACTCTGCTGAGCGACGAACGAGGATCTAGCGACCGACTGATGGCGAAAAATCAAATTCAAATTCACTGTATCGGCTCTGCACAGAAAATCTGAGCAATAAGTTTTAAGTGCCAACTGACACATCTATATATTACTAGCTGATACCCGCGACTTCGTCCGCGTTGCTTACACACATCACTGAACACGCAGTGCTTATAAAAATCGTTGTTTCTTAAATCTTTAATAACTTTATATTAAATGAAGATATAGCAATATTTTTTAGATAAGGGCCAAGTGTCTAAGAAAGAAAACTTAGAAAACATAATTGAAATCTATCCAGTAGTTTTTCCGTGATGCGCGCACAACTGCAATCTTCTATCATTTTATTTATATAGATGTGAAGGAACACTTTGTACCTTACCTTTTATAAGACTTGACATAGTTAAAGTTTATATGGAGAAGTGCAGAAAGCTAACATTGTTACAAAATATGTTACATGAAATAAAATAAAACATTCAATGTTTACGTTCATGCTGCGTACTATGTCAAACACATAATAGTCTGTGGTCAAAGTCACACAGAGTAGAAATAGTCGCCAAAGAATTTTAAAATATTGCCAACAAATAATTACTACATAAATATATTATGTAATTTCAAATGTTACTTTTCAGAAATCTGTGGAGTGTATGTCAAGGAAAAACAAGAGTTTTTTTTGTGTATAATTGATATCTGTGTTTTATATAATAATGTGAGTGTAATACAGCTTGCTTAAACAAACTTAAACATTTAACGAATTACAGTCGAATTTCGACCAATAGGTGACCACCAGTTCTTAAAAATACTTATTTCCAATTTCCAATCAACGAACATTTTACCCTTCCTACCAATTTCTGTTTTCTTACAAAAATATGATTATTCTACTTGATCAGTTCAGACATCAGACTTTCACGTGGTAGAGCCATGCTGCAGCTATATTAATTGTGTAGCTGTAGCACGAATGGGTCGGCTCGACCGGGAAGGACCACGCTCTCACAGAATACCAGCGTAAAATAGCAGCTTAACGCTGCTGTGTTTCGTATGGTGAGTGTAGAGAACCGGAGACCCATTTTACTGGAAAAGGGCATTCCATATTAGTCCTCACGGCTGGCAACGCCTCTGCATATTGATTCCCAAACGAGGATAGATGTATGTAGATGTCTATGGGGCCACAGCAATCACCATCAGGTGGACTGTGTACTCGCTTATCCTATAAAAATACATAAACTTGACCTTATGTAGTTGTGTTGTGCTGTCAGTTTCGTGAACACATACAGTACATCACCAGTACGGGTGATTTCGCAATAAGTCAACCGTTACCGTCGCCGGATGCATTAAAAACACTTTACAAGTTCATTGGCCGTATAAAGCAGCTAAACGCACAACTGGCTCGCTCGTACACTACTGATTCGTTAATTTACCTGTAAATTTATAATAACTGGTAAACAACATTACAATAGCAATGTGTATTACTATCATAACACTAAGCAGAACTTAGCAGAACACCAAATTAAAAATCAGAAGTGTAAACTGATTTTAATGATCCTTTTTTATTAAGCTGCTTATCTCTTAGATGGCCGTTTAAATTTGCAGAAAATATTCCACCCCTAAGAGTGGGAAAATAGGGGATAAATATTTAATATTTATTGTGTTTAAAAACGTTAAAACTACCCCTGAAGAATAAACCTGTTTAATAAAAAAGAAATCATTAAAATCGTTTTACAATAATTAACAAAGATATAAGCCTAACATACATCACAAAACATAGAGTCGAATAGAGAATCTCTTCTTTTTGAAGCCGGCTAAAACTGATAGCTTTAAAAGTAAAAACTGGGCAAGTGCGTGTCGCATAAGTGTAAGCATAAGTGAAGGAAAACATCGTGAGGAAACCTGCATGTCTGATAAATAAGAAAAAAAATATATCGCAGACATGTGAAGTTCGCCAACACCCATTGGGGCAGCGCGGCGGACACTTTCTTGCCCTAAAACCCTCTCAGAAAAGAGAGGAGGCCTGTGCCCAGCAGTGGGACGTATATAGGCTGCAACTTTACTTTACTACTTTTATACAGGGTTATTTTGCAATAACCGGCCAAATTTGCAGAGAAGGTTCAGAATAAGTAATATAGGCAAAAAGTGAAGAAAAATTAATTAAAAACAATCTCAAACATTCTGTCCTTTTTATCTTTTAAATTCAAAATGCGTGGTAACGTTTATTTTAACTGATTTTACTGCGCGCACACATTCATAAGGTTCGATCGGTAGGCAAGAACGTTGTTGCCCATAAATCACATTCAATTTGGGATAATTTCAAATAAAAGTGGAAGCCTTATTTACTCGTATTTTCAAAACTGTAGGTATATCATTATTTATATATTTGAACTTAAGTTTAAAATTTGGCTACTCTTTGAAAAATAAACCTGTATATACTCGTACTACTATCGTGTATACTTTTCACATTTCCAAAAATAGCGGTTTAGTTGATAGGGGAGGGATATGACTCTAATGAAAATACCACTTTAAAGCTAAATATTTCGCAAACGGACCCTGAACTGAAAAGATATTGTTCCATACCCCAGTGTTTTTCAAAGACATACAACGATACCCACACGATGGAATAGACATGTAAATAAAATCATCCTCCATTTACCTGTATGGAGGTACCCAAAATAAAATGTTTTTAAGATTTTATTACACAGTTTCGTATAGGCGTGATTAATATCTATAACTATGTATGACAAATTACAGATTTGTAGCACTTAGGGTTGGAACCGTGGATGGACGGACGGACATGGACAAACTATAAGGGTTCCTTGTTGTGTAACTACGGAACCCTAAAAACTTAATAGAATAAAATAACTTCCACAAAATCACATAATTTAATAGCTTCCGAAATCGAGGCTCTAATTTTATACGACTTAAAAAGGAAGAGGTTCTATGTTTGACTTTATTTTTTATGTATGTTCACCGATTTCTCCGCCAATTGAGACTCGATTTTGAAGATTCTTTTTAAATAGGTTATACTTCACGGGTGGTCCGATATAAATATGGCTCCACCCATAAGGGTAACAAAGTATTGCTTTATTAAAATATGAAGTTTTAATGTAACTATTTAGGCGACATTGAGATTGTGATAATCCTTACTCTACTCAAAAGGTAAAAATAATTTTTAATAGACAGTTAAGTTTTGGGGGCTTTCGTTTTCTATACACTATGGTTTAGCACCGACTTCATTATATAAAATTATTTCATTCTCTTTAGTTCTTTGAATTCGGCTTTTACTTTTATTGTTTTCGATACACTGGTCTTAGCGCCGAAAATTATGTAAAATCATTACATTAATTTAGTTTTAAAGGCGGTTTTACTTTTTAAATTTAATTATTACTTTTTAAAATATGTACCCTCTGTATTGGAAAAAATTATGAGGGCATCCACGACTTTTTCTGCCACCAGGGCGGCGCCACTTTTTAAATATTTTCTCAATTAACTGGCATTGGTAATAAAAACTTTACCTCAGTCACACCTAGCGACATCTGGTGAATGGAAAATTATTAGCCCTCATTGCAGTGCGTGCACTGCTGTACCTGTGTTCCAATCTGAGAGTTAAGAGAGCCAGTATAATTACAGGGTGTGAGGCATTCCATCTAAGACCTCCGAGATAACAACGCATCCGTAGCCTTCTTTATTTGAAGTTGGTTGCAAGTTTGTTTGACAGTAAGGTTCTAGAGTGGCAGCCTCGTACCGGCAAGCGAAGTATAGGACGGCTCTCCACTAGAATTATTTCTTTCCTTTTTTTTGCTTTTCCTGAAACCTTTTAATAATTTAAATATTGTAAATTCATAATATCCACTTCAGTTTTATGTTATAAGTAGTTAATAATTACTGCCGCCTTGTATGAAATTGTATTAAGAAATTCGGTACATAAATATTATAACAATTTTGTGTTGGAACATAAAGTGACAGGTAACGAACTTGTTTAAAATTATTGTAATTCTTATTCCTTATCTTATCCTTATTCTTTTCGAATTTTTCTAACGTTAATTTGATTTGAGATCTGTAAATAGTAAAAAGTTAATAGTTTACTCTGCTTCTTCTGATTCGATCTTTGTTTTCTTTTATTATTTACAATAAATAGTAAAATGAATACTCGCAACGCCAAGACGCGCCAGATGGAGAACCAACTCCAACTTGCGCTTCAAGAACTTAAGGCGTCCAAGGAGCAGTGTAAACTGTTGCTTAAGGAAAGGGATGATAATGAAAAAGAAATAGTTGGCGTAATTGCCAAAATACACAATTGAAATGTTATATGGTTAAATTACATACAGATTACACAAGTGTTATAAAAGAAAGAGATCAGCTACAGGGAACGGTTAATGAGTTTGACCAATGCAGCAAGGAATATGAGGAAGCTCTCAGGTTTATTGCTGCATTGAAGTTACAGTTGAATGAGGCTAATGAGCAAATAGCACAATTTAAAACATACATAGATAACCTAAAAGCCTCCCAGACTCAAAGCCTGTTCTCTGAGCTTGTGCAATGTAATAATTCTAAAATATTACAGCAATCTGCAACAATAGATTTGACAGGTGACGACTCTTCCACTTCAGGAAAAACAGTAAGGATTAATTGCAGTAAAACCAAATTGAAGAAATATATAAAAGTTAATAAATACATGAAGAAAATACAAAAACTAATAAAAAATAAATCGCCGAATCATTGCTTAAACAAAACGTAAAGCGTTGTTCAAATACATTTAAATTCCATAGAGTATTGCCAAAAGATATCGTTAAATATTTTAAAACTATTGATGTTAAGAAAACGGCAGACTTATGGGGGATTTCCGTTAAAGTTATTGCATCTATAAAATAGATACTGTAGCACCTTATCTAGCCATAATTTTAAATACACGCGTCGAATCTGATGTGTTTCCTGATCTAATGAAATATAGTAAAGTCATACCTTTATTTAAATCTGGTAATACATAAAACTCCGATAATTTTAGACCAATTTCTGTAGTACCAACATTAAGTAAAATTTTTGAAAAAAATATTTTAGATCAGATTTTAAGTTTTTTTAATATAAATAAATTGCTTCATAAAAATCAATTTGGTTTTACAAGGGGTCGCTCGACTACCGACGCCGGAGTCGAACTTATAAAACATATTTTTCGTGCATGGGAGAATTCACAGGATGCTTTGGGTGTGTTTTGTGACCTTTCCAGGGCCTTCGACTGTGTTCACCATGAGACATTAATCAGGAAGCTACAGTACTATGGTGTCAAGAACACAGCGCTTAAACTTATTATTTCATATTTACGTAATAGAATGCAGAAAGTTTTATTAATGGTAAAATTTCTTCCGGGGCACCTGTACTAATGAGTGTCCCTCAGGGCTCGATTCTCGGCCCATTCCTATTTCTAGTATATATTAATGACTTACCTTCCCTTGTAGGGGATAATCATGATATAGTATTATTTGCTGATGATACTTCCTTGATTTTTAAACTTAAACGTCTATCATTTAAATGTGACGAAGTGAATAATGCTATATCAAAATTAGTGCATTGGTTTAATGTTAATAATCTACATTTAAAAGGAAATAAAACTAAATGTATTAAATTTACAACATCGAATGTTTTAACATTCTGAACACCAGTTTAATCAATCTGAATACCATTGTGTTTTTAAATGGGGAAAAACTGAGCCCTGTTGAAGCCTCTGTTTTTCTTGGCATCACTCTCGACGCAAAGCTTCAGTGAGGGCCCCCATATATCCTAACTAGCAAGCAGACTAAGCTCTGCAGCTTATGCTGTAAAAAAGATTAGAGATCTCACTAGTGTTGAGACAGCGAGATTAGTTTATTTCAGTTATTTCCATTGCATAATGTCTTATGGGAATTTGCTATGGGGTAATGCGGCTGATTTAGAAACTATTTTTATTTTGCAGAAGAGGGACACAAGAGTTATTTACAACCTTAAACCGAGAGAGTCTCTTAGAGAAAACTTTAAGGAAATAAATATATTAACTTTGGCCTCTCAGTATATTTACGAAAATTGAATGTATGTTCTTAGACACAAAGATAGTTTTAGTAAAAAAAGTGATATACACTCTGTAAACACTAGGAACAAACACAGAGTCAGTAATTCATTCTTGGGGCAATGTATACGCTATTACAACAAAGTCCCAGAAAATATACAAGGTATCTCTATTACCAAGTTTAAATATTTAATTAAACAAAAACTGTATAAAAAGGGTTATTATAATATAAATGAATACATGGTTGATAATAACCCCTGGGAATGAGGTGGTCGCTTCCAAGCTGTTTCTAAAATAAATTTTGTAAATAGTTTGTAATCATTTATATTGTAAAAATTTATTCAAAAAAAAAAAAGTCCCGCTGGGTTTCTTGCTGGTTCTTCCCAGGACAGAGGATTTTTTTTCGAACCAGTGGTAAAGTAAAAAAATGACTCAATAAGAATTACTTGTAATTAATACTGAATAAAAAAAAATTCTATTCTATTCTAAATATCAGTAACGACCTGGTAAGACATTCAGAAAGTCAATGGATTCAGGTGGCTCAGGACCGTGCTTTATGGCGTAACTTGGGATAGGCTTATATTCATCAGTGGACTAGTGTAGGGCTGCAATGATGATGGTGATGAAACTTAACGATAACTTACGACCACTGTTATGTTCATTTTTATTTTCACCCGACTGCCTTAAGAGAATAACGTTGTTCAGGTGTATAAACAATATACATACGGCTACTAGACATCCTGTAACCTAAACCGTCTTGATCTCTGGAGTATAACAGCTACATTTTATGCTATTGCCACATACCTTTTAACAAACAAATGCAACCCTAGCTTCTAAACTAGTTGTCAGAACTATATCATAGAATCCGGTGTATTCCCCTTTGTACAACTACAATAGATTCCGGCGATAAGTAATATAATTACAGACTGTGAAGCATTCTATATTAGTCCTCAGGGGTGACAACTCATCTGTAGCCTGTTTTTGTGAAGTTATCTGTAAGCTCATTTGTCACTTCAGTTTTATTTATTTTTTAAATGAGGTTTCACGTGAATCTATTTAGCAAACTGAAATTTAATTTGATATGTTTAAGTGTTAAAAGTTATGTAGAATCGAATGGAGTTAGTAAAAACTTCAACACATTTAAAAAGTCTTTTATTAAAGCAATTACACATAAACTAATCTACTGCACTTTCCTGTGATACTCGGGCGTGGCGTTGCCATAGTCCTGCAGATTGAATAACGTTGATCTATTCGTTACCATGTACTTTAGGAAGTCTTGAATATGCGTCAGAACGTGTTGCAAGGACTTTTCGTCTAACGCTGTGTAAGCTAACATCGGCCCCATCTTTGCAAACAAACGCAACAAATGTATTGAGCCGTATATTTGCGCCATCGGTGTGTCCGGATATTCTTGCAATATTTCACTGTACTGCGGTCTTTCGAATTTGTACAAAAGTTGTGATCCGAGTGTTGCATTAAAATATTCCTTTATTCCTTCGGTGATGTCAACTAAAACCGATTCCTTTGCCGAGTTGTGAGACTTACTGGACTTTTTAAATGCGAGGTAATTGTCTACGATCTGCTCTACGGTCAGTTTCGCGGGCAAAATGGCCAGCTTTTGCTGTCTTGTGATCACATCCCAGTCGTCGACCAGCCACACTTTCAGTTCCTCCGGTATTTTGATTTTGACTTCAACTTTCGCTAAATACTGCTCCTCCGACTCGATTGACAAGTCGAGGCGGCCCCGTTTCTTTCTGAAATACAAAACGCTTAAATAACAAATTTTATATCAAATTTAAGACAACGTTTAAATATGGTATAAGAAGGCAAAAAACCCGCCTTTATTGGGATATAAAATTACTAAGAAATTATCATAATTTAAAATGTCAAGTTTATATTAAACAAGTATAAGATGTTCTTTAACTATATTTAAGCCTCATATTTGCAATATTCATCATCATTACAGTCTGTCAAAAGTCTACTGCTGAACTTAGGCCTCTCCTATAGATTGCCTCATAGGGCAGAAATTTGCTATAAGTGCCACGCGTGGTAGGAGGATTGGCAACCAGTTTTTTATTATTATTTCAATTTATCAGGAAGATGCTACCACCCATCCCCAGTTCTACGTCTATCTACGTCTGTTTATGTTTTACGACACCGATGGTATGAAATGGGGTGGTATATTTTCTTACGCCGCCCTTACACGGCGTAATTTTTGCTTCATACTCTACTACAACTCGATTTATAAAAACGTAGTGTGTGTTTTGTTTTGTAAAACAAAACACACACTACAAAATGGCGCGAAAGTGACGCGGGACACGTGCGCTCGCTCTCGGCGCGGGAACAAGCAACATGTCCCGCGTCACGTAAAATGTTGCGGGTCATGTTGCGGGTCACTGTGCAACGTTGCATCGTCACGTAGATTGAGTGTTCCGCGTCATGTTGAAAAAAAAAAATGTCCCCTAGTGTATCCGGGGCTTTAAAATCAGACTGAAGAAAATAACTTAACAAAAAGTAAATCGGACTTCAAAGAACTAAAACTAAGAATAAAATAATTTCACATTCTGAAGTCGGTGCTAAGCCATAGAAGAATTAAATCCCCGACGACTTTTATTTTTCACCCTTTTGAGTGTATAAGAGATATCACAATCTCAATGTCGCCTAAATATTTACATTTAAAACTTCTTCCCTTATTTTGCCTTCCTTAGGGGTGGAATTTTTTCTCCGGCGGTGGAAATCCTCTTAGGGGTAGAAATAGGGTCTCAATTGACGAAATTATCGCGTAACATACATACAAACATACAGTCGAATTGTGAACCTCCTTCTTTTTTGAAGTCGGTTAAAATTTAAGGCTTTTTTGATAGCGTTTGTAATGGATTCCGAATCATCTTCATTTATTCCGGTCAATGTCAAGAATGTCTCGAAACAATTTGAAATTTATTCTTGCTGTAATACTGCACTGGAATCGTAATCACAGAATAAATAATAGTACGTATCTTAACTCCTAGCAGTTTAGTTATGCTGATATCAGTGCTCTCATCTAATAGAAGACTGAACGATGCACAATTATATCGTTTTTAATTTTGTTACTAAATGTGGAATTAATAATTTTTTTTTATGATAACACTACATTTTGTTCTATGTAATTTAAGGGTTTTTAGCATCTTTGAATTCTTTTTTACATACTATACCAAGGTGATCGATATGTAACAATATGGAAGTATGCTCGCTTTTAAAAAGTGCTAATGAACCTTCAGCCGAATTCGTTCTGGAATATATTTTCGGTTTTAGAGAAAGTTAACTTCGATTGACTTGCAGAAAATGTGAACGCACATTTATCAGCACCGTACGCGCCGCATTTACTGATGGTCTCGCACATTACACATACGCGCCGTAAGCGCCGTACGCAAATCTTAAGTATTGCCAACAACTTTTGCAGTTTTTCCTAACCACTGGTGTGAAACGTTACAGTAACATTGATCGCTCGGAATCGTTCGAATCGCTATGGAATAAAAAGTTGTTATAGCTCGCTTATTGGCAGAGGAACAAGAAAATAAAATTCTAAGAAAAAGAAGATTCTGGATTAACATTAAAATACTGCATACAATTTAACAAGTGGAAAAATGGCGAAATCCCCCTCCCCCCATGAGACATTTATAGATGGCTGTTATAGGCTGTAATGGAATGTATTATAAAATAGCTTACTTAGGTTGATCTGAGCCCGAATCGGCAGGAGTATCCTTACTCTGTGTTTTCGTGGCTTTAGCTGGCGCTGTAGGCGTCTCCACATCTTTACCTGTAATAAGCACGATATTATACGTATATTATATGTGTTATAGCTGATAAAATTTATACATCTGAGATAATTCACGATTTATTTATTATCATTGAAATTGGTCTCAAGTCTACTGTTCGGTTCAGCATTAGTATTCTCTTGACTGCCTCGTTGGTCTAGTGGTTGTAGTAGTGCGACTGCTGATCATGAGGTCCTGGTTGCGATTCCCGGGTCGGGCAAAAAAAATCAGTTATTGAGCTTATCCATCAAGAAATTCTCAGTAGCTGCCCGGAGTCAAGAAGTTGACGGTGTCTCAACCCGTGCCTCGGAAAGCACGTTAAGCCGTTGGTCCTGCGCCTGATCTCTCTCCGGTCGTGTCGGTTTACCGTCCCATCGGACTATGAGAGTGAGGGAATAGAGAGAGCACCTGTGCTTGCGCATACACTTGGGCACTATAATCCTGTCCTGCACCGATGGCTAGTCTCCATTGAGGCTGGCCGCCGTGACCGAAATTCGGTCTGGAGGACATTATTATTATTTGGGATATTTATAAAGTATTCTCATTTGGTTGGACTGAATAAATATATAAAAGAAATATAGTAAATAAATATACATAAATATATATGTATATATATTAAATATACTAACACAAATAATACATAAGTAAATAAAAACCCAACCAAATGGAAGCCCTCGGCAGGAGACCAAACGGCCGAGGTTAGGGGAAAGGAAAGAAACCGGCGGACGATGCGGGCGGTGTCGAGGAGCACCGCCTTCTGCATTTGAGCACGGAGCGGTCCGTCACGGAGTCCCAGTCGCCTCAGATGACCCGGGAGGCTGACCGGGATTAGCCCGTTCGTAGAAACGATCACAGGAATAATTTCGGTGGGCAGACCACCCCACATGTCGGTCACCTCGTGAGCCAGGTCCAGATATTTTTTCAGCTTATCTGTTTCGGCTTTCACGATGTTCTCGTCATAAGGAATGGTAATATCGACCAAAAATATCCTTGACTGTGCCCGGTCCATCAGCACAATATCAGGCTTATTCGCAAGAATAGTCCTGTCTGTGATGATGGCCCGGTCCCAGTAGAGCCTGGCGCGGTCATTTTCGAGCACGGCTTTCGGCAAGTACTTATAATATGGCATTTTCCTATCCACGAGACCGTATTTCAGAGCGAGCTCCTGGTGTAGAATCCTGGCTACTAGGTTGTGTCTGTGCAAATACTCAAGAGTTAGAAAGCGCCGAACAACCGGAGATGACATGCCTAAGTGACTCACCGAGATGGCGAGAAGCTCGACAGATGTCGGCGACGCCATCCTTTAGGATGTATTTCCGATAATTGTTGGTCTTAATAACCTGATCCTGTATCGCACAGACAAAACCCTCGGTTTGCCCAAAGAGGTCACCGAAACGTAGCCAGCGGAGGGAGGCAACTGTGTCTACGAAAGGCTCATGTAGAGCCTTGTAGAACCTCCCGTGGAGCTCCTTTTCCTTCCATACGGTCTCCCGGTCGGAAATGCACTGTACTGCTGGGTCTTGCCATTGCTCGTTGGCTAAGGATAGAGGAGTAAGCCCTTTATCACACGAAATGACGTCTCTGTAGAATGGATCATCCGATATCGCCAGAAAGTAATTACGGAGGCTGCTCACTTTGCGGTTATGCATGGTGAGAGCGCTCAAAAAGCCGCGCCCACCATGTTTCCGCGGCAAGTACAGCCTCATTACTGACGATCTCGGGTGATGCATCCTGTGTGACGTCATAACAGTTCGGACTTTTCTGTCCAGAGCGTTCAGTTCGGTCTGAGTCCACCTAAGCATGCCGAAGGTATATATGAGTACAGGCATGACCCAACCGTTATATGCGTGTGTCTTATTCACACCCGACAAAAGACTGTTGAGCACTTTTGTCAAGCGTGCATAAAACACATCGCAAACTGACTATTTCATATCCGCCTCATCGATACATACCCAGGTATCGGTATGTTTCAGCCTCGGAAAGTTTCCTTATGTTGATGGGCATAGATAAGTCTATGCCCTCAGAGTTAGCAACCCTACCCCTTTCGACATGGAGGACCGCACACTTATCCGTCCCCAGCTCCATTCTAATAGAATTGCTAAAATCACAAGTGATGTTTAGCAATTCCACAAGATGTGAGCGACTGAAGGCGAATAACTTGAGATCATCCATATAGAAAAGGTGGGTCACTTTTACCTCCTTTCCGAAGCTGAAATCCTCCCAGAACCCTCCAGTAAGGTACTGAGAGGGTTTGGAGAGAGCAGAACCAGATTGGACTCAGACAATCGCCCTGGAAGATACCCTTCTTATCCTTATGTGGTTCTCCGCAGCTGTCATCCGCTCGCCTAGATGACAAGGATCATACTCACTGCCCCATACACTGCCCGAGAAGTCTCTAACTATACAGTCAACCTTGTACAGCTCGAGGACCCTCTTCAGCCATGTATGAGGCACCGAGTCGAATGCCTTTTGTAGTCTATCCAGGCGGCGGAGAGGTTCCGACGGTTGCGTTTAACCACCTTGCCAATGACCGCGTCAATGAGGAGTGGTTCCTTGGTTCCACGACCACCGCCCCGACATCCATTTTGAGCGCGCGACATCACCTGATTTGAGTTCAGGTAACGAGTGATTCTCGCGCTCAAAATGGATGTTAGTGTCTTGTATATCGTGGGTAGACACGTGATGGGGCGGTATTTGCTCGGGTCTGTGGTATCCCGGTCTTTAGGAACCAAATGAGTGATCCCAGTAGTGAAGAGGCTCGGGAGCGACTTCTGGTCGAGAGCCTCTTGAAACTGTCGGGCGAGCACAGCGTGACACACCACGAACCCCTTCAGCCAGTAGTGATGCAGCCCGTCGAGGCCCGGACTTTTCCAGTTCGGGGTCCTTCGGACCGCCTCAGCTACATCGTCCGGCGTTATGATGATGGGGTCGATGGATGTAACATTCGCACACTGACTCGCCACAACTTCCGTCCAAGGGCCCTCACTGTGGTTTACGGGCTCTGACCACAGGCCGCGCCAGAATGCGACAGTGTCGGCCTCATTCGGTGCTTGGCCCGTTCCACGTACCATTGGTCGCTCCAATGATTTATAGAGCCTCTTCTGATCACTCTGGAAGAGACGATTCTGGTTGAACCGTGTCAACCTCTCGGTATATCGCCGAATCCGCTTCCCCCAAGCAGCGATTCTCTGCTTCAGGTCGTCTATGCGCTCCGTCAGTTTTTGCGTAATATTCGGCTGGGACAAACTTATATTTGTCCCAGCAAACGCCATCCTGACGGTGCGCACAATTCTCGGTCTATTATTACCCGACCTGAAGCTTGTCAGTCTGCCGATGAGGGCTCTTACCTTTGCGATACGGTCCTCAATTCTTTTTCTCCAGGCTGGGATGGCGCTACTTTGTCTAGTAGCGCGTCCAGCCGTGGTAAATTTAGCGCCAATTTATTATTATTATTAGTATTCTCCAAATTGGCGATATATTGAAAATGGGCCAGATTAGGAGTACCTTTAACCGACGAGCGTGTATGCGTAGATATATGGATGTAAAGGAGGCGAAAGAGGTGTGTCAGGATCGTGCCAAATGGAAGTCCGTAGTCTCTGCCTACCCCTTTGGGTGACAGGCGTGAGTATTAATAAATTTAAGAATATTTTTCGAAACATCACATTTGTGATGCCTATAGTAATAAAATAGAGCCTATGGCACTAGGAAAATCTTCGCGCTCAGCGGATTATCAGCGCTTTTTGATTTCGTATCGTACATGGCAATGCAGTTTAGTCGTTTCCAAAGACAGAGTTTGATTAATAATACGGTGGTAGAGCCACGCAGCAGCTTTTGCTGTTGCACGTATTGGCCGGCTCGAACCGGGTTAGTACCACGACCTCACAGAATACCGGCGGAAGTGGAAGCTCTGCTTTTACGTTTCGTCTGGTGAGTGCAGGTGGTAGCGGAATTAAATCATAGACTACCCCAGGAAGGTACCAGCACCCCTGGAGAATCCCTCGCTGAGCAACCACGACCATGCTACTCCACTCCTGAGCGTGGGTGCTCAGGCTGCCCCGCGTATTCTAGGGGCGGGAGGGGGAGGGGGGCAAAATTCCGCTCAAAACAATAACTGCTCGGGGCAAACTAAGCAACAACACCAAGGCGACCCCTGCCACGTAATCCGTGAATTTCTGCAACATCAGGGGACTTCACTCGAACCTAAAAGCCGTCCACTACCATCTCGAGACGGCGAAGCCGGCCTTGCTCTTTCCGACCGAGACGCAGGTGTCCTCTCCGGCTGATACTTCGTATCTCTCCTACCCGGGGTACAAATTGGAACACTCCTTTGTGCCTCGGGCTGAAATTTGCGTATATGTCAGAGAGGACATCTGTTCTCGACGCCTCGGCAGTCTTGAAGGTTAGGACCTGTCCATCCTTTGGCTACGCGTAGATAACGACGACCATCCATCCTCGCGTCTACGGGTATTCTATAGGGCCCATAGCGGTAATGCCGAAACAGACCGACTCATCGACCACGTCCAAATGGCTACAGATTCCTTGCTACAACAGGTCCCATCCGCAGAGATCGTGATCCTAGGCGATTTTAACGCCCACCACGCCGAATGGCTCGGTTCACGTTTAACCGATCATGCGGGGAGATCTGTTTATGACTATGCCTTGGCATATGGTCTGACACAACTGGTTACTTCGCCTACGCAGATTCCAGATGTGAAGGATCATACACCTTCCCTGTTGGAACTTCTGCTGACCTCTCATCCGGACGGATATCAGGTTTCCGTCGATGCCCCTCTCGGTTCTTCGGACCATTGTCTGATCCGGAGTGTGGTGCCACTCACGCTCCCCTCGCGGTTGCGTTCTGCAGGTTGCCGCCGTGTTTGACATTACAGGTCGGCGGATTGGGACGGAATGCGGTCTTTCTTTGCATCCTACCCATGGGGGCGGGTTTGCTTCTCGCCGGATGATCCCAGCGCCGTTGCTGACTCTGTCACTGATGTGGTGCTACAGGGAATGGAACTATTTATTCCATCATCTGTGGTACCCATCGGAGGCAGATCGCAGCCTTGGTTTGGTCGCTCCTGTAAGACGGCATTACGCAGTAAGCAGGAGTGCTATCAGGCCTGGGCTGAGGCTTCGGCGGCTCGGGATGTAAACACCAGCATGCTTAAAAAGAAGTATAACTTCGCCTCCAGGTCCTTCAAAAGAGTTATTGCCAAGGCAAAGTCAGAGCACGTAGGCAGAATTGGCGAGAAACTAGTTCGCCTTCCTTCGGGAACCCGTGCATTCTGGTCTCTCGCCAAGGCTGTCCAAGGGAATTTCTATAAGCCATCACTACCATCTCTGCACAGGGAGGACGACTCACTGGCCCAAGCCGCAAAAGAGAAAGCCGACCTTTTAGGCTCCCTTTTTGCATCCAACTCGACTCTTGATGACGTGGGGAATACACCGCCGACCATCCCGCGGTGTGAGTGCTCCATGCCGGATGTGCGGTTCTCACAGCGCTCGGTTCGCAAAGCACTCCTCTCCGTGGACATCCACAAGTCGAGTGGGCCTGACGGAATCCCCCAGTTGTGCTGAGGACGTGTGCTCCGGAGTTGGCACTGGTTCTAACGCGTCTTTTCCGGTACTCCTACTCGGTAGGCGTAGTCCCGAAATCATGGAAGACAGCTTTTGTCCAACCGATCCCTAAAAAAGGCGACCGCTCAGACCCGTCCAACTACAGGCCTATCGCCATCACCACCTTGTTCTCCAAAATAATGGAGTCCGTTATAAACTGCCAGCTCATGCGGTACCTTGAGGATCACCAGCTGATTAGTGACCGCCAATACGGTTTTCGTCGGGGTCGATCAGCTGGTGATCTTCTGGTCTACCTGACTCATAGATGGGCGGAGGCAGTAGAGTCCAAGGCTTTCGATCTGGTTTGGCACAAAACGCTTCTTTCGAAGCTCCCTTCCTATGGGCTTCCTGAGAAATTGTGCAATTGGATCACCAGCTTTCTTGCAGATCGGAGCATCAAGGTCGTCGTAGACGGTGCATGCTTCGACTACAAGCCTATTAACGCTGGTGTTCCACAAGGCTGCGTTGCGTACCAACGCTATTTCTTCTGCATATCAATTATATGTTGCAAACCGGTAGCATTCATTGCTATGCGGATGACAGCACTGGTGATGCTCTATACACCGGCCGTGCCAATATTTCTCGGGAAAACGTCGCCGAATACCGGAACAAACTTGTGTCTGAAGACGAGTCTTTACTGAACAAAGTCTCGGAATCCTCGGCGTCGACATATCGAGTGACGTGCAGTTTCGTGGTCACTTGCAAGAGAAGGCCAAATTGGCCTCTAAAAAGCTTGGCGTGCTCAGCAGAGCGGGACAGTATTTCATGCCGGCACAACGCCTGCAACTTTACAAGGTTCGGCCTCACATGGAATACTGTTCCCATCTCTGGGCTGGGGCTCCCCAGTGCCCAGCTCCTTCCACTTGACCGCATCCAGCGCAGAGCGGCTAGAATCGTCGACGACCGAGTCCTTTCCAATCCTTGCAAATCTTTCGTATCATCTATCGCATTTACCACGGGGAGTGTTCAGAGGAATTGTTCGGATTAATTCCAGCCACAAAATTTCATCAACGCATTTCACAAATCCACATCATCGGGATGTTTTACGGTCCACTACTGTCGGACCGATACGACTTAGGGACCTTCAAGAAAAGAGCCTACTCCTTTTTAAAAGGCCGGCAACGCATATGCAATTCCTCTGGTTCCCCTGGTGTTGCAGTTGTTCATGGGCGGCGGTAGTTACTACCATCAGGTGAGCCGCATGCTCGTTGCCCCTCTCCTATAAAAAAAAAATACGGCCATGTCTCTTCCATACAGCAGAATTACCGACTTGAGTCTATGGACGGTCTATGGAAATGTCTTTTACTACTCAAACAAATGTTCATTCGAGTCTCTTATGCCCAAATACTCAAATGCTGCTCAATTTTAAGATGCCATTAAATCTATTGGTGTCTCTATCACTTTAAGTCAAAGTGACTCTGACACCACGAGACTTAACAACAACTTAAAATTGAGTAGCATTGAGTAACATAGTTTTCATTACTTACATCAATGCACTCTGTCAATATTGTTGTGTATACACGCTGAGGTTAATTCAATCAAAATGCTGTTGCATTTGCTATAATTCTGAGCTTTCTGGTAATGTCATTAGCATAATTGGAACCTCTGAAAAATATAAATTGAAAGATATTGATCAAACTTGCTCTTAGAGGTCAGCTATGTAAGAGAAAAATATTAATAAGATTATAAATTTTTATGTTGGTTTTATATGATTATATTGATTTAATTTTTTTTTTGTTTAACAATTTAAGAACCAAAGTTCAAAGTTAGCGCGAAATCTAGCACATTTTTGATGTGGTAATTTTAACAAATCTAGCTCTTTTTGTACCGGCGTTAGTGCTAAGTAAGTTTGTTTGATTTGACCGCAATAGTTCTATGTCTACTTTGTTATTTTATAATATTTCGTTTCTTCTACCGCGCATGATTAAATAGCCCAATATTGTTGAAGTTATATGTGGACTTATTTGAACATAATATTAATTAATTTACCTGCAGGTGTGGATGCCCTGGATTCTTCCCGAGCCGGAGTCGTACCTGTAGCCGTCTCCGATTTGCGTCCCTTAGCGGTAGCTGAGAATAATTGAAGAATAGAAATAAGTTATCATAGTCAGGCTTCATTACACGCGCTTTCAACTCTGAGAACCTTTGATATAAGGCATAACGCAAGTAAAGCTCGAAATTATTAAGCTGAAATGTATACATGTGAAAAAAGAGGAACTATAATTATTAGACCAGGGGGCTCATCTTTTGAGGCAAAACGTTAAAATCGCGTCATAATTTTATGTTATACGCAAACAACCTGAGTTTAGGCCCCTTTTAGTGTCGTAAACTTGCTTAAAATAGCTAATCAAAGTTATTTATTACTATTACTTTTTAATTATTACTTGAAATACAATACATAATAGTTGGTGCTTATAAACAACTGAACAACTTAACTTATTGAAGTCATATTAACACAATATGTTTGTTTTCTCAAGACATAGTTATGCTAGGATCAGATAAGGAGCCTATCAGAAAGGGAAGAATACCAGGCCAGTTGGTATACACAAATGGGCGCAGCCGTGGCGCCACCTAGCTTCTGTTTTAGTAGTCTCTTGTTTTGTTTTATACACAATCTACTACCTCATATCATCACGTGGGTATCATAAGAGACGTCAGATTGAAATGAAACAGGAGATGAGCAGCAGCATCTTCCAACCTGACCATTAAGCGTGGTAACTATGTCAAATATCCTCCTATAAGGCAATCTATAGGGTAGGCTTATTGTCAGTAGTGCACTATTGATAGGATGTGATGATGATGATGATTATGATGATTTTTATTATGTTATTTTATAATTACCTACCATGATTGTGTCGAAATATTGATATTAATCACTAGTTTAAAAGTTCGGACACACATATAAACTATTATAATAGGAAACTGTTTTATAAATAGAATAATAGTGCAACTACCTTGCTTTATTATGATATTTATCCAGTGTGATATTAATAAATATAAATAGTAATATAAATATTTGAAGTTATTACAGTGATTTTAGCAATTAATTTTAATTTGTTTGAGTATGTGTATAGTTATTTGGACTAAAACAAATATAAGGTGTACAACAGTGTATAGGTGTAGGGCATCAGCATTTCGAAACTTAACTTATAAGAAATAGGTCTATTGTGAAATAATTTATACATTAAAAACTTACATTTTGTAAAAGTAATAATACACAAATGTTGTAAGAAGTATTAATTATTATGGAGTTTCCTAGAGAAGCACCGAAAATTACATATATATAATTTAAAAAAGCGGATACTGCTAATTTAAAAAAAAATACTTTTCTTTGATTTGACAGGTTGTGCTGAATGCGCTCTCTGGACCTCCTTCTGTCTCTGCACATTGGCCTCGTTGTATTTTAAAACTCGACTTTCAGGAACCCATTCATCCCAGCTGAAACAGAAAATAAAACATGTTACAATACCAGAAGGAGTGTTATCTTTTCTTCTTTCTTATTGGTGTTGAGTTATTTTTAACCAAAATCGCTTCTTACATTAGTTTATCTAATTTAGTGATATTTAGATTTAATGATTGTTTATAAATAACATAGTAGTGGATTATCTTACGCCGTGTAGTGGCAGCATAAGAGAATCCACAGCCCCATATCATTCATTGGTAAGAGGCGACAGAAAGATATGAAACTAGAGATTGGTGGGAGCATCTTCCTGATAACAACTAAAAATGATATCAAAAAATCGGTTACATGAGGCTCTATGAGGCAGTGGTTTTAGTCATGGTGGCAGTGGTAATGTCAGCGTAAAGGTAAGATAAGTTAATGTCAATAAAATATGTAAAATCGAATAATGATAATAATAATATAATATTATAGATCTGTAGGTTTTCTGTTTATGTTCAAAATTGGCGAAGTCACAGGTGAAAGCTACTAATGATATAAAACTAAAAGTTAAATATTCTTTTTAAATTTGGGACACAGCCACTAGTCTCAATGAAGAGGAACCATCTGGGCAAGAAAGGATTATAGTGCCGGAGTATTTGTGAAAGTACAGGTGCACTCTCTATTCTCTCTCTCATATTCTGATGGGATGGCAATCTGATATGACCAGAGATAGAACAGGTGCAGAACCAATGTCTTTATGTTTTTTCCGAGGCATAGTGAAACACTGCCGAATTCCTGAGTCCAGGCTGCTACTGAGAATTTCTTAACAAAAAACCCAATAACTGAATCTTGTTCAACCCAGGATTTGAACACATCCCATTGGATTGGATCCCATGATCAAAGAGGTAGTTATTATCAAATTTATAATTTAAGTGGAAATAATGTAACATAATTTTATATAATAAAAACATTTTTAGGTCATTGCATTCACAATTCACATGCCACAAGTGTGCTTAATTATTAAAAATTGTACATTTCATAAATGTGAAAAATAAATTTGAAAAATGAATATCTCGAAAACTATGCATTTCCACAATAGAATATTTTAGGACTAGATTAAACTTCAAATCAATTGTAAGTCTTATACACTTGAGCCCTAGTTTCAACTATAAAAAAAAATGTTATGTTGTATTTTATGCAAATCTAGGATAGTGATGTCAAATCTAGGATATTGTAATTTATATAGAACTCTTAACTCAGACTTATTACCATAAAAATTCTGTTTCTACAAAACCGGAGTTACTAGCTTACTAACTTAACTTTATGTTACCAAAGATAAGGTAGTACGCTAATAACCAGTTTTATGCACCCCGGATCTTATAGTAATTATCTAGAGCGTTAAACATAATATAAAATAACAATAAGGTACTACGTACTTTTTATTCCAGCCAGCATAATGAATTAAATACCGAACATGTTTGTCTTTTGTTACCGAACTCTTAAGACATTTCGCCTCGTAAATAAGAGGTCCATGAAAACATAACACTTTCTCACCTGAAAAGTTACAAAATGAATGAATTAGTACTTGTAATAAAAATAAATTAATTTATAATAATACATCAACGGTTTAAAGGCTTTTACTTATACCTTCAGAAAACTTCATCTTAGGAGCCATTTTTATTTAATTTACATATTTTACTTTTCCGACTGCACTTAAACAGATTTCTTTGTTATTTTGTTAAATAATAAATACACAGGTTAAATACTTTTCAAAAATTCTTTCCATGTTAGCTTGATATACAAATTAAAATTACTCTATGGTTGGGTTGGGATATGGTTTGGTGTTGTTGTTGTTTTTATTATTCGCTTGAGAGAGCAGGCAAAGGAACTAAGCCATACAGCCTTGTCTTTTTTTTTTGAATGTATAGAATTTTAAGGTGTAAAGGCCGGAACCAAGTCTTATTTTTCTTCTTTCCGTCTCTTCAAAATCCGTAAAGGCCGAAGCCAAGTCTTATTTTCTTTAATTCTTCATATTTTCAAAAACCGTAAAGGCTAAAGCCATGTCTTCTTTATAATACAATTTGAGTTGAGTAATCAGTGACAGGCTGACAGGTAAACAAAAACAAAATATTTTTTTTATAACTGGCTTTACGGCTTTGGATTCTGAGCCTGAAATTCAATGTACAGTTATCCCTCATAGTATACTGCTTCACAATATGTTGATGCGTCACATTGTGCAGCCCTTGGGAGATTTTGACGGCAACTTGAGCCAGCAGACAGCTGACAGTTGGCGATGGTATCTCAAGGCGCCTAAGCAGACAGACACATTATCTTGAGTATCACATAATCACATCACCATCAGAGCACTTGTTTCACCGTTTCCACTAATAGTTCACATACGCAGACATTTAATACACAAAATCGCACCACTTTTACATATCAAAATCAACTGCAAACCATTATTTAAACAATAATACAGGAGCAGCAAACCGCCGCCGGTCAAGTTCCCGCCAAAAAACTTATGGTTTGGTGTGATTTGACAATTAACTTTCTTTGGTCATGTCAGTGTTGCCATCGTAAAAAGTTTGAGTTGCCGTAGGTCACAGTCTGGTTTGCCGTATTTTAAGGAAAAAATTACTAAATTGCCGTACTTTTGTTTATTTATTTTAAAAATGTCTATTCCTCATTTGTTTCTTCTCCGAAAAGGTTTCTTATCGTTTCTATAACTTCAGATTTATGTTTGTATTAATAATATATTTGTTCCGGTAGCGCAGCCTCCATAGAAGCTGAGAAGCCGGGCTTGGCCTATCAAACTGCTCAATCAAAAATATCAACTAATAAAATAACTCGTAAACTGTTTTAAATTTCCCGCGCGCTTCTCTGTCGCTGTCGCTGACCTGTTCTACTAAGGCCTTATAACGTCATCACGCGGCAAAACTGTGCGATACTGCTGTCATAAAAATTTGTCGTCTCTCTCGCACGCGTGGGCTTTTACCGGGCTTTCGAGAAGACGATCGCTCCCTTTCTAACCTGTGGCAAAATGTTCTTTACAACAAAATTTCTCACTACAAATTTTAGGGATACTTAATGAAATGTATGTCGATTTATTCCTTATAATCTATAGATTGCAAAATTAATATTAGTTTTATCGCATCTAAAGGAATTCAGAGAAATTAAAATATGAATATCACAATAACCTAAAAGAAACTAAACGCTATTTTTTTAATCTGGCTTTACGGCTCTGGGTTCTAGCCCTTCTGAGCCTAAACTAAAAGTTGTTTTCTATTAGTATTGTGAGTTAGAATAGTATATAGAATAGAATAGGACAGCTAAATAATTAATAGCATAAAACAAAGTTGCAGGTACATTTAACATTTATAGGTACTTTTAGACTGATGGAAAATCCTTTTAGTAGTTCCGGCAAAAAAATAGTACACTGACCAAGAAACATGGTGTGGAGGCTATTTATTACATGTATTGATTGATTAGTGAATATACATCACAAACACCATTACAGTAATTAAATAAATATGATTAAAGCCAAAATGAATAAAAGATAATATGTTCACTTATAATATTACCTTTACATGCTATATAGTAAGAAAGATGTTTTAATCTGGTTGTAAAAAGGATAAAAACACAAAGTAAAATACCACTGTATTTATTACTGTAATCATTTCAAAAGTAGTCTATTAATAGTGGAACAGACAGACAGGCGCGGTGTTAAGACTTTATTTTGATATATCTTTGTTGGTTAGTAAAGGTGCAGTGTGTAAACTTTGCTTTAAAATATATTAACTGATTAGTTATTATACCCCAAACACCATTAAAGCCAAAATGACTAGGTAATATCATGTTTATTTATGTTGACAAATATGAAGTGAGATGTTTTAAACTAGTTGTGTAAGGATTACAAAACACATGTATAATTTAATTGTATTTATTATTGTCAGTCATTATCATTCCAAAAGATTTTTCAAAATAACTTGATAATAACATGTCCATTTATGAAATTGTTAGGAATCATAAGGATATTTTATGTGATATAAGACTGTTGTCTTCAATATCCATATACTTTTTGTCTCTGCTTACGAGCAGCTCTGCAAGATTTCAGCCTACAAGACATACACATTTATTCTAAGCAACCCACCTGAAAAAGTTAATGAATATTTGCAACCAGTAACACGGTTTTAGGTGCATGTGTGCGTCAACAGTGAACTATTAAGGGTGTTTAGCGAGTTTTACCTCTACAGCGATTGAGAAAATAAATAGCACGTAAGATGTTTTGAACTGATCGTGTAAGGATAAAAACTCTGTATTGTCACTGTATTTGTTATTGTAAAATCATCACATTCTTAAAGCAGTATTAAAAGTGACACATGCCACCAGGTGCAGTGTCAGGACATTATTATTAATTTGTATTGATTGAATAACATGTTTACATTCCAAGCACCATTAAAACCAAAATGACTGGATAGTAACATATCCGATTTTACGATATTAACCACGAAAATAAATAGCATGTAAGGTGTTTTGAACTATTTGTGTTAGGATAAAAGAAACACTGTATTGTCACTGCATTTTATTGTTTATTATTGTAAAATCATCATATTCTTAAAGCAGTCTATTATAAGTATCACAGGCCGCGAGGTGCAGTGCCAGGACATTCTTTTAATATGTGTTCATTGATTAGCATGTTTACATCCAACTGCAATTAAAGCTAAAATGTAAAATTCTCGAGTAGCAGTCTCGTACCGGTAAGCTCAGTGTGGGACGGCTACCCTCTAGTTGGAGTGACGACCTGGTAAGATATTCAAAAAGTCTATGGATGCAGGTGGCTCAGGACCGTGCTTTGTATAATTCCTTGGGGGAGGCCTATAGGCTGTAATGATGAAGAAGTTTTAAACTAGTTGTGTACGGATACGGCTCGACCGGGGTAAACGCTACCAGCGTAAAATAGTAGCTTAATGCTCCTGTGTTTCGTATGGTGAGTGTAGAGAACCGGAGTCCTTTTTTACTGGAAACGAAGCACTCCATCTTAGTCCTCAGGGGTGACAATGCATCTGCATTTTGATTCTTAAACGAGGATAAATGTAGATGTCTATGAGCCACAGCATCTACTTACCATCAGGTGGACCGTGCGCTCGTTTGTCACACTTATTCTATAAAAAAAACCAAAAGGAAATTGTCAATTGAAAGAGATACGAAAAGGTACCAGAGCATCTATTCAACTTGCTCGGCGTTTATTTATAAATTAGGCGCTTTATTTATAATAAGGCACATAGTAGAAACAGGTCAAGTAAGCAACAATAATTACAAGTTTTATTGATTATTATTCGTCATCATTACAACAATTCGCTGCTGAACATAGGTCTTCCCTAAATTAAATATATAATGTAAAATATTGTATAGCCCTTCCGTCAACTGCCATCGCGTTTCGTCCCGTATGGTGTCGTAAAAGTCGTAACAGAGTAAAATAAAGATACCAGGAGATGAGCAGCAACATCTTCCTATAGAATACGACAAAAGCTTTGCTTGCCACAAGCGTAGCAACTGTGGCAAAAATTACCGTATAGTAATGATGCATATTTATATTACTATATAAATATGCATAATTACTACTTGTGTATAAATTATTCCAATCATTGTGAGGTTCATTTAAGTGGTATTCACAAATACGAGCGCACAGTGGCACATAAAATGAGTTATCAATCAGCAATCTCTCTTTTAGGTTAGTAGTTCTTTTAGTTTAGGTATTAAGAATCTAGATAAATGATTACATAACTTAAAAATACAGTGTCGGGAAGTAGAAGCAGCACGCTTATAACTAGCCACAGAATAGAATAGAATCATTTTTATTCAATATAGATTACAATACATAATACTTATTAAAAGTAATTTTTTACTTTTACCACTGGTTCATAAAACCTCTGTCCTGGGAAGAATCAGCAAGAAACCCAGCGAGACTTTTAAAAAAAAAAAAGCACATTTACAATATAATTTTTACACAATTGTTTTGAAAACATTTAGAAACAGCATGGTAGCGAACACCTCATTCCCAGGGTTATTATCAGTCATTTACTCTCTAGTAGTATAATAACCCTTACTAGACAATTTTGCTTGAAATAATTTAAACCTTTTGATAGAAAAGGTCTGCATATTATAGTAATTGTTGATGCCGCTCTGGAAATGGCAGGAGTTATAGTTACAGGCATAAGGTGTTTGTTGGATGTTACCGATGTCTTCAATATTCATGAATTGTAATTCCATATCCCTGTTATCATTTGTGTCTCCATACAGTTGTAGAAGCTCTCGGCCGACAAGATTGCAGACTCATTCTAAATGATCCACCTGAAAAGTGTTTTTTTCATCAACTAACCGAACAGACTATAGTTTTGCAGTGTCTTCCACCTAAATAATGATATTTATTAATATTTTATTTATTTCAATCTTTATTACTAATAAACAGTCTTAATGTCTCTTAAATTATATATAAATAGCATGTACTCGTTTCCTTCATAATACTTTTGTAGTAAACCAGATTCCACTAAGGTAAAAGAAATAAAATACATCAAATCAGAAAGGTAAACAAGTGAAGTAGTTATTTTAGAATTATAACATTATTTGACTAAGTACAAGTTCCTAGACGTTTTACATTTACACTAATTTCATTTAAGGTAAAAATATTACTTGTGTATTAAGTACAAAGGCAGACAAATATGGGGTAAGGTAAGCAAGACGTAGCAACTAAAGAAAAAAACTGTGGTTATCGAATATCTCCCTATAAGGCAATCTGTGGGGAGGTCTATGTTCAGCAGTAGACTTTTGATAGGCTGTAAGTTAAAGATAACCTGGTGGTGAATAGCCAAATTGTTTGTAGTGCGAGGTGTATGATACTACAAACATCAATCTGTGTGCCAAAGCGATTATGCCAACTCCTCCGGGCAAGCCTATTTCAGGCAGGGGATCACTTACAGGCTGTTAAAGTAAAGTAGTACCTGGTGTGATGGTATCCACTGCAAAATAATATCTCTTTCTGCTGAGTTCTTAAATGAGCTCTTAAAATTGAAGATCCACATGGAATACAAATCTTCTAATGGAATGAGCAGTTTCAATACTTTCTTGCAATATTCTTAGGCAGTTACAACAAGCTGCATCAAGTAGATGTAACTGAAAAAATTGGGAATGCAAATAAAAACTAAAGAAGTAAAAAAATATTAAATTCAGAAAGAATGTACATTACCTACAATCAACAAAATAACATAAAAATAATGTAAACAAAATTCTTGCTTCCCTGATGGAGTTTAAATATAATAAACATAAATAGTAGATGTATTTAATTAAATATTAACACTAATATGTATTCCCTAATAACATCCATTTATTTTTATGTTATCTATATCTATAAATATTAAATTCAGAAGGAATGTGTGTACATTCCTTCTGAATTTAACAACGTCTTCCTATTAACAACTACCAATAAAAAACTGTAGTTGCCGACTCGTCTACTAAGCATGGCAACTATAGCAAGTATCCTCCTTTGAAATCTGAGGAAGGTCTATATTCAGCAATGGGCTTTTGATAGGATGTAACGGTTGTGGATATAGTTACTCTGACAGACACTTTTAACATAGATTTGTGTATATTTTGTGTGATTTTATTTTCTCTATTAATTAAATTAGATTTTACCAATAACATAACACTTCAATACTTTGACACTTTTAACATACTAATAAAATTGTGTTTGTCATATGTTTTAGGTAATTCAACATAAATTATAGATTTTCCAAAATTCTAGGAGCAAAAGTAAACTTGTATTATACACTCACATATACTTTTAATTAAACTCGTCAGTTTTCATTTTCGAATGTCATTGGCGAATTAAATACATAATGTGGAATATTTGGCTAACCTGTATAATATAATCCAACACTTGTTGCATTGACTAGACATTGACATATTAATTTGTTAGTAATATGAAGGGATATTTATTAGTATTTTTACAAACTTAAAATAATTAAGTACTAAAACATGTATAGATCGTTAAGTGTCTGTGTGTCTGTGGGGGTCGTTTATTTTTATTTCTAATAAATCGTACCATATCTCAATATTCAGTAAAAATAAAATAAAATGTAATACATTATAAACGAAACTTAGTAGTTTTCGTTTCCGTAGTATAATATTTTTGGACTAGAACTACGAGAGTGACAAAAATAAGATATATTTCACATAAAAGTTTGAAACTTTAAATCAATTGTAGGTTTTGTACAGTTGAATTCTTCGCATTGCATAAGATAAGATACTCACCTTTTGAGAAATACACAAATATAAAAGTTGGCGCACATCTGCTCCTGTCTCGGCTAGTTATTGTCTTCGCACAGTGCGTTGAAATCCACAAATATTATTTAATTGTTTTCAGTGTATGCTGATCTTCCAGATAAGTAAGTACAAAAAACAGCAGCCTGACGAATGTCAATGCCGTAAAGTAATACCCGGCCGCCGGCACAGACATAGATATGATGCTTATATTATGATAATATGGCCGTCGGTTTTTACCCAGCACGGAAGTCAATGACAAAATAGCGTTTCGTTCCACGGTGTCTTTGAACCATGTTATATGATATAAGCTAACACTTTTAGAAATAGGATAAAAATCTCAGTGGTATCCCTTTTAGTAATAAAACAAATAAGTACAAATATAATATGTATATAATAAGTTATCTTGGTAAAAATACATTTTCTTTTAATAGAAACTGCAAAATGATTCATTACACATTTTCCCCATGTTACATTAACAGAACACGGAATATCAAAACCACTCATTTTTTAGATTTCTTGATTCCGTTTAGATATTTATAAAATGTATAGGCCATTTATTATAATAAATTGGTAACTTTTTTTTGTATGTAATACCATTAAGGGTCGTTAAAATTTCTAGTGGGCCCAAAAACGACTGACTCCTTTCTCTTCGATATATGTACTAAATTATCATTGCACTAATTTGCAGGTATTAGGCGGGGGTAATAATGGAAAACAAATGACTCATAACATAACAATGTCGCACCGCCCTTTGTATACCGCACCGCCACTGTGTACCTGCCTTCGATGATTCATTTGTTGTTATCGATAATGGCGTTGCGCCCGCGCAACATGCTCACCGCCCTAGCCGGGCTGAGGCGGAGCTATGATTTATGACCCCAACTGCAGCGCAAGCGGCACGCAACATCAACGACGTTTACGGGTGAA